>VZTM01000009.1:24248-121038 GCA_013400555.1 Jacana jacana | reverse complement strand
GGAAGAATGAGAGGAGCTCTGAGTACCTACTGTGCCAGCTGATGACAGGAGCATAGAGCTGTCTGAGTCCTTGTACTTTAGAGCCCGTCTTAGATCCAAAACTCAAGTTATGGATCCTCAAATGAACCACTGATTCTTAGTATAAATATGCAATGTAACAGAACACTGTTTAGACAAGACTACCACAAAGCATATATGAGATTCAAGTGTTAATTTCCAAGAGGTGACGTACCTGTGGCTTGAAACAAGAAACAGTCCCTGATCTATAATAAAGATTTTGCATGTACTGCCTGGAAAATCATCAGTGTTCTGCTCATGTTCAAAAATCAATAAATTGAACAGCCATAATATAAGGACTTGTTTAAAAGCTTGCTCAGGTATTCACAGAAAGATGTTAAAACTAAGTCTTGACAACTTCTGCAATCTGTGATGAGACTGATAGTCAGCAGTAAACAAGAAATTTCAAGGCATAGACTTGCTTGAACTAGATTGTAAAAAGGTCACCAACCTGCTAGCTGGCAGTTTCAGCCCATCAATATCTTTTATTGGGCAGTGTCAAATTGGACTCTAGCACAGGTACCCAGTTTAACAACAGAACCAGAATATGTTCCTTCTTTATAGTCAAAAATGAAAATTAAAGTCTATTATTACATACTTCTTACTCAGCTTTCTTTTTGTTTTCCATGAAGTCTCACATGTTTTCTTCCCCCTTTAACAACCTTTTTGCTGGTGAAAGACCTACGTACCTACTATCAGGTATGAGAAGTGCCACTCATCAAGTGCCCTTGATGCAGAAGGAATGCTGAGCCAGACTTGTGTGGATTTTCAGCATGCTGACAAAACTGCAACAACATGTGTGACAATCAACAGAGCTTTGTGCCTGAGCACTTCCAAACGGTGTTGAAACGCTTTCAAATTTAGCCTCAGGAAAGGCTCCCCTACCACAGACCAATATCATCATCTTGGTGGTTTGGGTGATGGCACAGAAGCTCTGATAAGCACTTGTGCAGGCAGCCCTGTGGGAGGGCGTGCCCAGGGTTTTCCCATGATGTTACAACAGCTGAAGACAGAGTTATAATGGAATTCTTTTCCTCTCACCCACAAAACTAGGAGTTACTATTTTTTTCAGACCCAATGGGGCTACATGGGAGGCAGCACCATGTGTTTGGGGCCCACTGACCTCTGCCATCTGTTGCTCTTATGCTACCTGCTCAAATGCAGAAATAGTCAACTCCTTACTCCAAAGAAATCTGGAACAGGGAGAGCTGTAGAGAAGCCAACTCAGTCTCAGTGTGTTCCACCTTTGTGTTGGATCAAATCCAGCTTAAGGTTGCAGGAAGATGAAACAGGGCTGGCTTTGGATGGTAGCACTGGTTGGAGTCCATGGGGGTGCAGATAGCGCTACCAAGTTATGTGATTCTTTCACACCCAGCCCAGGTGCAAGGAAGATCAAAATGAATGATCACTTCTGTGTTGACAATAAACACAAGGAAGGAAAATTAATTTCAGGGAAAGCCTGTGTATCCACAGAAAGTCAAGGGAAACTTTTCAAAATTAAGTGCCATATTCAGACAATTCTATTTCAGATATACTGAGAACCCACAGTTCCTGAGAGAGTCACTAGGGACTACTTGCATAAATAGAAATTGACCTCTGTGTCCCAGCTCAGTGAAACTTCTGCCTGCGTATTCGGGCTGTGAAATCCAGATCCAGGATCATTCTGAAGCACAAAAATTTGCTAGAGTCTTAATACACTGGGCATCGATGTATTGTTATTCCACTCCTGGAAATCTATATGCCCTACCAACATGGTACCGTACAGCCCAGTGACAGCCAACAGACTTAAAAGTCTGGAGATGCTATACAATGTTGATCATAATTTAGGAAGCAACAGGTGGGCAGCTCTAAACTACTTTTCAACTCCTTTAGATGTTAGCACACTTTATGCTCCAAAATTCAAGTTCATCAACTTTTCAAGTGGCTCACAACAATGTCATTAAACACAACTTCCATTCCACTTTTGAAAACCGAAAGCTGCATCCAAAAGACTGCAACCACAGGTTCAGCCAACCAATGTATTCCTATTGCTTTGAGCTTGCTTTTCACTTTCTGGATTGTATTTTGTTTTCCTTAACAACTTCATGATTCTAGTGTTACCCCAGTGAAATGAGAATGCTCAAACCCATGTATATGTAAAATCATGGTTTGCAATAATGACATTGATAATTTGCATTCATCCCTTCCTCTGGAGCTTGCTGGATTCTCAGTTCTCCCCTCAAGCTCATTGTTTTCCCTGAATTTCTTCCTTCTCCACAATCATCTGTCTGTTTGGTCTCAAGGTCCTCTTCCCTGCTATTTTGCCAGTATATTGTCATTAAAGTGCACCAGACTTGCTGTGACTTGGAGGGCCATTTGCCTGTGAACCTGGGCCATGACCAGAAGCAGTTTTCCTGAGCTCACCAGGGGTTCTTTGCTTAGGTGGAAGTGCTGTGGGGCACTGCACCTAGAGATGGCCATGTACCAGATGCAAGGCAGTGGCAGTAGCAAAGAAAGAGCGAGTTGGGCCCTCAAAAGCTTTCTTCAGTCTGTGAGGAAAAGAATGAAAGAGATAACCATACTGAGAAGGTGTTGGATGTATGCAATACTTCTGCCCAGGTCTTTCATTTCAAATATACATATTTTAACAACTTAACAAGCAATTTGAAATCAACAAGCAATCATATTATCACTCCAGAAACCAGCCGAGGCTGGAATGCACACAAACACCGAAGGTGCCACACAAATGGTACATGGGTTCTCTGCCCCAAGGGAACTTACACAGACACGTCAAACTGCCGGTAAAAGCAAAACCAGGGAACTGAATGACAGAGAAAGCATTGTTTTCATTTCTCTCCCTTTAGAAAGAAAACAGACAATGCAAGTCGACCTGACTACTGGCTGTAAAGACGGTGACCAACGGTTTAGGCAGCAATGGAGAGTTCTGCTGAGCTGTCGGCAGAGCCCACGCACCCACAAGCAACGAAATGCACTTACCAGATGTGCAGACAGCTGAGCAGGGCGAAGACGATTCCCACCACCAGGGCCAGCGGTATGGCAAGGACCAGAGTCAGGAGCTTGTAGATCACGTACTTGCTGAGCTCAAAGAGAGCGTGGCTGCAGATCCAGACCTTGTCGAAGGAGTGGGTTAGCTCGGGCTCCGCGATCACATCCTCGAACCCCAGCTGCAACAAGAAGCGAGCAAGCCCTGCCGTTACGCGGAACTGGGACGGGAAGAGACCGCCGGGNCGCGGGCCCCGCCGGGGCCGGCAGTAGCCCGGAGCTCCCCGGATCGACGAGGGACACGCCACCCGAAGCGCCTGCTAGCAGCCCAGCAGCCTCTCTGCTTGGCGACCGCTTTACGGACGGGGCTTGCAGCCGAGCTCCCCTCCAGCTGTCCGGGAGGGGTCGGTTTCCTCAGTCATCCGAAATCCCCGGCCGGCAGCACCCACCTCACCCCCTTCCGCCCCGCTGCGGTTGCTGCGGCCTCACGCCTGACTGAGGTTTGCAGGGGCAAGCGTTTGTGGCACTGCAGCAACAGGCAGCAGGAAAAAAAGCTGAGGCCGTCCCGCTTGAGGCTCTCTTGGGTCCCATCTGCAGCCCTTGTCGCAGCTGTAGGGAGTATATGGAAAAGAAGGGGGAAAGAAAGGTGTTCTAGCCCTCTGATCATATTTGTAGTCCCAGGGAGGGCTTTGGAGATGATGATACCTTTCCTACGAGGATAGGCTGAGAGAGTTGGGCCTGGAGAAGAGAAGGCTCTGGGGAGACCTTATAGCCCCTTCCAGTACTTAAAAGGGGCCTACAGGAGAGACGGGGAGGGACTCAAGGAGTGTAGGGGTAGCATGGGGGGTTTTAAACTGAAGGAGGGTAGGTTTAGATAATGTATCAGGATAAAAATATTCACTCTGAGGGTGTTGAGGCACTGGAACAGGTTTCCCAGAGAAGCTGTGGATATCCAGTCCCTGGAAGTGTTCAAGGCCAGGCTGGATGGGGCTTTGAGCACCCTGCTCTAGTGGGAGGTGTCCCTGCCCATGGCAGAGGGCTTGGAACTTGATGATCTTTAAGGTCCCTTCCAACTCTAACCATTCTATGATTCTAAACGTGTGTTGCCACCACCCACCAAGGTTCCCATGTCCAGCCCATCCGGTCTGTTACCGTCCAACATCGTTTACTTGGCTCATACTCCCTAAACTTCCTAATTATTGCTGCAATAAAATACTGCATCCATCATTACAAGCTACTATTTTGCCCTCCTTGGGTTTTATCTTCACTTCGGAGAAAGTATTTCCCCTGTTTTATTTGAGAGCATATTTTAAGCCTGAGTGTTATATATATATCTATATATCTATATCTAATATAGCAAATTGCTATAATGACTGCTAAAAATATTTGATAATATTGACAGCATGAGCTCATGAGCTGTCAAGAGCACATTCTTGCTGCATTCAATAACCACTCTCATCCATCACTCAGAAACAGAAGTGACATTACTAATCAATGATCAAGGCTTGTTAAATTAGAAGGTAGCTGCTACTGGTAATCTTCTTTAATTTCACCACTGCATTAAATTAAGAATAACCTTTAGCTTTGAGAAGCTCACAGGAAAGTGATATAAAAATAACTACGCAAGGTTTGGGTAGGAAATCACCTAATACAATGCTCTGGACCATATCACATTGTTTCTGACCTGATAACTTCTGCAGAAAAGCTTCGCATCTACGTGTAACTCATGTTGATGCTTTTTTTTCCTCCACTGTTGATGAGTTTAGTGATACTAGTGTCACGTAAATGGTTTGGATCCAGCAACGTAGCTGTGGCTCATTAAGTATAAAAGCCTGAAAGTTTATAACAGGTTCAAATGCAAGTGAAGAAACAGCGTGATGACTCAAGACATACTTATGAACTGCATTTCTACCCTTCCCAATTCCTCTTTGTTCCGTGAATGGGAGGAATAAAAAGACCTGATGACAGACTTGAGGTTCAGATCTGCCCTTCAGGGTATGTCTGTCTGGCAACTATTCTTTTTTAACCTGTAAAATATGGGGGAGCTAAGTGCAGCCCAAAGGCATTCAGCATGCTCCTGGTGGCTTCTTGGGTCTGGCACAGAAATTTGGATTTGCTCAAAAGCAAGGTAGGAGCAACCAACAGAAGATCCTGAACTAACCCATTGGCTACTGAAGTGAGAACATACTGGTTTGTGTCAGCTGCTGTCTACATTCCCCCTCACCAGAGGCATGGATGGAGTGCACCTGCACAACCAGGGAGCTGCTTGTCAACAGCTCTGCCCATTTCCCAGCCACTTCTGCTGCATCTCACTCTACCAGCCTGCTGGAGCACTGAGTCCATAGCTCCACCTGCTCAGCTCCAGCCTTGCTAAAAGCTAAGGGGTGGTTCTTCTTGTACGATCACCCAAGTCACAGTCTGTCACTGGAGAGTGGTTTTGCAGTATCAGCTCCCTTTATAAAAAACAAATAGTGTTTTTTGTTAGTGTCCAGCTGTTTTTTTAAATCTGCTAATATAATAGGTGATAAACATTGAAGTCTATCAAGATAGCACCATGGAAAATGAAGAGTTTGACTTGCAATTGCTGCTGAAATAATAATATTTTTTTATTAAATGCCTGTTTAAAAGCAACAGAAGCTCAAGGCTGTAGATGGCTTAGAGTGTTGCTTATGAAGAACCCTTGAAAACATGCTGTTTTCAATAACTCTGGTAGTTATTTTGGAAATGGTTTCTGTATGACTTACCAAGTGGGGTTGGTGGCAAAGCCTGAGCAGTGTCTGATCCCTGACTTTTCTGGCAAATGTACAGAAAACAAGGAGGCGTGTACAGTGTACGGTAAGGAGGATTTTTCCAGTTCCCCTCCCCAGGGCTACCAGGCTCAGCTTTCTGCCAGCATGGCTGGACAGAACAGTTTGAAGGACAAAAATAAGAGTAGAGAGCAATGACCACAAACAGTGTGGAAACCTTCTCCAGTCTTATGTAATGCTCTGCAATATGCTTTGAACAGATTTTTTGTTGTTTTAAATCTCAGTGTAGGTGATAGCCAAGGAATTTCATCATGTGACATGAAATGCATGTGTAGCTGTGCATATTTCCACACTTTGGCCCAGGCGTAGTTCTTTATGGTGCTAAACTTGTACCTGAAGTTTACTTTTCATCAACTATTGAGGAGCCGCAACTCATCTCTACTTTCTGAGTGTTACACGTATTGCTGCTGAATTTTCAAGAGGTGGAAGGGTGACATTCTTCATTACTACAACTTGTTTGCACTAGAATAGCCTCTCAGAACCTACTGCGATATGGAGTGCACAAACATTGAACAAGTGGCCTCTCAAAATGCTCGTAATCAAAAGTATTGGCCCAGGGACAGATGATGGCTGCAGACATACAGATGTGGCACCCCAGGAAACAAGCAAGGCTGTGGTAGCCTCAGTAGTTTTAGTAATATGTTTCCATAAACATGATTGGAAAGGCAGTTTTAAGAACTAGTAAGGAGAATGATATGAAGGTGCATCTGACAATGTTCACAGCAATTCCTCTGAGGTGCAAAGTACAGCATAAGGGGAATCAGCTCAGCTCACACACAGATTTTTGGAAGAGGAAACTTTTCAGCAAAAAAGTTTTCCTGTTTGTCAGAAGGTTAAGAATGGGTTAAGTGCGTTACATTTACACTCAAACCGATGTATGATTTTATTGAAAAATGTGGAGTCAGTTCAACATTTGTTTTATAAGGACGATCCGGTTTAAGTTTTGAGTGTTAGTTTGGTGATTTTAGTGCTTTATATACAGATAGTAACTGCCTTTTCTGATCGTGGGAGGGATGTCAGTTATATGTCTCTAGAAAAAGCTTTCACAATTATACTTTGCATTTGAGAAAGCTCCTCAGTCTTTGCAACAAGACCACAGATAATGGCCAGTTGGGCCTCTATTCTATTTTGCTTGTCTGGATGAGTTTAGCTCTCAGGGTGTACTTTTCCTCTTTTCCCTCTCCTTTCTCTCTTAAAAAATATTTATAGCTTTATCTAAAATATCGTATCATAATTATAATATAAATAGCACTTCACATTTTTAAAAATATAAAGGGCGAGGGATCCTATTAATTTGTCTTGTAGTTTCATTGGAATTTTAACAGGTGTCTACTTCAAGTAAGTTATTCTCTTTTCAAGATCACTATTGAAAATTTTAATGATTTCAGAGGAGCCATGAGAAGAGTCTTTTGTTTCATCCTCATATCTCTACGACCTATCAGGGAAATTTTTGTTACTATCATGTCACAGATGAACTACTGGGATACAAAATGTCAGGTGGGCTCTAAATACTTATGTACGTATAGGAGTAGAGTGTGAAAAATGTGGCTGCAGACTCCACCTGCCCATAGGGTGAGTGTGGAAGGAGAGGCAGCTGCACAGCTGAGATTTGAAGTGAACCAGATACTACTAGTGGAATGGTTACAACCCCTTTTCCCAATTCCCCCCCCGATATATGCGTGCCTGGGTGAAAATTCGTATGAAAGAAGCAGGTGTAGCAAACTGAGAAATTTGTAAGGCATTCAGAGATGTGCAAGATGCGTTAAAATGGGGCAAAACCTGAAGAATCTTAGAGATTAAAGATTTGAATTAGAATCTAGATTTCCTTGTTTTCACAGAGGGCTGATCAAACATTCAGATTTGACTCATACAGAGCGGTTTAAGCTGCAAACTCCAACATGTTGTCTTGATGTAGCCCTATCTGTATAAGAAAAAAAACCAAACCCTAAATAAAATTATTTGTTTGAAGAGTGTACATAAGATAACGGGAGACTTTTGGAAAAAGTGAGTGCTAACTTGTCACCACTGAGGCAGTGACTTTTGAATTGTTCCATGAAAAAGGGTAATTAGGTCCTGTTGCTGTGCATAGAAACTCACTTGCTCTCAGTTGGGAGGGGGAGGTTGGTAGTTTTCTGCCCTATGGAGTGTAAAATTCACTGTTTTCAGTGATCAGTCAATGTAAACAAATACAAGCCATAGTTAAAGATTTACATTTATTTTGCCAAATTATATTCAATACTACTGTATTTAAGCCAAAAGCTTCTATGAGGACTGGTTTTACCTGTGTCAGGGTGAAAGCTGCTTATAGAGTCAGTGTAGACATGATATGATAAATGCAGTCAGCCCAAAAACTGGTTGCAGAAATGATTTTAGGATTTTCTGGATTTCTTTTACCCAAGATAGGTTAGCAGTGATAGAGTTGTTGATAGTAGCTTTCAGCATAGCTTCTGATTTCTAATATGAGAAAGGATGGAGGAGAGTACTCCCATGAAATCTCCTGAGTTACTGTTTTGATGATTTACCAGTTTGTGCTCAAATGGTCTCTGGTGAGAGGCTGAGAGAGTTTGCTGTTTAATACTGAGAATGGGAATGCAGTTCCTTGTGAGCAGGTGGAGAGTGTGGGGAATAGCAAAGGGAGTGGGCTCAGACATTTTTAGATACTTCTTTTTTCTTTTCTCCCATCAGTAGAAGTCTGGAAATGTTTTCAGTGTGTTTTCATAATTCATTCTTGTCTGGTTTAATTTTTTTTTCAATGTTTCCTTTCTATGGCAGTTTATAGGAAGTATCAGCAGAGCTCCTATTAACATGTCAGTATACGCTACAGGATAAAACTCACAATGACTCAGTGGGACTTGGATTTGAATGGTGAAATAAGCCAATATCTAGTGAAAAAGGCCCCAGGTTGGGATTTGAGGGGTGATTGCATGTGCAATACCTACTTCAATATTTACAGCAGCACAGGGACTTTTATAATCAATGTTTCTTGTGTGCATAAGCATGTTAAAGATTATAAGGATTATTAAGGGGTTTGAGAAAGTATTTAAGATAGGTTCCTGCTAAGTGGGCCAGCTGCGTGTTGTAAAAGGTTGGGAAAGGGTTGCAGGGTATAGAAAGGTGCTCAGTGCCGGATGGCAACTCATGACCCTGTTTGTGCTCCAGATCTGCCACATTTGGGGAGGAAAATCATCTGATTTAACCTTGCAGCACACTGGTCAAACAGCCAGCTGCTACTGTTCAGATGTCTGGTGGTAGATAGTTAAGATGTGGTGACTTCAGTGTTTATAACTTTTATCTGTAGAAGCAGAGCAAAGAAAGGCATTAAAGGTTGGTGTAGCATGAAACCAGAAGCTCAATGTTGACCAGATCTTCAAAGCTTGTGCTGTTCACCCACTGAAATGAGAAAGAAAAAGGGATATTGTGGAGGAGATAGGCAAACAACTCTGGTGCTGGTGGGTTCTGCAGGAAGGACCAGATGATTTTTCCATGAGCATCCAACAGTTAAATCAGATTCTGAGGGAAAATCATTATAAAAGCAGTAACTGTGCTTGGCTACTCTTGCTTGTAAATAGTCTGGGATTAGCTGTCAGTGATGGAGAGTCCTGCTCTTTAGCTTGGATCACACTGCATTTGCTGGAGATCGCTAAATGCTCTGATTTAATTAGGACTCTGCTAATGGTTGTTTCATATTCCTATTGCCATGTTTCTTTGGGGGATGCTAATGTCTGGTGGGAAGCAGGTGATGCCTGGGGATCTTGTCATTGGTGGATGACTTTTAAAGAAATGAAAATTAAACCCTTCAACTCTTCAATAGCTGCCACAAGCTCACGTAGTTTGGACATGGAAAAAAAAAACTGATAATTTTTTTGAAGGTGCAGATTCCTGGTCGATTCCATATCTGGATCAAATACATCTCAGAGCCGTTTATGAAAGCTGTCCATCCAGAATCTGAATTTAAATGTGACGATCACTTGATTTAGACTAGCATGGTTTCATTTACGTTTCTAAACCATACTTCAGTGGTTTACTACCACTGTTTTCCAGATGATTTCTGCAACTTCTGCAACTTTCTATGTTGAAAGCTCTTTGATCTTCTCACAGGTTTCTGCTCTTTTCATGCTTTGGATATGGAAGGGGAATACTGAGCATGTTATGCTTGAATTAGGTCATTCTCTTGTGCAGTTCCTTTACAAAAATACTTACAATCTGATAAACTACTTATCCTAAGAATGCATTTTTGGTCTGTTTGCAATCTGTTGATGAGCCAGAAAGTCTCCAAGGAATTTAGGACATTCTCAGCAATAAATTAATCCAATCTTGGACAAACAAGAAAACCTTTTTTTTTCCCCCTCAAATATAGAAAAAAAAAATTTCTGTTCACATTCATCGTATAGTTTTAGTATGGTGAGGCTTCGGGGAGACCTAAGAGCAGCCTTCCAGTACCTGAAGGGGGCCGACAGGAAGGCTGGGGAGGGTCTTTTTACAAAGGTCTGCAGTGACAAGACAAGGGGCAATGGCTTCAAGCTGGAGAAGAGCAGATTTAGATTGGATATTAGGAATAAGTTCTTTCCTATAAGGGTNTTCTTTACTCTGAGGGTGGTAGACCCCATTTAGATTTTACCCAGGCAGGTGGTTGAGGCCCCTTCCCTGGAGATATTCAAGGTGAGGCTCAACGAGGCCCTGGGCAACCTGGTCTAGTTGGGGGTGTCCCTGCTGACTGCGGGGAGGTCAGACTAGATGACCCTAGAGGTCCATTCTAGCCTGGACCGTTCTATGAAATATATATGGGTCAGCTGTGTACAGTCATAAGGTTTTCCTTTTCAAGGTATTGGCCATTCCTACACTTAAGGTTCATTGAGGCCTGAGTTTTACTTGCACATGGAGCACTTCGCAAACACAATTGTTGGGTTTTTTCTTAATGTGTACTTAATCTTTATCTACTTTATCTTTTTATAGTTTAATAGCGTGCTTGAATCTTGACTTCTTTATGTAAGTTAAATAATTTTTGTGGAAAAAAAGCGCCTTTCTTTATGAAAGGCCATATCTCCCATATTAGGAAAGACTGAGGGAGCTGGGTCTCTTTAGCTTGGAGGAGACTGAGGGGCGACCTTATTAATGTTTATAAATATGTGAAGGGTGAGTATCAGGAGGAGGGAGCCAGGCTTTTCTCAGTGACGTCCAATGATAGGACAAGGGGCAATGGGTGCAAGCTGGAACAGAGGAGGTTCCACTTAAATATGAGAAAAAACTTCTTTACAGTGAGGGTGGCAGAACACTGGAACAGGCTCCCCAGGGAGGTTGTGGGAAGGAATATCTCCTTCTCTGGAGATATTCAAAACCTGCCCAGATGCGTTCCTATGTGACCTGAACTAGGTGTTCCTGCTCTGGCAGGGGGATTGGACTAGATGACCTTTCAAGGTCCCTTCCAATCCTTGATATTCTGTGATTCTGTGATGAAAATGGATGCTGCTTTGTGAAAAGCAGAACTTGCAGAATACTTTTTCAACAGGCATACAACTTAAAAATATCTACTTTGAAAACTCCACTAAGAATAGAGATGACGAGAAAATTGAAGACAAATCCCCATGTAAGCAATTGATATTTTTGCTAAATATTTTGAGTCAAATAAGTGCAGTTGTTCCCATTCTTGAAGGTGCAGTTGGATTAAATTCCTTCTCTCTGTAAGACTTTCCTAGTATGACTTGGTCTGTCCCTGCAGTGTCCACACAACTAGTCCGTGTGTTGCAACACACATATATGTGTAATATATATCCATCCATCCATCCATCCATTATATGCAGAAATGTATTTCTGTTACAGTGCTTTGCTCTGTCCAGTTTATCCAAAAGGAGGAGATAGGAGCAGATAGAATGCAAAGTTAGTTTCCAGGCAGGATGCACACATTAAATAGTCAAAGTCTAGCAAACTGTGATTAACCTTCAGTTTTACCCTCCAGACCGCTTCCTCCAAAGACTATGTGCTCTTTCTCTGTCTCTCACACAGCTTTCTATTAAATCCAAATGGAATTAGGAAACTTGCCTAAATGAGTCAGTAGCACCCAGTGAGCTCAAAAAATGCTGAAAGAAATTGCATGTATCTTAAAAAAAGATTATATGTATAGGATGTTGTATGTATATGATCTTAAATATTCCTTTGTGCTTGTGGCAGCAGTGGTAGGGCACTCAGCAGAGAACAGTGACTAGGTTTGGGGTCAATTTGTTCTTCAAAATTGTTCTGACCAGAGCTAGATGATCCTTGAATAAAATGCCAGCTATGCCATTTTAGTAGCAAGGAACAGTGAATTATGGAGATGAGCTAAGAGTAACAGGAATAAGAAATTTTTGAGACCTACCATGGACTCAGAGAAGAAAACATTGTTAGTCCTAGACTAGCAGGTCTCTTACGCATTCCATGCCTGGGAGACTACTCAGTCTATTTTGGAAATCCAGCACACATTTTTCTTTTCTTATTTAGATGCCCTTCCTCTTTTGCCATAAAAGTCCCTTTCTTTTTGTATTCATGCCTTTCAAGCTGTGGATTGCTGTATCTCTTTAATTGTCATAGAGCCAAGGGCTTTAAAATCCAGTTCTATTTTTGTCACTCACTATGTATCAGTCTCTCCAGCTCTATGATCATTTTTGCTGTTTTCTGGACTCTTTCCATTTTCTCTCTTGGTCTTTCTGATAGTTAGACAGCTATAACTGCATGTAAGATCCCTGGCAGGCACACTTAGAGTAAGGTCATCTACAGATAGATTTTCACCTTCCTTCTTTTTGACATGATGTGTTTGTGAAAACAGCTCAAAACCCGTTTTGTTTGCATTGCAAACAGTGCATTCAGTTTTTTTACTATGGGCTCTCTCAGGCATTATAGCTCTAAGAGTGACCAGAATAAAATTCTTGGCCTCCACTGCTTCTGTTTATGCCAGCTGAAGGTCTGCCCCTTTTATTTCTGGAGGCTACTTCAATTCATAGCTGAGATTTTGTTTAATTTTTTAATGTGCTTGTTTGTGTTCCTTCATTGATGCTATTTATCACTTGTCCCTGGCTTTCTTCTTTTCCTCTTTTAAATAGAATCTTATATAAAGACCCCCATCCTCCAGTGAGAAACCTGTTAGTTCTACAGCTGAAATAAGTCAAAGCTCCAGCTTTTCCAGCTGAACCTTTGGGAATTAGGGCAGAATCAGAGACTTGAATGTCAAAGTACTGGAGCACTGTATCCAGGCTATATATGGTAAAACAGCTCAGGCAATACTCTGAATTCTAGGCTATTTGTGAGAGTTAGCCCCATCTTGCCCTCTGAGCCAGTTTTCCCTCGACCTGAGCTCTGGTTCCTTAAAAACCCTGCACACACTGGGCCAGGCAATGCTCTGACAAAGTTCCTGGGGCCCTTCTAAGGAAGTGCCTGGGAAGCATCTTATCCCTACAGTATAAGAGCAATGAAGGAGCATATATGTATCTAGGCTTTGGTTTGTTGGCTATATGTTTTATATATGCTGGGCACTCTGAACCTTTGAAGATCAAGTTTATTAGATAATATTGACATATTATACTGAGTATGGCAAGCCTGAAGCATTTCTTGGATTATGACTCATTCTGTTTTCCATTTCAGCAGCTCCAGGTTTATTTTGGTGCCTTAACCAAGTATTTCAGATTTGTTTAACTGTTTTCGTTGTCGGCTTTCTAGTTTACTTAAAATTTGCTAGTAGAAGAGAAGCAAAAAACAGGAGAACACAGCTTTTGAGGACCTTCTGACACAAATATGAAAGAACCAGTATGGTCATCTGAACACAGAAAGCTGATAGACCAGGGCTTTGTTTTTCTCTATATATAACTCCTGGCAAGACTTCTGTGCTTTTTGTGCTATATTGTATTTATTTGTGTGACTCATTCCAAATTCATTGTGTGGGAAAGAAACGATGCTTTTTTGTCAAGCTCATGTTTATTAATCCCGTGAAACATATCAGAGAACCCGTTTGCCTTTATATCTGCCCAGTGTGCCATTTCAAACCCTGTTAGTGTGGGCTGTACAATAAATACTGTATATGTAACTTCCAACTGTATCATGAAAAATCAAACTCTCTTTTTCTCATTTATTTATTTTAGAGCCCACATTCTGGTGACATTGTATGAGTATCCAAATTCTCAAAAACAGTACATTAAATATTTTTGGTCACCTAGTTTGCCTTATTAGCATAGCTAATTGAACTGATTTGTAATAAAGAAAACGACAGGTCAGCATATTTGGTAGGGAAAGCTCTGAGGAATGTGAGAGCTGTTTTAAATAGACTCTGCCTGTAATATGTGATAGGAAGGATGCAACCTGCATCTTCACAGTGAGTTTGAAAATATAGTAAGGAACAAAATGATTCTATGATTCTATGACTCAACTCCGGGATCACCACATGGTCTGACAAAAGCGCAACACATCTTGTTTCCTGGTTCTTCTCTTGCTCCAGTGGAGACATATTTTGCCCAGTCCTTGATTTGCAGTAGATCAGGTCAATGATGTGGGTAGGGTCAAAAAGCCATCACTCCTTTCCCTGCTTACTGCCCGCCCATACCATTGTTAGGAAGGAGATGACTGGTTTCCACATTGTGTTGTTGCCTGTGATGATCTTTCTTAATGCTAAGAGGAAAGCTGAGGCACAAAGGGAGTCCCTTGCTACCCACAATAAGTGCATAGGAAGAAGAATAAACCCGCCCACAGTGGTTAGAAGTAGCAGCATGACCTCTAGCACCAGGCATTCTGCAGAATGGCTGGGATGTATTTTACTCAAAATGCTCGGTCTGCCTGGGGAGACCTCCTGCAAGAACCTGGCCAGGAGGGATCTTTGAAAAACAAATGAGAATGCAGTTTCAACACAGGGGTTGTGCAGTCCAACTGTGCCTCTAACAGGTGTCAAGAGAGAAAGGCTCACCTTTACCTGTCATGCATAGAATACAGATTCTGATATTTTTAAAGATAGCACTTTAAGACAGGCCACTGAGAAAACGTCTTTTCTTTCTGTTTTATTCCATTCTGAGACATTATTTCCAGATCACTGTGACATGAAAGAGCATGCATTTACAGAGTATTACAGAGTGTCTCTGACAAAACATAGCTGAAGGCAATGTCATCTGGAGAAAGATGCCTCATAAATTCCACCCTATCTCATGACCCATCCAGCAAAGGTGGTTTTGTTCGGGCGCTGTTCAAAAACCAGCTATCATCATGTAGACAAGAAATATTAAGAATAGACAATATGAGCATTTAGCAGAGCTCACCAAGGAGTGGGTGGGGAGCTAAAAATCTAAAGAAAATTCAGGAACAGAGCTGAAGCCTGACATGATTAAACAGAAGCAAGCTTTTGTAATTAGTGTGTTCTTAGCAGCCCGGATCTTCTGCTGCTTGCTAAGTGCTCTGTACAAGTCAGCTGGGCAGTGGGGAAAGCTGGCCAAACATTCTGATGCTTTCAGAGAAGTGCCACATGCCTCCACTCTGTGCAATGTTTGAAGATGCTGCAAAGTTATTTTTCCTGTAACGTCTTCAAACTATGACTAACAAATAAAGAATCAGAAGAATACAGCACTGGCTATGCTATCCTTCCCACCCACCAATAAATGTGCTCTCTCCTATCTGCCCTGGCAGCGTGTGTGCTCTGGGCACCCACGTCCTGATGGCTGCAAGAAAGCAGATGCCATGGCAAAAGCAGGTAAAGCAGCACATGCCAAGCTGAAGTGGTAGAGAAGGGCTAACAATGAATGGCAGGGCAGGCAAAAAGCCTGATATCAAAGCAGCATTGCCTTTTCCCTTTGAACATGATACAAATCTTGGCTAATAGCCTGTATAATAGGGATTTATAGAACACAATCTGGATGCAGAGGAATTTTGCCTCTTGTGTGCTCCGAGTCAGTGGGTTTTACACACAGTGTCCAAAAGAAGCTGAGTGCTGCCCAGGTTTTATGTTTCCCAGGTACAGAAGTTGCAGGAACAACAAACCTTATCTGTGTTTTTATCTCAGCATGCCTGGCAGAGAGAAAGGGGCTTGGCCTTTGGAGTCCGCACACAGCTCAGCCAAATATTTCATGTCAGCTCAAGTTCAGGGAAAGCAAAGAGAGATTCAGCACAAAGAAATTGTTTACATTCTGGGGCTGCCCTTTTGCAGGTGGAAATCAGGGGTGGCTCTGTCTTTTGAAAGCCTGAGGAGTGAAGAGGTTGAAGGGCTGAGAGCACCTACCTCTATTATTTGCTATATGAGATGGACTCACTTGGTTTGATTTCTCTGTGAGAAGGATTTGAAAGATACTGAAGTGGGAATCCCTATGGTAAAGACTCCCTGTAAAAGAAGAAGTTTGTGGTTTATTAATTGTATAATCCAGTAATTAAGCTTAACTACTGAAATGCTGTCTGTTATATTAATGGTCGAAGAATTTGACACTGAAAATAAGCTGTTAAAATAATTATTTAAAGTTTCTTCTGTTCACACTAGCTTTTGAAGCAGGATGTCAGCTCTGATAGCACATCAGTTAGGATCACTGAAGACCTGTTCCTGTAAAGCACTTCTCTGCAATTGAAACTGAGGAGAGCTGGGGACACAGGTACAGTAATTAAAGAAGAAACTGGGGCCGAATTGCTTGTGGGCACAAGACAGCAGGGAGGTATGGTGTTACAAGAGAAACACCAATCCTTGAATTTTGATTTTGAACAGTAAGAGAGAGGAGAAATAACATTTTTGCATTGGAATGTACTTAAGTGTCTAGAAGGTGAACTTTGGAATTCATTGTCTATCCAAGTCCAGTTCCCTTGCAATTAGCTGCTCTCACTGCTATGGGGAATACTGGTGGTTTTTGAAGCACTCTAGGAGCAGATCAGGTTTGAAAACATCTATGCTAACCACTGCTTGGATGGTTAGTTAAGCATTTTCATTCCATTCATCAGATCAGAATTAAAGATGAGGACTCCATTCATTCAGGAAATGCAGTCTCCCTGGCTACCAACTCCATTTACCAGCACAAGTTTGAAAGCATAATGGAACCTCTTTTATGCCTCTAGTAATGCGCCACATGGCTTTTATAAACAGGCAGGTAATTGTTTTGGGTATGTGGAAGGATCAAGTTTAACAATTTATGACCAGATAAGAGACCTGTAAATATTATTTGATGGGAGCTGGCCAAGTGCCAACCTGCAGCACAGTTGTTAATTGGAGTTAACAGAAAGGTTCAGCCACTGCCAGGAGAACTGAGTGGTGGCCTCGGGGGTGGCTGTTGTGGTTTCTGGTTCCTCTCTGCACATTTAAATGACATCCTTATTTTTGACTGTGGGGTAGCAGTTTCATTTTGCGGCATGTAAAAATGTTTGCAATTTTTTTCATGCGGGTGTGTGACACCATCCACATCTAAAGTTTGGTTCTTGTGAGGTTTGATAGACTGCTGTATTCATAGGCTTCTCGGATGTCAACTCTGGGTGCTTTCGTTGGGCTGAGCCATTTTGCCCAAAAAATGGCATTTTACATACTTTTGACAAAACTTGGTCTATTTAAAATTTTCAGCGAGGTGGGAACAGTTAGATTATTTGTATTGTGTGCCAGTAAAAACCACAGCATCCTACTTTTTCCCCATGTTGGCTGGTTAGGGCACTTCCCGGTGATTTGCAGGCTTTCATTTCCAGCCTCCTGAGGCTGAAAGAGCTGAGAACACAGAACCCAAAGCTTATTTATAGAGTGATTCTGCTAACCACAATGATATTGTGCAAAGATAGACGACACCACAAACTGTTTTGGTCTCAAAACTATCAATGTAAGCTGACTGCAAGGATAGGTACTTTGCAAATTGCAGATATTTTAGCTGGAGATGTATCAGCTCAGCTCAACCAGAGAAGAATTCTTCTTTTGGGTGAGAATAAATGATGCCAAAAGCAGTCTAGTAATATAATGCAATATTTCCACTTACAGGGACAGCTTATGGTATTTCTAGCTTAAAAATTTATCAAGGGGATTTGTTGAGGCTGTGAATTTGTCTTGTGTCCAAACAGCAATGGAGACAAACCACTCAGTTCCTTTTGGAAACACCTTCAGAAAAAAAATAAATTAAAAAGCGAAGCAAACAAAATATGTGTCCAAAATGCTACAACAGAGTATTCAGTACTATGACTTACATCCTGGTGCCCAGATTTCATTTTTGGTCCAATTTTTTAGTAGCTTGGGTTATAAATGTAATTGTGTTTACAAGTGCTTTGTCCCTGTTTAATCTAGAACCCGAATAAACTGTTTTGGGGTAAAAAAGTATATTGTACAGTATATTTTCCTTTCTAGATATATGGAGTATGCTTTAGGACAACTTTTAAAAACGGACTCACCTTTTTTTCTTATAAGTAGCCAAGCCAGAAAATCATTGCTGGAAAAAAACCTGAATTTCTATAGGTATGAAGCATGGCAAATACTACTGCCTAGTTTGATTTTGTATTTCTGTTTACATTATCACTAACATGCCATTGCTTTTTTATATTACCTCGTGTCCTGCAGGATAAGATAGTAGCATGCTTCCCTTTGGCTTTCAAGCTGTTATTAAGTTGGGCTTAGTTTACCATTTTAATGAGGAGAACTCCCTACACAATTCTTTGTATCAGGCATAAACACAGATTCCTGTTTATTCAGACTGAGGGGTCTGTTAGTGCTGTATTATACTAACATCTGCATCTTGAAACAAAACGCACCCATTTTTAAAAATTCCTGAATGAATAGCATGTGTAGTCAGGTTTAGGGAATATTAAGCTGATGAAAAGTTCAAGTGTAAACAGTTAGGCGAAGCCACCTGAGGTTATTTAATTAACGTTCAGAAAAATGCGAACATGTGGGGCGAAATATTCCTGTATGCTTTGACACATTTCTTTGTTCTTCTACCCATCAAGATACAGTCCCCACACAATGGAAGTCTGGGGGTTGTTTAATGTCTGGGCAACTGAGAATAGAATTAAGGCTATACTGCCTGTTTATGTGTCTAATATCTTGGATCTGTCAGGAATGTGCTGCAGCCCCTGTCCCGCCTGCTCATTCAGGCTGCCTTCCCGTGGGAGCCATGGAGGTGATGGGGAGGGAGAAGAGAGAGCCCCAGTGCCCCAGTGACTTGGCGTGTGGGTCTTGCAGCTCAGAGGCCCTTCCAGCTCCCACGGATGAGATGCAGCCCTTGTGAGCTGGATGGGACAGAGCTTTATGTAGGAGGCAGTGCTGGTACAGAGAGTGAAAATGCTTCCTTCCAGCAAAGGCTGTAGCCCTGTGGTGACTTGAATTGCAGTTCTTGCAGTGAAGTGAACACAGGGATCACTCCCCATCTATTATTTTGATGTAATAAAGTGATGTGAGAAGTCAGAAGAAAAAGTAAATGGCTTCATGAAATGTTCCATGACTCAAAAATCTGGATTTACAGCAAGAGACATGGCCATGCTTGTGGTGCTATTTATTTTAAAGAATCTGCTCTTACCAGGCAAAGTTGTTATTTAGAGACAATTGAATAAAGAAAAAGCATTTTCAAGTGCTGGTAGATTCTCAGTGGATGCGTGTAGCCACCACTGAGAATATTTTTATTGAGATTGCAACATTAAAGTAAAATACTGAACTGGTGAGTGCCAGAGTGTGAACCATGACTTAAAATTGATCCTCAAGTGTGAAGAAATGAGATATAAGTTCCATTTAAAAAGCAGAACAAAAAATACAGAAGAAAATGCAAAGCTTTCTCCAAATGCCTTGTCTTGTCTTCATGAAACAACTTTTGGAGCTGCTGGAGAGCTATGGCACAGGGACCCCTCCAGCCTCGGCATTCCCTAGAAGCATATGTTTAACTTAACCTTTTGTGTAGAACATTTTCACTCTCTGAATGCTGGCAATATTTTAGCATCTGTGATGCTAATTTGTATCTATGGAGATGTTTTTAATAGGAGAGATTTTTGATAGGAGAGAGCTTTAGGGTTGTACAATATAAGATGGGAGCGTAACTTTCTCAGGATCCTGTAAAAATAGCAAATTTACATTCTTCATGAAATTAGGGCATTCCTGGAGCAGACATTGCCTTACTTCACAGTAAATCAGCTCCAGTACCTTTAGTACACATGAATTTACCAAGAGCATGTCTCTGAAAGGTCAGCAGATTGTTCAGTCTAGTCAAAACCTCTTTCCAAGTTTTAGATTGCACAAACTTGCATCTTGAGAAAGGGCCCCTTGAGTGATTCCCTTTTTATAAAAATAGTTTGCTGATTTGCCAGTGAATTTTCAGTATGTTTCTTCTTCTTGAAGCATGCTGCTAAGGCACGCTGTCTTGCTTTCTATTCACTGTTTGGGCAACACCTCCCCATGCACCAGGAATATCTCTTTTAGGAACATCAGCTGCTGACTAATCAAGCAATGATGTGCTGGTGTCCAGGACCACCTATAGCACATCTGTGTGCACCAAGAAGGTGGAAAGCAACACCACTTCACTGATATTTTCTTCATTGATTGAGGCAAAAACTTCACTTTTAGCCACGCAGTGTGTTGCGACAAAGAAATCCCCGGTCCCACTTGAGTCAGTAGAAAACACATTTGGCAGCTCAGTGCTGACACTAATCATAATTTCCCAATGGGCCTGTTGCAGTACTTTCCAGCCTCACATTGTTCATACCTTAATCACTTCCCATCTTAACTATTTCTGCTGCCACTTTTGTGCTCTTAAGTCTCATAGCTTCTCAGTGTCCAAAGTTCAGTGGCTAAATCATGGACTTATTCAAGGAAATGGAAATGTCTCACCCTTCTCCTCAGACACTTTGCACTGGCTATTCTACAGAGCTTTAAGGGACAATTCAGACTTTGCCCTTTGTCTTCCAAACCTTTCCTCTAAGCCGAAATACAATGTCTACTCTGTGATGATGACTTTGACCAAATTTTATTTGGTATTCATGATGTTCAAAAGGGTCAAATGCTACCACACTTCATATTTCTAATTGAGAATAAAAATTCTCATGAACTACAAATGTTGCATTAGGCAACATTGTGAGGAGTTCCCCAAGATATCTATGAACGTTGTCTTCTGGACAGAGTTTTCAGGAGATAGTGTGGGGATGGCAATGAACTCTAGATATCTTGTGGAGATCTCTGGAAAAATTTGGCCTTTAGGTTCTTTTGGTGGCAAGAGCTAAATATTTAAGCATCAACAGCTGTTGTATACACAAAGATTGAGTGAAATTGTGGTCATCGCGAGTCAATAATAAGACTAATAATAATTAATTATTTCTCTCTTCCAAATTTAACTGTGTTAAAAGTGGAAATTCGATAATTTAGACATTTAGCCTAAGGTAGTTCCTCTACAATTAGCAGGAGAGGATCTTCAGAAGGTGATTTGGCTAGTTATTTTACATGTATGCTTTATATTTAGGCTGAAATGCCCTTGAGGGCAAATTTCTCTCCCTTAGGAGCTGATTTCTCTCCCTTGACTGTAGATAGTTTAAGGGACACCTTAGAATAAAATCCAGCTGTTGTATATCTGTTTTCTGTTATGCATTTTCTTCTGTGGTTTTGTCTGTATAGGCTTGGGCTCAGTCCTGCATTGTGCACTTTGTGATCCTGCTCAGACTCTCCTTGATTTCAATGGAAGAACAGGTGGTGGTTTTGGGCCACAATCCAGGTTCCATCAACCAAATTATCTTTTTTGTTTTTCTGTATTTTGCTAAAATGGGGACATTCAGCAGGCATAAATCGATTTTAATGCTATGGGGTAGGAAATACAGAAACAGCCTGATTCATAGGAAATAACAGAAAATTTTAAAATTCTGTGTTTACAGGTTTAAGCACATGTTGTATAATTTTCCACAAAAAGGAAAATCTCATTCCTGTAACGTTCTGCTGCTCAAGGTACAAACTCCCTTAGGTGTTTGCTTTGCTGTGAAAACCATTGACAAGTAAAGACTACACAAAATATGATACAGTTTACTTTAGTTGAACTGTAATTGCTTTGCAGAATCTTAAAAATATTTTTAAAAATGAGAGTATATCAGAAAAAGATTGAAATGCATTCCCATTTTAACTCCTCTCAGCATACTGTATTTCCTTTCCCCTGTCTTTCACTCTTCAGCCGCCGTTTCTCAGTGGTTATTTCTCCTTTACCTCAACACGTGTTTCTCACTTAGGCAATGATTTTGTGAACATATTATTGCAAGCTAGGAGCTGATTTACACCCAGTAGTTATTGTTTGGCAGGCTCCCTTGTGTCCATGCCTACCACAAGTAAATGAGAGGTGTTTACTGAAAATATTAGAGGTACTTTACCCAATTTCTAGCCAAATCTAATGAATTAATGAGTCAAAGAAAGCTGTAGAAATAAGCAACGAAAATGGAAAATGCAAATTTAACTATGAGAGATTCCGAAGCTATTGGATCAGTAGGCTTTATAAGGGTCTTAAAAAGTGGCAGGTTGTAGCAGAATGTAGTTTTCTATTTGCTTCCATCATCTCATGTTCATATAATTAGTCATCCTTTGCTTCCCCTAGTTGTGCCTTACACAATAGATATAGAGGAATCCGCTGGGATAACCATGGAGTTCCAAACCATTGAACTATATTTATTTAGATTACAAAAACAAAAGCAGCAAACCTGACTGATGAACATCACAGACTGAAGGAACAATGCCTTTAGAAACATGCAAATAGATTTCCTTTAATTCTGGAAGGACGTCTTTGAAATAAACAGCGTGGTAAATTATTTAGCCTCTATTTTTTTGGAGGTTGAGCTTGCTAATGTTCCAGGTGTGAGAGAACAGGAAGTTCTATCATTTCCTCAGAATATGTGATGTGTAGACTTTTTTTTTTTTTAACTGCATAGCGGTAAAATAATAAGAAAAGTAACAGATATTCCTTTATACGAATATGTTATGGTATTAGCATTATTCACGACATCCCTTTTTCTGTTTTTTTCATGTTTTCCTCAGTGGCATAATGGTTTTCTACATGGTAAGAGTCAATCCAGCAACAGAGACCCATTTGTACTGCAAGTGGGATGCGAAATCATTAGGCTGATATTTTGAGAATATAATTACAGAATATTAAGCACTGCTAATAATAATAAAGCAGTATTACTAAAACAATGGAATCTATGTTGGCTATCAATAATGATATTAGTACCTATGCAGAAATATATTTTTCACTATAGGTACTGTAAAATGCTGTGTGGCATCTTTCATTAGGCAGGTTTTTCCATCAGTTTGTGTGATTAAAAAAACATGTTTGAAAGGAAAAAGAACATAATTAAAAATTTATCTAGATAACTGTAAAATTGTTTTGAGTCTGATAGAAGCTAAAGTGGAGTAGCTGTTCAATCAGTAACTTCATAAGTAATTATAATTATTTAATTATTTAATAGGGAATTTTTCAAGGTTTTTTTTGTTCTTTTGACTCAGTTCTTCAACATTGTGCTTTCTGCATTATCTTAAATGCTGAAATTACTACAGTAAACTCTTTTCCCATGAGTCTATATTTCCATGTTTATGTATGTAAGTTTTGGGTATTTTTGTGAAGAGAAGTAGTGAATATGAGAAACACTGAACATCGTCTTTTGGTCACCCTTTTTAGCGTCCCTTTCTGTGCTCTGAGTCTGGTTCTAACAAGAGAAGGACAGACTCAGGTCCTTGGGGTTGTGGACGCTAAGCTAGAGAAAACATGACAAGCAAATCTGTAACAGGGACAACATTGTCCTCAGATGTCCGCAGGATATTAACTATTAACAGAAGGAAGCAAAACAGTATTAAAAATAGTTTAAAACACTGTCATTTAACCAGCTTTTCCTCTGTATTTCTCTGCCATCTGATAATTTTACTGATTCCATAAATGCTACCAAATCCTCCAGGAAAGGTAAAATTTGAATTATGTATGAGTTTACACATCTTGAAGTAAAAGCCAACGTCTTTCAAGAACATCTTTCACTGGATCATATTTTTAAAAATACTACATCCTATTAGCAGTGTCTGTTTGGTCTTGAAATATTTACATTCCAAGATAAATGTTGACCTACTGAATAAACAGATTTCTGTAAATGGTTTTCTAGATAAAGACATGAGCGAGCGTCCCAAACACAGGAATCAATCTAATTTACCAGTAGAGCTTAGAGGACAGGGATTCCTCTGGGTCTAATGAGATTTAAATCTGATCATTATTAAACATAATTTGTTTAATTTAATCTGCTGAATTATACTTATATTGTGTTCACTATAACTGTCATTATTAATGATCAGGCATGCTACAGCTGAAGTCATGTGAATTTTGGGCAGTTTGATGCCATAAGAATTCAAAATTTAATTCAGGTATAAGTTGCGGAGAGAAAGATGGGCTATAGTCCTGTTATGGTGCTGAGCCCACCAGGATGCCCTCCTGCCTTTGTAACCAACCAAGCCTGACAGTAGGTACGTGATACCACCAATAAAGCAGTTGTAGTGGAAAAATGTCGAGAAGTGGCTTACCAGTGCCCAGCTGGAGCTGTACTGAGCCTTGAATTGCATAGAGCCTGGAAACTAATTCTAGTGTCTGTAGCTCTGTGTGTGGGCTGCTTTAGTATGGAAACCAAATTTGATTTTCCTCCACCAGAGGAAACCTCAGACCAGGGCACTTCCATGTTGCAGGGTAATAAAATGATCATGCAAGTAAGGTGGAAAGGGGTGGAATAACACTGTGTTACATTTGAAGAGAACAGGATATCAAATATGAATATAAATATCGCTTCATAACTAAGGATTATTTCAAAGTGCATACTTGCCTGCAGAAAAAACCCCGTACTTAAAATACTGCAATATGGCAGCTCATCCAATTTTGTCTCTGATTCGCCTCAAAGGGACTTGTACTCTGGATCATGCCAGAACTCCTTATTTGCTGTGGTATATTTTGGGAAAGCTGCTGTGCAGAAGCACCTATCGGACTATCAATAAACTAATGGACTATCAATAAAAAGTCTATCATAAAAATCGCTTGGCTTCCATGAGCCTGTCAGTAGGCAATACTGAAAGTTGTGCTGCAATAAGGGAAAAGGAGCACACACACCTGGCAATAAATACTGCTTTCTTGTCATGAAATAGAGCAGTGCAAGAGATAAGGACAAACATTTGGACACCCAGTTCTATCTCAAATGTCACCTGCAATTGCACTAATCACTCTAAAGGCCTCATAAAACCGAAGCTGCTCCCAGTATTAGATCTCAACAGCATGGGTATGTTCATATTTGAACATGCTTTGGGTTACTTTGTGTTGTTTCATACAGTACAAAAGAAACTGAACCACAGTGACATTAAACCAGGACCAGTTTAGGGAGATCAGTGTCATTACTCTGAAGTTAGTTCAACTTTCAGAATAACTTGCTTCCCCAAAGGTCCACTTTTAAGAACTATCTTTAAAAACAGGAAACTATATTCAGCAATCCTGAAAACACCTTGGACCAGAGCAAGGAAATAAATAGCTCCTTTCCACTCCCAAGTTGCTGGCTGTGCTCAGGCATTGTTTTTTGGCTGGGTAACAGCTGTGAAGAGAGGAACATTTCCCAAACACAAGTATAAAAATGCCCTTAGGATGCAGACATTTTTACCATTCTTTGGGAACAGTGCATTCTGTTTTAGATATTAAAAATTCAGTGTACAGCACATAGTTCACACCTATTCACTAGGTTTGTAATGGTGATTGGCCTAAAGAGCGCTGTGCATGGCAAGGATATAAGGAAGGAAAGACGTGATGGAGAAATTAAATGGCTTCTAAAAATATATGGTCTTCACAGAATTACATTTGGACACTCTTATTCTGTTTCCAGTCATTCAGTGAAGTTAGTAACAAAGCTAGTGACCTCAGTTGTATACAGACAAAACTCTTTGCTTTTAGCACATTATCTTAAAGAAGTTTTTGTGTTTAAGACAGTAAGACTTGTTTTATTACCATTCAGAAGAAGATAAACCACCAGGAGTCAATGTTCTCTGCACTAAATAATATTCTTTTATGAAATATAGTGTTCTGCAAGTCCAGAGTCATTAAAAAATAACAAAGATCCCCAGCAGGATTTTTACTGAACAGTCAAAGAAGAAACTATTTTATTTTTAATGGAAATGTAAATTTATTATCAATTAGATTTCCAGGTCTTTTTTAAAGAACAATTGAAAAGTGATCTATTTGGTTCTGATTAGGAACAGACTGAAATTTTTTTTGAAGAACAGTTTTCTGTAAGAAAATATGATTTAAGGATATTGAAAAATATCCAAGAAGATTTATATTCAGTTGAAACTGCTAATGGAAGCCAGACTAGCTTCCAGATTTTCATCCTGTTTGTCCCATTCACTTTGTCCTATTCACTACCTCTTTAGCAACTCTACTGAGTTAGAATAATAAAGAAAAAGCCCTTGCTATAAAGGAAAACTTTATATTTCCCATTGTTTCATCAAATTCAGAGGAGAAAAAGTGGGTATTTGTTACTTAGTTTAAAGGTTTTTTTTTAAAATTTTATTTTACAGAAAGGAAAGTGCAGGTCCCACCCCAAAATATTTGCTAATCCAGAATGTTAAGAAGAGCCAGGTTAAGAAAAGTCAGGACATTCTTAACTTCCACCCAATCTTGGCTTTTAATATCAAGTGAAAACCTGCAAGGAGGTAAGGATGAAAAGTTAGTGTCAATAAATAGAACTTCTTATTCTTGATTTCTTTCTCTCAGACTCAACATCGATGCAATTACAGTTTTCCTGCAGAGAAACCAATGTAACTGTGTGACTGTCAGAAATTAAGAAGGCATATAAGGACAGAAAGCTGTATCAGCATTTACAGAGAATCACGGAATTGTCAGGATTGAAAAGGATCTCTGAGATCACTGAGTCCAACCATACACAAAACCACAACACACACTCTACAATCTTGGCCACTAAAGCATGCCCTGAAGTACCACATCTACACATTTCTTAAGTATCTCCAGGGATAGTGAGTTGACCATCTCCCTGGGCAGCCCATTCCAGTGTCTGACTACTCTTTCAGTAAAGTAACTTCCTAATATCTAATCTGAACCTCCCCTGCCTCAACTCCAGGCAATTTCCTCTGGTCCTGTCATTATTCAGTTGGGATAAGAGACCAACACCCACTTCTCTACAACTTCCTTTCAGGTAGTTGTACAGGGCAATGCAGTCTCCCCTCAGCCTTCTCCAAACTAAATATGCCCAGCTCCATCAGCCTCTCCTCACAGGATTTGTTCTCTAAACCCCCTCACCAGCTTGGTAGCTCTCCTCTGGACACGCTCCGGCCTTTCAATGTCCTTCTTGTAGTGAGGGGCCCAGGACTGAACACAGAACCCAAGGTGAGGCCTCACTAGTGCCAAGTACAGAGGCACAATCACTTCCCTACTCCTGTTGGCCATGCCATTCCTGATACAGTCTAGGATGCTGTTGGCCTGCTTGGCTACCTGGGCACACTGCTGGCTCATGTTCAGCCACCTGTCCACCAGCACCCCTAGGTCCTTTTCTGCTGGGCAGCTCTCCAGCCACTCTTCCCCAGGCCTGTAGCGCCACATGGGGTTGTTGTGACTGAAATGTAGGACCCAGCACTCGGCCTTATTGAACCTCATACAATTGACCTTGGCCCATCAATCCAACCTGCTCAGGTCCCTCTGTAGAGCCCCTCTACCGTCAGGAAGATCAACACTCCCATCTAGTTTGGCGTTGTCTGCAATGTTACTAAGAGTACACTCAATCTCCTCATCCAAATCACCAGTAAAGATATTAAACAAGACTGGCCCCAAAACTGAGCCCTGAGGGACACCAGTAGTGACCAGCTGCCAAGATTTCACCCCATTAATCACAGCTCTCTGGGTATGACCATCCAGACAGTTTTTTACCCAGTGGAGAGTACACTTGTCTATGCCATGATTCTCCAGCTTCTCCAGGAGAATGCTCTGGGAGATGGTGTCAAAGACCTTACCAAAGTCTGGGTAGACAGTGTCCACAACCTCACCCCTATCGGGTCAGAAGAGATCAGGTTGGTTAAGCAAGACCTCCCTTTCATAAACTCATCCTGGCTTGCCCTGATCCCTTGGCTGCCCTGCACTTACCAAATGACATAAATTGTAGATAATGTTTGCAAGAGAGTTGACTTTATGGTTGCTTGCAACTTTTTGTGAAAGGTCAACCAGCTACTCGTTTTGATGGTTGGAGGCATTGCCTCTTTGTTAACCCTTGCAGCAAGGCTGGTACATTGCAGAGGCTCTTCTGCCAGGTATGATCTATGAAAGCAAAAAAGCTATGTGTTAATATTCATGTTGCAGATGCATCTTGATCATGATTCTCTACCTTCTCCTTACAGATGTGCCTGAGTGTGGACTTCAGTATGAGCTCAGGCTCATGCTTTTGCACAGCATATGGACAAAGTCAAAGGTATTAATGGCCAGACTCTTACTTCAGGCACCTACGTTTCTTTATAAACCCAATTAAGAAACTATATTTCATTGGGCAATTAATGTAAAGCCTACCTGGGTTATAAAGGTGCTCAGGCCAAAAAAGTTGCTTCAGTAGCTTTAGTGGCATTACTACACATGATGGGGCCAGAATTTTTGGCTAAATAAATCTGTTCAAGGCTTTGCTCTGGAAGGGCTTTATTTGCTAGAAGTAGTCTGAGCACTCCAGGTTCAGCAACGGGTTGCAATAAACTACCCAGGGAAGAGGGAAAGGCAGTGGCCATGTTCTTCTGATGACCTGGGGGTAAAGCACTTGCCTGGGAAGTGGAAGATCTGATTCCAGTTTCCTCCACATCCTGAGGAAGTCCCAGCCCCATCCCATTTCCCAGCCTCTGCTAGGCTGGAATGGGGTCACATTCCATCCTTCCCATTTGCAGATAGACCACCAATGACCCAAATGAAGAAATCATGAACCCCAAGAAAAGGTAGGCAAGAGGGCACCTGTGTGGCTTGTGCTGTGTTAGGAGTAGGGAATCTTGGTTTTTGTTCTCCGATTAGAAGTAGATATGTAAACAGCTTGGGCAGTGGGCATCAGAGTCTGCTACCTCTGAATGAGTAATGTCTTTTCTGGGCGGTATCACCATCTGTGTTTTGGATTCATATGAGTGATTCAGTGTCACATCTGCAGTGTGCCCGCTCTTCTGAATACATCACCATGTATGTGAGATGAATATGTCCATTTTGGCCCATTTAGCAAATTCTCAAAAGTTATGAATAATAGCCACAATACAAAAACATGAGATGACTAATGAGTAAAGATTTTTTTTGGCGACAATGTCAAAAGCCATTAAACATTTTTCAGAGATAAGAAATGTAATGAGTTTCTGGGTTGCCATTAAAGAGCAGAGCTCAGGCAAGCGAGCAAGAAAACACTTGTATGCTCCTTCCAAAATGAATGGGGCAGAAGGGTTCACGCTTCTCGTAAATTAGTGAGACGAGAAACTCATGCTGAATTAAAAAAGAAAGAATGAAGTAGCAAAAGGCCATCCATTTTCGATAATTTAATTGCTGGGTTCTCTATTGTTTTCTTTATCCTTGTCCTTCTTCCCTT
This sequence comes from Jacana jacana, assembly GCA_013400555.1. Lineage (NCBI taxonomy): Eukaryota > Metazoa > Chordata > Aves > Charadriiformes > Jacanidae > Jacana > Jacana jacana. Next base: position 91,693 of record VZTM01000009.1, on the reverse strand, counting down.
CTGTTCCGTCTTCCTCATCAGAGTGGAGCAGGAGGTATTGTGACATTGTCATTAGTCCAGAGCATGAAGCAACTTTAACCTTAAATGCCTGTAAGGTCTTATGCATGTGTGCAAGGGTGCATTTTCATGCACTAATACAAAATTCCATCTGATGCTGCCAAAATATATCGAAAGGAAGGAGTGATGGTATTTCCTCCTTTTGTTGTGTTTTGCAAGACATTTTTTTCTGCATACAAGTGCTCCCCTGTTCCTGATCCAATCACTTTCAAAATGTGCTGTCCCACTCAAATGAGTGGGTGGGACTTTTCTCCTCTGGGGACTGTAAGTTTTAACTTTACAAGTAAAGCCTTTACTTCTCTCTGCCTTCTTGTAGCCAGAGAGAGGGGAGAATCTGGCCCTGCATCTATTCTGTATATTCTGTACATCACCCATAGGCAACGGTAATCTTGAAAAATCAGGGTACTTCTTAAAACTAGGATGCAACCTCAAAATGGCAGGGAGGAAAAATCTGTAACCTTAAAGTTATGTTTAATAAATAATAAAAACGTAACTCTGACAATTTGGTGGTGTTTTGCAATGTCAGTCTGTGTTACCTGTTACCTTTTGAGTTTATCTCTCCAGGGGCCACAGAGGTAGGTGCTGAGCCTGTGGCTCTTTCTGACTCAGAAAGGCAAAGGGCCAGGAAAAAATGGTAGTTCCCAGCCCTTATAAATGAGAGCATGGGAGACCTTTCTGTTTACAGTAGCAAAGACCAGCTGACACTTGTTCTGGCACTGAGAAGATTATAAATAAGGATCCTACTTTTGTGAGTTCCTGAGCACCTTCAAATCTCTTTGACCTTGATGAAGAGGAAGAAGAAATTGTAAATAAAACTGTCTGAGTATTCTCTGTGAAGTCCTTACTTTACATGGGGCAGCAGTGAGAAATGTCAGGAACTTGAGCATCCTCAAGATACCCTGACCTCTTAGGACTGTTCCAATCAGATAGTTTTTGCTGAAGCCAGCATAAATATTTTTGGACTATAAAGTTATGCTTTTATTAAATGACCATTGGAAGAAATGACCTTGTGATTTGGGTGAAGTTGCACTGAATGTCTTAGAAGATGAATGATGATATTATATTGTATCCGATTACATGGTTCCTGAAGAGGCATAGTTTGTACAGGAAGGGTATTTGCTGGGATATTTATTACCATTTCCTTTTCATATTATGAAAACAAAAAATATGGAGATTGGCTGTGTATGGTTTTCATAAAAAGATGCGGCTGGTTTTCAGTTATTTACTAATGAAATGCTATGTGCTGTTGTAATTAAAAAAAAAATCCTTCTCCATGGCTTAACTTTATGCAGTTTTCTCTTGTCCGGTTTTGTGGCAGAAAACCAAACAAATGTGGGTTTTTTACCAGTAGGGTAGTACTATCTTTTGGCAATTTGGTGTATTTTGTATTATTTAGTCATCTACTTTTTCAATTGTTTGTCATTGGTTATTAATAATTAATTAGTAATAACCTAGTAAATTTTTTTTTTATGTAAAATGCCCTGAATGGAACGACAGGCAGAACAGAGGAGTAAATCAGGAGTGAATCTTCAGTTGTCTCTGGCTTTGACATCAATGATTTGCAAATAATATATTTAAACTGCTGCTGTTTGATTTTCTATCATCTGCTGTAGACCACTGCTCATGACCATGGTCATGAACACTCAGGACTATGCCAAACAATGCCAACAATCTAAATCACTTTCTTGAAGGTACGATTTAAAAATGCCAAAATCAGAGATAAACAAATGCTGGAGAATTACTATATTATTAGATAACAACATCATCCAGATAGACTGATTTGATACATGGGTTTGCTTTAGCAAAATAAAGAGCAAGTGTATTGTAAAGATTTAAGATTGAAGGATTATGTATTTTATATAGATGCTGTTCACCTTAATTTTAATGTTAAAAGAAGTCAGATATTTGAAATTGGCAACCCTCTTTTTCCCAGCAGCTGCTCAGCAGCTTTTTGCTCGTCTGTCCTGTGAGTCTCTTGCTTTCCTCTGCTCCTATGTTTCCATATTTACTTATTTTTTTTTTCTGGGGAGCATCTCCATCCCTTCTGTGGTCTCTGCTGGGCTCCTGAAGCCCCTGCATGCCAAGTACTGCTGCTGCATGGAATCGGCTGCTGGAAAGAAATGCACATCACGAGAGCAGCTTAACTGGTGAGTAGGCGAATAACATTATCCTGATTTCAAAGAAGGGAAAGGCAAGCACAGAGGTGTTATTTGGAAGCCATACAAGAAGTTAAAAAACTTCCAGATACTGGATTGATGACTATAAGCACTAGCATGACTTTTTTTTGTCCTTTTATCTGTGACATTACCTTCTAAGGAAATTTAAGGGAATTATCTAAAAAAAATTACCGTAATATAGACACACTCTCTGTCAAGTTTTGGCTACACTGGGATATTTGGAAAACTCTGTGGCAAATATCTTTGTGACTAAGAGCCTGTAAAAAGGTTTGCAGAAGGAAAGCAACATGCTTTCAGGCTGAGCTCCTAAACAGACCAATCTATCTTAATATTAGCCTTATAAATGTTTATGCTGACAATAAAACCAGTAAAGGAAAGATTGAATGGCAAATTCACCTGTATTAAATGTTGATCTCATGGAAAACGATTTCACAGGAAAACCTTGTTTACGATGCTGGAGTGTATAACTTAGAGGCTTTTCAAATTAAATTGTTTTGGAAGAACTAACTTTCTTTTCACTGGTTTCCTGAGCAAAACTTTCAGGCTGTCAGATATAAACACATATTTCAGTGGGAACAGTTTATAATAGCTTCTTTCTAATGTAAATTTACATCAGTTTTACATTGGTGTAACTGCTGGTTTCAGATGAGCATCAGTGGAAGTGAGATCACAATCAGTCCCTGAGGGGTTGGAATAGGGAGAAAATATGGTCAAAGTACAGTCATATAATACTGAGAGTATATATTTAATTAGGTATTTGTGTATGTGTATGAAGTATATATAATTTATGTAGAGAGATGGTATATCCATACAGGTGAAGCACCGATGTGCACATTCATCTGGTGTGGAAGCTCACTTTTGTCAGAGTCCCTAATTTATTTAAATTTGATTCATGGCTAAGATTAACAGGCCAGGGAAGCAGTGTGCTAAGGAGGGCTCTTCCCCCTTCTTCTCACTGTGCAGCACACATAATCTTGGTCCTATGGTCAGGATCCAGCTGCACAGCCACATGGCCCCTCTGCTCCTGGCAGAATTATTCCACATGATTTGTGCATCCGGAGCTCTAATTGACTTCTGGTTGTCCACCTCTTGGAGGTGGAAGCTGCCCCTGCCAGGCTCCAACTTCTGCCCTTGAGCCAATCCACCCCACCCAGGCTGGGGGACCTCTCCGTGGCTGCTTTTCAAACATCTCTGATGTTTAACCTGGACGTATTAGTTCACATTACTCTCAATTCAATCTGATTTCCCATCCGTTTTCCTCTCTTGGTCCCTGTAGGTTATTTCCTCATTCTCACAGCACGCTAATCAGCTCCAAGCTGAATTAATGCTCTGTTTACCTTCTAGTCCAGATTGTTAACAGCATGACCCTGCTGCATGGAGTTCAGTGGCTTTTATTAGGTTTAAATCGGTCCTTTAATAAGGCTGCTCATTCCTATCAAAGCCTGTGAGGTTGACTTCACTTTTTTTTCCTTTGTATCCAAAGCAGAAAAATCAGAAACACCCACTACCTCTAACATAGTTGCATTTCAAGTCAGCACAGGTTTGCTTTGATTTCTGGGATTTCCACTGTGTTTTTCAGTCATAATCCCTTGCCCAAGCAGCAGTTCTTTCTTCTTCTTTTTTTTTTTTCTTTCCTGGAAAAGGAAAACAAATGGCCTCTCTCCTCCTCAAGTCTTTTGTACGGCTCATAGAATACTTCTTCGCAAATTGGCTAAGTGTGAATGTTGGAGGACCCGGATTACTTGCAGTTACTGGAATAAAGCTGCTAATCTCTTCCTGCATCTGATTTATATGTAAATAGAAAGGAGGTGCCTTGTAGGGAGTCCAAATAGGAATCCCTTCTGTTATAGGAAGCCACAGCTATGAGTCACTGAATGAAAAGCTTAGTGAAAATATCAACATCCCTAAAATATTTTTTGGGAAAAAAAATCCATGCAAAAGAAAATGAACCTGCTGATTCTGAACCCATATTCCAGGGCTGCATTTTTTTCTGAATGTTCATTTGCTCTAGCCAATAACAGTACTTTTCTACAAAAAGTGATTTTAAATTGTTCACAGAGCCAACCCTTTGAAGCTTAATGGCAATGCAGAGATGAGTGAAACTTTCATGTGTTGTCCTCTCAGAGGATCAGTGGCATGAACAAACACTGCAGAATAAAAGTGATAAGCAAAATAGGTGCATTACAGAGCTACTGTGAAGTTTATGGCTTTATTGAGACGCCAAACTCTTACACACAAAAGTCCCCTACTGGAGTCCTTTAGAAGTGAAATAAAAAAAATAATAATAGCCTGACTAAAATTCTCAGCACCATTTAACTATTTATACTTCTGAGCTCTACCCACAGAAAATGCTATTTGCAAACTCAAGCTACTCTCCTCTTCTTGGGTTTTTCACCCTTGTTTATCAGGATATTTTTCAGCTTTTCCCTTTCTTCTACTTTTTGATGCCTCTACAAGAAGGGCCTCCCCTCCAAGCATAGCAGTGCTGGGCACCCTTGCCTCTGGGCCACTGAGCCAGCATACTGAGCCAGCAGCTAGCTCAGTATGAGCATGACCAAATGTGGAGCTCACTGTGTCTCTTTTTCTCTTTTCTGCCCCTCTTGGGTTGGGTGCTGGTGAAACGTAGGTTTGCAAAGCACAGGGAGATGCTCAGCCCTGTGAGTGCTACGGCTGTTGTAGGAACAGTGGACGATGAGACCTCTCAGGGACTCTCCTGTAAAAGAAGGGGCTACAGCGTTGTCCCTGAGGCAAAGTGCCATCTGAGCACAGGCTGAGTACGTTGAGTGGTAAAATCCCATTGAACTCACATCTCAAGGTGCTTGCGGTCTTCTCCAGATCCAATGCTGAAAGCATGAACATGTAGTCAGCTGTGTTCATTGCACCCTAGATGATACCCTTAGGTAGATCCCCTAGGAAGGTGTCCTGGAGTAGGTAGATATTGCCTGCATTCCCTGGACATCTGCAAGTGTGAAGTGGAAATAGTTTTTCTGAAAATGCATCCATGATGTGAATATAGAAAATACTGTCTGTATAAGATACGTATACATAATATATTTAAAATATTTTCTGAGGTGCTCCACTGGAACACCGCTGTTTTCCAAAGCACCAAAATTAACGTTGCCAAATCCAGGTGGCAGCTTTTTTGTCCACTCCCTCTCGTCCTTTCTCTCTAGAGTTCCTGCTGCCATTCCATTTCAAGCAGTCTTGCTCTGGTTTTACCATCCTCTGTTTTGTAGCTGAATGCTCCAGATGCCTCCACCCACACATTTCTGTATACTGGGCTTATGCTAGTGAGTTTCTGTTTGTTTGTCTCATTGGCCTGGAAGCTTTTCCATGCATGATGCAGGAGTTAGGGGACAGCAATTGATCTGCAGTAAGCTATAGCTGTTATACATCTTTTGTTATTTTAGCAGAGCATCGCCTGGCCTCAAGCAACACATAAACTGCAGAGAACACTAGAAATTCAGCTTAAAGCCAAACCTGACAATTAGCAGGGGAAGTCATGGGAAGCATACAACAAGGTTTTGGTTATAGCTGCCTGTTCTTTTACTCTCAGCCGCAAAGCAGTGACTGGCAGGTTCCATGAACCTGTGTGGCTCATGGCAGGCAATACGGACCAGCAGCATCTCCTTCCCCACACAGGTGACTGAAAACGAAGTAAAGCCACCAAACTTCTGCCTGGGATTTTAGTGACTCATGCAGACATTATGTACCTGAATTTTTCCTAAATTTTTAATAAGTTCATTCAGCTGTTTTATTTATTTTGTTTTTTAGATTGCTTCTTATTTTTCATCTTTGATTAAGATGAAAGAGACATTATGTAAAACTATCAGCTATTTTTTAACACAATATGTAATCAGGAAAAGTCCCAACATCTTTGTAAGGAATATGAACACCTAGATCTGGCTCCTATAAATATATAATGTTTGTAAATGGAAGTTTTCCAGTTCTTTCTGGGGACTTTGTATGTTTTACAGGAGGAATTTCCAGTCATTCAGTTAATGGCACGTGAGTTTCATAAATTAGTGTAAGTAATCATCACTGAGCAGCACTGTCAAAAATGAACAAAATCCCAAGATATCTGATCTTGATATTTTCCGTTTAATTAATAGGTCATTCTTTTGATTATTTATTAGGTTTATAATCTCTTGGCTGCTGCATAACCTGGAGCAGTATCACTCTAGCAGCTGAAGAGGAACAGAAAATAAGGGACCAAATAAAAAAAAAATCATAAATCTAACCTAAGTTTTCTGTGTTTCACTGCCACTGTAATTTTAATTTGATCTACATACACCTGCTATTTAAACATCCCTCCTAATTTGATTATCAGCAAGATAAAATACAGAGTTATTTACCTGCATTTGTGTGCTGCATATGTTTATTTTGGCAACATTTCAAAGCAGGCTTATCTTCAAAAATATCAGTAACTGTTGTCTAGTATCTCAATGAACAAAGGCTAAATAAATCTAGCACTTTTTATCTGCTTTCCATTTGAATCACAGCTGTAAGAGGAGGCAAACTCTCTTTTTGGCCAAAAATTTACTTTGAGATTAAGTGTCCAGCAAAAAAACCCTGAAGGTGAGGAATCCAGCCTCAGGGTGACATTTAACATGCCTTTGCAAGACCCAGAGGTGTGGTTTGAAAGCCTTGTGCCCTCATAGGAAACCTTCCCCTTTGTGCTCCCCCTCCTTGCACAGCAGTATTGTTAGCCTGATTCTGTTTATTTTTCAGAGGCCTGATTTAGAAGCGATCCTCTAAAATATTTATGACTTCTGATACTTTCAAGTTGTTCAGAGAAGCCATGGAATGAAATTTATGTCCTTGGAGTAGTCTTCAGCTTAGGCTGAAGTCAGTGGAGTTGCATCAGAAGCCAAATAAATTTCTGGCATTTGACACTTTTGGTCTAATACTAACTTCTTGGAGACTATGCTGCTCATGCCTGCTGATCCTTTTAGGATTTCTTTTAGGTTTTAAAAGACCTAAACTTCTTTTAGGATTTCTTCTGTGAGATTAACAAATGGTTTAGGGTCTTCTCTAACAACACTTTTCTCAGTGTTCTATATACTGGATATTTGGATATTGGACTGCATTCAGACTGTCTACTCCTAGTTCCTTGATCTGGTCATCATTTCTGCTTTGGTTTGGGGCTCTGCAGTGGGTGATCTGAAATGACCTTTTGTGACTCATTCTGTCGCTGATGGGGTATAACCGTAGCTCCCACTCAAACAGAGAAAGATGTAGCTGGCCACTTGTGGGCCCAGCACTCTGGATTTGCAGAGAGCGAGCAATCAGTGACAAGCCACATCAACTGGGCAGGAATACTTTGTCAGAATGAAGAAGTCTTGGCTGTGTTCAGATTGTCCCATCCATTTTCCTGCAGTGGCAACTAGTGTCACAGAACAGAAACTGTTATTTAGATCTACTATCTTGCAGACTATATCAAAGAGACGCAGTCATATATAAAGCAGAATGTCTGCTACATGCATTTTTTCCTCATGCTGTATGATAGGGTATCTGGAAAGAACGTAACATTGGATCCAGTTCTAAGTGAGACGGCTGATCATTTGCCCTTCTTGAAAGCCTGTGTCTTTTTAATCTTGGAAAGACAATATGCACTACTGACTTCAGAATAAAAAAAGAAAAAAAGAAAAAAAGTATCAAAAAGCATGCACTAGCTGCAGGAATAGGAGCACTAATCATTCGTGGCAATATGGTAATATGCTTTCCTGGTACTGCAGTAATACTTGTAAGAACTGCAGCTAAAGCTGTGAAACATCCTTTCATCCAGGCATTTTGACAAGATGGGAAGAAAGCCATTAAAATTCTTTGCTTCTCAAAATATTTGATTTTTTTCTTTGTCATTGTAGCAACAGTTTTGTCTATCAGAATACAAGAAATGTCAGGTTTTCAATGGTTGAAAAGCCAAGGAAGCTCCTAAAGCTATGCTGGCTTGCACCAGCTGGAGGATCTTGCCATTACTGCATTAATTCTGACAAATATTCACAGACACTGTATTCCTGTGTAACTAAACAACAACTCAAAGTACCACAACTTATCTTCCTAAACATGAACATATCCAGGAATAGTTTTGATTGGTTTTGCCCCATTCACTTTATGGACTGGAATAACACTATAGAGTTGTAACTCCGTATTTATGTAAGATAACAACCACAGAAATAAAGCCATATAATTGTTGAGCTACTAGATTTTGCTATTTTGCTAATTATTTTGCTAATAATTTATTACACTTCAGACAATTCTTTTCAGCTCCACTATGGAGCTGGATAAACTAAATCTTATGGCTCATACTACACAGGAGCCAGACCAGGAAACTGCAACATTTCTTTCCAGCTTCAAGAAAATCTGTAAGGACAGTAAACATTAGCTCTTTTTGAGTGTATTATTATTTTGAATATATTTTGAATATTTGATTAAGAATTTTTTTAGCAGGCTTGGATTTGTTGTTGTTTTGTTTGGGGTTTTTTTGTGGGTTTGGTTTTTTTTTTGGTTGGTTGTTGAGTTTGTGTTGTTAATGGAGTTTGTCATCAATTAAGAGTCATGTTCTATGTCCAGACAGTGGGCAAACAGTGAATTACCTCTTTTCCACAGGAGCTGACTGATTAGCTATAGTATTACAAATGTTCCTCGTAAGAACTAAATGAAATAAGCCATCTTCTAAATCTTCCAGGTTGGTAAAATTCTGCACAATAAAGTTGAGGTCAAGGGAATAGAAATAGAAACCAGCTTTAGACACTTCTGTGGTTACTGGCTATGTGTGCTAAAAGTGTATTTCTTTCATAGCCATCCCAAGAGGAGAAACCCATTAGAAAAGGGGGTTTATAATTGTAATTTCAGTGTATTTAATCACTTTCACATTGGTAGCAGTCAGCACTTGATGTGCCTATTCTTAAATTGGACAAAAAATAGTGTCTATAGACCCATGATTCCAAAGCCTGTGCAATTTCTTTGTAAATTGCCATGTAGCTTATATATACATTCAGTGAAATCATTGAAATAGGTGTGGAAAAATACTTGAAAAATACTGTAAGAGTATTTTTAGAGTATTTTCTATCCTTCTAATCCCTATCTACTTCAAACAAAATCATACTGAATAAATAATCAAATAACCTTTTACGTTCTGTAAGAGAAAATTACATTTCCTATTCTTACTTCAGCTGATTCCTTTGCATTTCAGGAGATCAATCTTTCAGCTGGTATCACCAAGAAAAAAGTGGGAAAAGATCTAAAAATATTAGTTGATTTACCTGCCAACGTTGTCATTATTTCCACTCATTTTCTATTTCCACTAATATTTCAGGTTTCACAAAGGTGGAATTCTTTCTTCCCTTGTATTATTTAAGTCAGGAGAATTTGCTAATTCCCAGCCTTGCTCCAAGGTTGCTCTCCACTTTTTTTCTCCACCATCTGCTACCTAGAAAAGTAGTAGTAAATGTAGTGGTTTAAGCATCTCTGTATAAGAAGCTGGGAAGAATTCTGTTGAGTCTGCTGAGCTAAATTCAAAACTAGTGTGTAGGTAACATCTGTGTGAGGACAAAAAGAGCTAGGAGCCTCCTCCTGGAGAGAAGTCTTCCTACACTCATACTGCCAGCCCAGATACATGAATAAGGCCTTCCCAAGTGCTTCGGCTGGACTCCTTCCTCTTGGTGTCCCAGGCTGGGTGACACAGTTTGCAATGTCTCCTCTCCACTGCTCTGGCATTCTTTCCTTGCATGCACTTCATCCTGACCACAAATGCAGCAGGACTATTCCAACAGATACATCGGAAAAGGAGAAGCAATGGTCCAGAAAATGTCACACGGAAGCAGCTGTAACAACATCAGTGGTGGTGTCCTGGGAGAGAAGGACAATTTTTTTTTCTTTCCAGAAGAGGTGAGTCATTTTTGCTTCAGAGTGCTTGCTTGAGAATATTGCCCACGGATTCTGCTGCTGAGTTTACTTCCTTCCTACTTCATAGTAAAAAGCAATGGTGAAATATTCCCTAAACTCTTTAAGGGTTTAGATAATGGGATATTTTGCCCTTGCTAGAGCAGACTAAATAAGCGATTTCAACTGTTAATTGCTCTGACATATTGCTTTCCAGATGGGAAACTCTCCGTTGATTCCATAGCTTTGAAACCTCTTTTGGTGGAGAGACACTATCTATACGTGCTGATTCTCAGCTTTCTTTCCTTGGCAGCAGTTACTAGCAAAACTACTTGAAAAGGAAACTTCTTCATAAAATTCCACTGGGAAAGTGGCAACAGCAGCTTGTTCTTCAAGTGTCACTGCAGAACCCACACAAAATGCACAGCTGCTCCACACGTCACCTGGTGCTCTTCTCTGTGCACCATGACAGATTCTTGGGCTTTCTCTTGATGGACTTCTTGGTAAGCTTATTTCAGGTGCTCTGTCAACAATGAACTTAAAATGCAAAGGAACCAGTAGAAATAGTATTGTGCAAAGAATGTGGTGTGGAGAAAAGAGAAGAAATTTCTCTGCTGAAGAATGGCAGTTAATTGCCAGATTTCACAAAGAGTCAACATTTACTGGAAAGCAAAATATAATCTTGTGTAGTAAAACTAATCTAACCACTAATCTTGTGAAAAAAGGTATGATTTGATTTTACACTGGTATTAATCAGAAGTCATGCCAGCGGAGTCAGTGATCCAGATTCAACAGCTTATTAGATCTATTAGATGACAACAAGGAGCAATGTGCTTAACATTACTGTGAAGTAGACTGAAACAAAAGGCATAAACTTAACAGAGCTTCAATGCACTGAGTGCTGATCACACATTACAGCTTAATACTTTGACTTATTGGCATTTTAAGCATTGATTGTTGTAATATTAGTTTTCTCTCAAAATAAAGTAGAAAGCTATTATATATGGCTGCTCTCTACCAGCTCTTCCTAAATGTCTGACAAATAAGGAAGAAGCAAAGTTGCATTTCATTTGAAGCATGAAATATGTATAATAAGTCATTATTAATGTTAAAATAATGTATGAGAATTTTCTGACGGTGGAACAAACATATGAGTGTTATTTAGTCCAGTAATGAGTAAGGGAAGAAAAAACACATTTCATCACTTGCGTGTGTACCTGCCCTATGTGTCTGTGTGAACATAGATGCTTTGTTGTAATTCTAAGGAATACATGGACAGAATTCCTTCATCTTTTAAAATAAGTGATGTCTATGACACTCTTTTTTCGAAGCAAAGTATTACTTGGGAGTAATGCCTTTGTCTTTTCTAAATGCATATGCCTGTGTTTACACCATGGCTACTACAGTTTGTGGTGTTGGAGGCTCCATCGTGTGGAGTAATGCACCTGGGCACCACTCTTCCCTTTAACCACACACTTACGAACACTCCCATGGAAGCAGGTTGGAATCCAATGATTTCTTTGGAATCCAATGGTTTCTTTTACCTTAAAGAGCTCAGCATTACTGTTTTTTTTCAGTCTGTTTAGTTATATAAAAATAGTGGTATCAAAGACTCCAAGTGGTGTTATCAGAAACAGCAACATCTGTCTATATCAAAGCAGAGAGGGCTCCATGCCTTACTCCTTCAAACTTGGCACAGTAGGACAGGAGAAACAAATAAATCCCAAAATCTTCATTGGTAGCATCAGAACAGGGTTAATATATGTTTTCCTATTTAAAGCTCCCAGAAATATTCCTGCATTACTTTGGTTTGCATGCACTCACAATAATGCTGAAAACACTTCTCGTGAGTGCTGGGGAGCTGACTGATTCTGGCACAGGCGAGATGCAGCTGAGAGAAGCAGACCAAAGGGGTTTGGAGAAAGCCTTTCCCAGGCAGGCTGAGGTCTGATGGCAGGCTGCCTCCCCTTGCTGCTGGCCCCAGGCCTTTTCCAGGATGCTACAGGGATGACTTAGGTCCGGCAGCAGGGTTGGGTTTTGTTTTAACTCCCTTTATCAACGTGGGTGAAAACATGGTGCTTGTTTAGTGCTAGCAGCAATTAAAGGAAGATACTGCTCCAACGGAAATTCTGATTACTTTGGAGCACACTACAAATCATAGGCAATCCTTAGGGCTGTGCATTGCCATGTGAATGAATAAAAAGGAAGGCTACTTTGCTATCTGAGCTTCATGCCAGTCCAAGTTTTCAAGACCGTTAGCTGCCAAAATGAGTTGCAAGTAAATGAATGTTCTCTTTGTGACACATTTTTTTTCAACGTTGCCGAAACCACAAAAAGCCTATCTGGTTTTATTAGAGGACTGGAAGACAAGTGAAAAATTAACAGGGCTTATGTTTTTTACAACAAAAATCACTCAAGCTTGTTTGAGCCAGTTTTATTGATGTGCTGTAGCCTGTGCTCTTCGGGGACCAGCATGTGGCACTTTAGGAAGCAAACAGATGGAGCAGATCGGAGAGTTTCCACTTTCCTTCTCAGAACTGAGGAAGCATGGAAAAAATTAGAACCAGAATGCAGACGGTGGAGAACCTCATGTGTTGGTTTAATGTGCATTTGCATATACTACACTACATGCATTAAGCATAATTCATTGGCCAAGAGAATCCCATTTTGTATCTTAAATCTTTAAATGTGCTTTCTGAAAAAATGTACCACAAAGTGGGGCAGAACACGCAGCAGGTGCCCTTTAATGGTCTATTATATTTTTCATACATTTTCAATCTTTGCCAATTTGTTTTGCAACCAGGAGCAGCATATGAGAACATGTATTTTCTTAAACAAGTACTGTTTTAAGGATACAAAATTTTCTAGTATTAGTAAAGGCATATCAAGTCATCCAAATTGCAGATTATAAACACGTGTGTAAAGTAAATTAAGAAAACTCTTCTGATCTGGCAAATTTGGTCTATCATTTGTTGTTTTGTTCTCCTTTTATTTCAATATCTCTTTCCTCTTATGCAGGAAACAGGAACTCAAACGAGTTCCACCCATGTATTCTTGGTGTACCCTGGTAGCTGGAACAGTTCCATGTCAGCTGGTGGCATTGACTTGACCATGTTGCCATGCACAGCACTGACACAGCTGGACACATGTCATCCCTCTCTTTCCCCACGCTCACTATTCAGCACCAGTTTTCACTATCTCCTATAAAGGACAAAATGTTTTATAAAACACAATAATTCCCTGATCTGCAACATTTGTTGTCATCAGTACTCAAGACCTAGTTTTGCTGAATATTGGAGACAATATTCAGAAGTGTTCAGAGAGGAATTTTTCTTACACGAAAAAGAACCCAAATCACTTTCTAAAATTGCAGAGCATCATCTACTGATGGTATTTCTTATTGGGACGAATGAGGGAGGTAGGCAAACTCTGCAGTGTGTAACTATGTATGCTCACTCTGGAAGCTGGATAGAAATGCCCTCAGCATTATTGAGAAGTATTTCAGCCCTTTTCTCTCTAACTCTTTTGCTGATTTTTTACCACTATCAGTGTTTTTTTACTTTAGTACTAAATATAACGAGAAAATGAAATAAGTATCTTCTAACTAGCATAAGAGTTACAGTACAGCACTGTACTGTTAGTACTAACACAGTACAGGATCTCAAATTTTCTTGATAGGTGTGGTAACAAACTCAAGATTCAGTTTTGGTCTCTTCATGGTGGCAGCATGTGACTGCCAGATCAATGTTCCTATGCATTTTACTGGACTCTTCCCTATCTTTCACTTGTTTGCCACACAAAGCTAAATCTTTCTTCTATCTTCATCCCTTTACAGTTCCTCCAACTCATTGAAATAGATTGTGAAGACTGAGGCTGCCAGCTCTTCCTTGTGAGCACAGCAGCTAATGCTTATGTAAACCTGGTAAAAATATAAAAATATAAACTCCCCCTGCAATGAGAATGCAGTTACATGAAATTATTTGTCATTAGATGCTCTTAGAGGGGACAGTGAAGGGTAGGAGAAGAAGAGGCAACTGGGGACAGGAAAAACCTTCTAAAACTGAAAAGGTTTCTAATACATTGGCAACTTTTCTGCTTTAAAAAAATCATCATCCTCTTCCTCCTCTTACCCCAACTTGTTCTGCCTTCCCTGGAGAGTGCCAGCCCTGGCTTGTGCCAAGTGTCAGACCGTGGCTGATAACCACGGGTGATGGTTACCGTGGGGCAAAGGCTCTGCTGGAGGAGGAGCGTCAGGGCCAGTATCCAGAATGGACTGGGCAGCTTTTGAAATTGTTAGGAAGTCATCTCTTTGCAACTGGTGAATGCCGTGGATAGTAAGTAAGTGCAGATCTACTGATTCCCTCTCGTTCTGCCCCAGTACATCTGGAAAGCGCTTCCACCTAGTTGTTCCTACAGGCAGATGAGAGTCAGTCCAGAGCAGTCCTGCCTATAAGAGCCGTGGATTGCACTCTGACTTCTGTCCCTGCTAGGCAGAGGAAGAGGAAAGAGAGACAAGGACAAAGCAAGGCTCTGCCAAGGGACATTTTATCAGCTGATAAAGAATGAGCTATCTGATGACTATTTTATAGACTGCCTAAACTGCTTGAGATTATCCTTCCGCAGTTTCAGGAATGGGATCATTTTGAAGTGTTTGCACAGTACAGTTCTCCAGGAGTGTTCCAGATTGGGTCCTTGGGCTCAGATCCCAGGCTAGAGCATTTTAAGCAGGAGACACTGTTTGACTTTTAAAATTTTAGCTCTCAGCCAGCCTTCAACAACACAACAAAGTTTCTGGTCTACATTTTTCACATTTAGATCATTGCTGGTGTTAGAAAGAGCCAATTTTAAAGAACCACTTGTTTCTCACACATGAGACTTCATCAGTCATATCCTTCGCGCTCGCAGCCTGCCTTCTGGAGATTCCTAACTCGCTTTCCCAAATGTCTCTCCCATGGGTCTCTCACATACCCACATAGATCACTTGCAGAGGGAGAAGGAAAACACATCCAAGAATAAGTAATGCTAAAGGTTAATGCTTTTCCAGGCCTTGGTTCAGAAAATCGTCCCTTAGAGATTTTTCAAATTTTGTAGCCTCCCTTTTCAACTCTCAGAAGGAAATTTCAGTTTTGTCAACAACAACCGACTGATGGGCTGTCATACAGACTTCCCACCTGCTTGCTCCTTTCTCAGAGGCCGTGGGACCTGATAGCAAGGGGATAAGTTAAGGCAACTGCTCTTTTCAGTGACAGTTGGAGAGCCCTGCCTGAGTGCTCACTTGTCAAAAAGTTTCTCCTGCTGTGACATGGAGCAGGTTCTGACCATAGGAGTGGGATAGGAGTGGAATGGGATGTTGTGGGACTGGTGTAAACGCTAACATGCCTTGCTTGACCCAGCCTGTGAGTCAACCCCAGACCACAGCCTCTGGTGTTTCATCTGTATGCAATGCTTCCAGTAGACATAGTTTTATTTTATAATGGCTTTTTCAAATAATCTACAACATGTTAAGTGCTGTTTTCGGTTATATATGCATAAGATGTACTTTAGCTGTAGTGAAGAAAGTAGTATTTTTAATTGAGAAGAGATTCCCAACCTGTTACATCTAAGTCTCAGAGACCATACTGTCTTCTTTACTTATCCACCAGCTAGTGTTACTTAAAATGAAAGAACATCCTGATCCCGATAGTTTGAAAGAGGCTCAGAGATCAACTCGTCCTTTTGAAGGTGCCTCCTCTGTGCAGAGGATGCCAGCTTCTCCAGGGTATGGGATGACACGAATGTGTAACAAGAACACCACAAAACTGTTTTGCCTTTCCTTGAAAGTATTTATTGGAGGGTTGCTATAGCTGTGATGTTCCACGGGCAGAAGAAACACACAAATACCTTTTGGCAGAATAAAGCTTAGGAGTTATGTAAAAGCACTTAATGGACAAATTATTAAAGATATTTTCTCTTCCCACAACCTTAGTTATATTTAAAAAAAAATATTTCAAAGTTTATCTTAAAAAATGTAGATGGCCCACATATCTCCTCATTTTCACTTACCTTTCCCTGGTCTATAAGACCAAATTCCTTCTACACAGCTTGTCTGTGTCAGTCTCTCTGTTTAGGAGATGCCTCAAAAGCATCTTCTATTCCAAGAACTTTTAAAACTCTTTTAATCTTCCTCTGTGCTCCAGTTCCCAGGCTGAGTAAACAAAATGAGTGATATATTGGAGTTTGGACTTTTAAAACTAGCAGCTGGCTCCTATTGCTATTGCACTCAATACCTATTGAGATTTTTCAGCCATTTTGTTTTCTGTGTAGTTACTATGTAATCCAGTCTACAAGGAAATACAGTAGATATTTCCCAATTCCCTCATAATTTGATAATATTATTATTATCTATCAATATTCATACAGATGACTAATACTCAGCAATTCATGCACTAATTGTAACACTATAGATCATGGCTTCCACATCTCCTGTAATGTACTAGAAGGCTCTGGATTTATAATGCAAGAATTCAAAATGATCTTAAGAAGAATATATTCCAACAAGGTCAAAACAAAAGAAAAAAGTTAATGTCAATTTTCATGGAAGAAAATATTTTTCCTATTGCTACCTCAGTAGTGCGTAAATCTGATGCTTGATGCTGTGGTCAGCAGCATTCTCTGTTGGCAGATGCACTAAATATTTTCTGCCAAATAACCTAAAATGTCACCTGGACACACTGTATACATTCTTATTCACAGAAAGTATAGACAGAGAACAGGACAATTCAAGTGGCCTTTAGCAGGTACGTGTCAAAACCTCAAAAGTAAGTATGTGCAGCAGGTTTCTTGTAGTAAGGCTTTACAGTCCAGTTTGAGCCCAAATTAAGCGGGGGTTGCATTTCTCACATTTTCTTACTCATTTTCCAAACCCTCTCCTAAATTTTGTTGTGAGGCCAAGGACATCAAACAGGCAAGTGGAAATGACAGAGTGAACAAGAAGTGAGCAAGTTAAGGACAGGGGATTTGTGATCAGTTTACAGGCAGTAATGAGGGGTTTTTGACTAAAATGAGTATTTTCAAATGCAGAACAAATGCCTATTTTCTCAGGCTGTGGTAACTGAAGGCAGAGGATACTAGCCAAAGAAGGACCCAGGAAAGGCTTCACGCTTTGAAAGGAAGAGGTGCTGTGGCTGGAGTGACTCTATCAAACTGATCGTGTAAGCAGCAAATCCTTTTGCACAGAGAGAAGTAATTGCTGAGATTTCAATCTGCTTTATTAAAGATGTAGTTCCCACTTCAAACCAGTGTAATCTCTCACGAGTGAATTATCTACTTGCTCATAAAGTTTACCGAAGGCACAGAGTGACTATTACTGGTCAGCAGAGGAAGAAAGAGGAGAATTTATGTCTCCTCATTCTAAATTGCTATAATTTATATCTTGGGAAGATCTGGAAGAGGGCACCAAAAGTGATGGCTGGTGAAAAGGAATGTTTATTTATTTTGATACTCTCAGATTGCCAATGGCTGGAAATTCCTCTGTGACTGTCTCCACAAAGCCAAATGGCAAGCAAGCATAGCATTCAAGGCTTATCTTGATCATCAGCAGATAAATAGGTTCTGTCTATAGTTTGCCGGGTCCAAGTGCTAGATGGAAATGAAAAGAAGCCTGTCTTTGACCAAATCATCTTTGTTTTGTCCCCAGGCCAACACTGTTACAACACCTCACAGATTTTCTTTCTGCTGTGCTCTGAGAGGAATGAGAAAAGTATGGAATAAATATGCATGCAGTTCATTTTCTGTAACAGGCACAAGAGTAAAAGACAGTCAGCTGAGTCTCACTTACAAGCTGTTACACTTACCTTGACCACTGTGACCTTCCTGAAAAAGGCACAATGTTCTTCTTATCAGATCTTCCACTGTGAATGAATATTCATCCATGACCCGGAGAGGGTAACTACTTTCACCAACATATTTGCAGTTGCATTCATGTGAGACAGTCTTGTCTTTGAAATTTTAGGTTCCTAGAGTGAAAATTAAGAATATGCCATGGTGAAGTTTGCCAAGCACCATTTCAATTACTTTCTTGTCCGTTTTGGTTAAACTTTATTTTTGTGGACACAGCTACATTGGAGGATTTTCAATGAATCCTCTACTTCTCCCAAGTCCTTTTCTATGTGATTAGGTATGAAGGTTTGGGATCTGAATCGAGCTAAAAAAACACATTTATTTTTCTTCTCATGTTGTTACCAATGGAGAGAGAGTCTCATTTAAAATGCTAAACCTGGAATCTCAAAACCTGCAGTTTTGGTGGGATTTGGTATTTCTGTTTAGACCTGTGAGATTGTTGTGTTTCTGAGTCTACAGACACTGTAACATCAACCTCTTCCTCCTGCTCTACAGCATGGAATCAATACATTCCTAGTCGTAAGGCACTGAGGGTTTACTCTGTTAAGCATTTTGAACAAATGTGATGAAGGGCAAGAATGCAGGGGTTTTGTCTCTGAGGCACTGGTAGAAGTGAGGCAATGGGATGTTAGGGTCCCTTGACACTGTGCCAGTGGGAGCAGTGCAGCACCAGGGAGCCACTGGCAGAGAAGGAGCCATCCCTGGAGGATATGACTGAGACACAGACAGCACCACACCATTGCCCTGAACTCCTCCTGCAGAACACTCTGGAGATGAGCACAGGAGTAAGTGATATGACCATGGCCTGAAGTCCTGCTTCTGAAGTCCTGGCCGAAGCAGTGGAGGTAGTCTGGGTAGTCACTCCTCTGCAGATGAGGAGTGAGCAGATGCCTAGCCCTTCCTTGCATGGGGAGGACCTTCTCCCTGTGCTGCTGCTGTTGTGGCACTGATGGCCACCATTGTTCTTCAGAGAGGGCCTTCAAGGAAAGAAAAAGCACAGAGAATTGCCACACAAGCTCACTGAAAGAGGTGAAGATTTAACCTAAGATATAGCTGAGCAGCTAATTCATTTGTGCCTAGAACGTGACCGATGTAGCTTCAAGTTTCCCATGCACAGCCAAAAAATGTCCAGTTAAGAAATCCTGGAGTGGTGTGTGGCAGGCTTTGTACTCCATGAGTTATGGCGATTAATTACAAACAAGATTTACAATTCCTTTGAGGTGGGGAGGGAATATCACATCAGCATTTTGACTTGCAAATATTCTAAAATATCTCCCACCGTAGGAGGACTAAATCTTATCTTTCCAGGCAACAACAATTTGTAATAATCAAAGGAATACAGGACACTGCTGATATTTTAGTCCAATAAAAATAAGTGAACAAAGCAAATAAACATGCAAATGAAAAAAAGATCTGATATGGCATGGTGTAAAGTTTAATCCAAATAAGGCTAAGAGTGGGTCCTTCGTGGTGCTTCATCGACATTAAAAAATGTAGTTAAGCCAGTAAATGTACAACAGCTGGCAAACACTATGTGCCAAGTCTTATTTTAGATTAGTAAGAGAAAAATGAGGCTTATTAAACTGCTTATGTGATTCCCAGGACAGGCAGTTGGAGATTTTAGAATATCTTCTTCTTTCTGATGCTACTAAATTAGTACACTTCATCAGGGAACCTGTGCCTTTGAAAGTGAAGGAATACACAGAAGTTGTTGGATTGGTGGGAACAAAGCAAACAGAAACCTGAGAAAAGCAAATATCCCATCCCACCCTTAGTTAGCTTAAAATGACTGAGAAGCAGACATGGAAACAATTCACTGTATAACTTTTGTCATCCCTTGCACAGACAGGAGAGTGGGACGGTCAGTTTAATAACTCTTAAAGAGTTTTAATCAAATTTCTGCTTTTAAATACTATTTATCTGCCTGCAAATGATATGCGTTTTAGAAACGTTAATTATAATTTTTTTTAAGCCCTATAAAACTTATAACAGATTATTTTCTTTTCATTTTTAGAAAAGCCACCAACTGAAAACACACCCCACAGAGAAAAATAGCAAAAGTCTTATTTCTGGAGGTTTTAGTTTGTTTGTTTGTTTTCTCTTCTTCACTAACAGAAATGCTTAAAAAAGTTTGTCAGGACTGTGCCCTCAGCCACTACCAGATAAATGCAAGACATTGTTTTTAAGATTTATTTCAATTTCTGCTGAGACGAGCAGCGTAACTCAGACTGCAAAACAACTGAAGGTAAGGAGCCCAGGACAATGATGATGTGTCAAGCTGTGAAGAATAAGACTTGTTAGAAGTTTTGGTTTTATGCAGCCTCATTGGTGTCTGAGTAAAGGCACTGCATGTAGAACTAAGTTTCTGTTTTTTCTGAGTGATAAATGCCACATATTCCCCATCTAAGGGAAGCTCAATGAGTGATGTCTCTGGTGCTCTGAATCTGTGAGTCTTCAGCACAGGCCAAGCTCTGTGGTCATGCAGGTACAGTTTTGCTTGTGATGATGTGAAAAGGTGGTGGCCAAGGCTCTCCCTTGGACCCCTTACTGGTGCTGCCTGGGACACTTGCCTGTTCCATGCCTGGGACACTTGCCTGTTCCATGCCTGGATGCTCTGTCTGAACTTCTTCCTGAGGGGTTTCTCACCCTCATCTGCTGGATTCTGGAGAGGGTTCAATTTCTCTATAGCTTTATGGAGCGATTTCATTTTTCAAGGAGTAAACAGTAATGTTGGTGAATTTCCCTGGGGTGCCATTGATCTTGAAATTCTCCATCTCTTAGCATTTCTCCCTGGCAGAGCTGGATTTTACCCACCTCTTTCTGGCATAAGCATGCCTTGCAGTCAAAAGGATGATTAGACAGAAATATATGATTAAAAAAACTCAACCAAACCCAGAATTTATAATCCAAATGGACAGACTACGTGCATGATAGTAAATTTGGGACATCTCCCTAGACATGTTTTAGAAAGTACTTGTAGCAAGGGCTCTGTGTTTTTAAACATAAATACAAACACATGACATAAACATCCTTACATGATATTTTGTATTTTTTCTTGTTTTTCTTGTTTTTATTTTTTTTTCAGCTTTACAAAGCAATAAACTTCTAATTGCAGAGATGTGGACAGGAAATAACAAAATAAGAATCATTCTGGAGAGCTGTGGGCTGATACATCAGATGAAAAAATAATTCAAAACATATATATTCAAGAAGAAAAATAAAAGATAATTGGAAAGCAGTGATAGAGAAGAGACCTAAGGGTAGCATTAGACAGGAAATTACAAAGCCATTTCAAATGCAATGTCGTAATAACTTACATGGAATAATAATACTATTTTACCCATCTGACTGAAGATCTCAAAACAGGCTTTGTACATTGCAATCGTTTTGCCCATCACTGGGGAACATTCATCTTCAAGGCGCTTTTTCTTATATTTTATACTTTTGCTGCTTTTAGGTCATGGTGTTATTTGTAATTACGTTTTGCTGCTCTGGTCTCTGCTTCATGGTGGTGTCAGGATTCTCAGGGCTCTTGGAGAGGCTGAGTTTCATTGAAGCCAGGCTGGTGTGTTCAGAGCAGCTACTGGTAGGAATCACTGTTCAAGAGACCTCCCAGTTTCCTTTGAAAGCTGCCTTGGTTTTGCAGAAAGGATTCAGCTGGAGCTTTCCCTAGAAAGTCGGTGTCCTGGTCATCCCCCTGCCTGCACACAGCTGGTCAGGAGCCCCAAGGGAGAGGAGGTTTTCCTTGGTGGAGGTTTCCAAGCAAATATTGGGGTGGTTTGGAGAGAAAATGGTTTGTGTCAGAACATCATGGGTTTTCACTTCACACACAGAGACTAGCTTTGAGCAATTTTATAACGCTTGGGTGAACCATGAAAACAGCTCATTAATTATAAACTTAACAGAGGATCCACTATTATGTGTTTTCTTCAGGGTCCCTTCTAACTCTAACCTTTCTATGATTCTATGATTTTGGGAGGTGGAAAGCTCTTGCTGTGTGTGCTTATTCTGAATTCAATAATCATACAGCGTTGTTTGCCTATGTGGATATCTAAGTCAATCATTCAGAAAAAAACACTAGGGTGAACCTGAGGAATACAGTTACTAGAGCTATTCTCTGCTACTTAGTGGCATTTCAGTTAAAGACCCCTTTTAAATGTCTTGGTTTTCTACAGTCATTCATTTTATCCATAATATTCAAATCATAAGAGCCTAGTTTTCTTCTCATCAGCACTCCATGATTTTATTAACTGGCTGATCTAGCTTAAAACACACAGACAAAAAGACTATTCACTTTCTACTGTGGTTCTTCAGAGTCCTTGTAAGCAGAGATCCTTGCTATGAGCAAGACTGTAAGCATCATTCTTAAGGAAACACCTGAGGTTCGATGATAAGAGCAGCACGCACACTACTGCAGTGTACAGTAGAAGCTGTCAAATGGTTTGTTCTGGGGAAAATTATTTCTCTGGCTCCCTGGTGCTCCATGCATCCAGAAAAAATGTAAGGAGGAATATTTTGAAATACAGTTATGAGTGCTTATCGTTCCTTGACTGGTATGTACCTCTGCACATGTCTGTGGACAAATTTTCAATTTATGCAATGGGGATTTTCCAGAAGGAGGTAGTCACCACTGAAGTATTCAGATGCTGGGTTGTAGGTACAGCCTCGGGTTTAGAATCTGGAGAGAGCCCAGATGCTTCCAGCTTTTGTCAGCTCCTGGTCTCCGAATTGCTTTGGATGCTTGCTCCAGCCCCTACAGCCAACCTGTTGCTCTTCTTGCAGTTAATAAAGTGAAAGAATATCATCCTGATGCTTTTTTGCTTGGCTTGGCTTGATTTTGAATATACAATGAGCAGGAAAAAAAAAAAATTATCTCACGTGCTGAAAAAAATGGCATATAAAGCTTCTTATGCCCTTATATAGAGAAAGGATATTCTGGAGTGCTTGAAATGCACAAAATAGCCGTGGAGGGACAGGCTGGACTCTGAAATGCAGATGTCATTGTGGAGGGTCTGCCCTAAAGCTGTTAGCAATGAGAGAACCCACCAGTCACCCCTGGCTGAGATTTGGATGTTGTGCTGATAGAGATGGAGAAATAATTTCAGGACAGGATGATTACAATGACATTGCTTTACTGAGATGTTGCACAAAATGTGTCTTCCAAGCTGGCTGAATTATTACCTGTGATAGCTTTATGGATCTTGCCCCACTTCCCTGCCCATCTCGGGAGTCCAGAGCATCCTGTCTCGTCACTGCCCTGCACAAGCATAATCTAGGCCTGAGTTAATTACTAAAAGCACCCAAAAGCACTCTAATGAAAGATGGTGCCGCTCCTGTATGACAGTGAGCAAACACTCCGGACTTCTTTCTAATTACATTAGTGACTGACTGCCTAGAAAAAAAAAAAAAGGTTTGAAAACAACTTATTGGAGAAGTATTATGCATGTCTACATCTGGTTGCCGATGAGTTAAAGTCAAAGAGAAGAAAGGCTTGTTCGCAAATATGTTCCTCAGTGTTTGGCTGAAAAATAACCAAAGAAACTATTCAGGTAAATGACTTAAATAACTTTATGGATCTCCATTTTATTCAAAGTAAGGGAAATTAACATTGCCTGGGAGGTGGTTCTATGGCTTTAACTAGTACTGAAGCCTAAAATTGGTAATTTTTTTTCATAATGAAGGATTGTTAAGAAATAACGGTTTCATTAGGAGGGAGTTGTTCTTTGGTAAGTATTTCTTCTGGATTTGTTATATTCAGGCCAAGTATCTATATGTGCAATAGTGCATAGATGCATAACATCTGGATTTGTCTGCTTGGAGTTTTGGTCTACATTGAACGTGTTGGTTTGGTTTGGTCTTTAATCTCAGTTTCCTGACTGGGTGCTCAGTACAGAAAATTGCATATGAAGTCAGAGTGTATTGGCTAACTTTTGATAGCTCTATGCCTAAAATGTTTTAAATCATATTTTCCCCACTTTTTCTCCCAGATTGAAGCATTAATTGCTCAAATATTTGTAAAAGGTTTGTTTCTAAGGATATTAAGTACTCACACGTCTCTTTTTCATTTTATTTCAATATTTTATATTTGCTGTTGATATTCCTGTAGAAAGATCTAAAATCCATATGATTAGTAAGTAAATGTTCATTCAAAGGGGCAATTTATTTCTTTATAATTAACTTTTCAGCATACCAAGACATCATTGAAGGCTCTTGTGGAAAATGATTTAAAGTAGTCCAACTTTGCTTACTTTCTTTTGACATTGGAGATTTTTCTGAGATGGTTGTGAAGCTAGGCATAACATGAACAACAGTTTTGTCCCCCTTCTCTTTCTTCAGCTTGGAGTAAGTGGAAATTTAACCACTTAGATTCAATTAAAAAACAAATAAATAAAAAAATTGAATGATTTAGCTCTGTAGTCACAAGCTGCTTATTCTGTTGTTCTTTACTGTCGACACCAGGAAGCAGGGTTTCTTGATTTTGTGCTCCAGCCATCTGTTTGGTACACACATCAGTGGTGTCCAAAATATTTGGATGACAGAACCATCTCTGACACTGGTCTTTCTGCCCTACAAAAAGAATCAGCACCCCCAGCCTGCAACAGGGACCTGGGGCAGGGAAGGGTACTCTGTTCTGAGGAACTACAGGAGTGCCACAAAGGACACAGAAGTGGCACAGAAGGTTCCAAGCAAGACTGTGGAAAAGCTTCCTTCCAAAAACTGTTTAAAATGTAGCTTAAGTCATTATTCTGTTGTTATCAGCTATTCAGGTGCTATACAGGATAAGGGGTAACGGCTTTAAATCAGAAGAGGGGAGATTTAGATTAGATACCAGAAAGAAATTCTTTCCTGTGAGGGTGGATTGAGGCACTGGAACAGGTTGCTCAGGGAAGTTGTGGATGCCCCATCCATGGCAGTGTTTAAGGCCAGGCTGGATGGGGGCTTTGAGCAACCTGTTTTAGTGGGAGGTGTCCCTGCCCATGGCAGGGAGGTTGGAACTTGATGATCTTTAAGGTCCCTTCCAACTCTAACCATTCTATGATTCTGTACAGAAGGCATGTAACACACTCAGCCCATTCCAGAAAGTGGATGTAAGAACATAAGACACGCTCTGCTGGGCTTGATGAAGATCTGCCTAATTCAGTAGCCTGTCATTGGCTCAAAATGAACACCAAGGAAGCATGGAAAAGCAAGGCAAATATGTGAAAATACTTGCCCATCATGTTTTCCCTGTTTCCAGCTAATTATGACAGAATTAGATACTGCCTACATAGCTGTATGCAGCAACTTTGTAAACCACAGCCCATGGTGGTCCTTTCTTCCAATCTAGTTGCTTTCTAAAACTCTGTAAACCTGTAGCTGCAGTAGCATTTTCATAGCTCTGGGAGGAATTTCCCCAAGAAAGACTGGGCACACCATTCAAGAAGCAAGGACTATATGGTTGTATATAGGGGACACACATAACATTACAATGACCTGAGTAGAGGGGCTTTGTGATGGGGGAACCACCTTGTGCTGTTCATGAAGCTGACAGGCCCAGCAAGGTGTTTGACCCACCTCCCTCTCACAGAGCCATTGCTCTGTTGTTGAGGAGAGGCTATTATACTGCAGGGTCATCACACAATAAACTGAAAATAATCTGCTAAGCACCACACAATAAACTGAATATAAATAAACATCTGATGAAGAGATGAAAGAAATAAATCATGAGGGAAAACACTGTGGATTTGAGAAAATTCTTTGAAACTTGAGTTTGTGTGGTCAGACAATTTCTAAATTTTCTAAACCACTCAAAAAACCACTCACTTGTAACCTCTGGGGAATAAGTACTAGAACCAAATGTATTCAGAAAGTGGACTTGACAGTGTCGTATTTCATGTCTTTATCTTTTCATCTGTGCATTTTTCTGTAGGCCACAAACTATTCAGCAATAAATCACACATCCTGACCTTTGATGTCTTCTCCTGTAAGTTAACCTCTTTGGATAAATACTGCACTTCAGACCTGCCTATTAATTTTATCTGGTTTTTTACTTTTTTTCCTGTAGTGCAATTTACAATGTGGTTGTCCACCTTTAACACCACATTGTTCATGTTAGGAGCTCCCCTTTCCCCAAACTGAAGGAAAGGCTTGGTGTAAAAATCATTTAGCTGTGCTTTTACAGAAAACACAAATGCATTTAACCACAGTAGAGAACACAAGGCTGTGTGGAAGTTAACATGTTTAAACAGCTTCCCAGATCACAGGCTGCTACAGATTCCCTGCTATAGTTGTCCATGAAAACTGGATCAAGCTGGCATGTGTTACCATCATTTCTTCTTCCTGCAATATAGATACTTTTATTATATGTTTTGTTCTCCTAATCCCCATGGCCAGCAGCAATTCAGATTAAATGATTCATTTGAAAGTCTGATCTGAAGATAAAATATTGTATCGTATGGAAGACTGTGTCCCTCAGGGCTATAAGCTTTCCCAAGATTGCAAAACAGAGGTGCTGTCTCTCTTCTCTAATCTCCTATGACTTTGGATGCACTCAGCAATACTGCCAGTCCTTTGGTTTGCTAGTCTTCCTACAGAGTAAAAAACCTATGGCAACATATTTAACAGTGGCTATGGGTAACATTTGGATGGTAAAAAAAGCTGTCATCTATTTGGCATTTCAACAGAGCTTGCCTCCTCACTTAGTGAAACTGTAAATAGAAGCAAAATAATGTCAGTGTTAGTAATACGTGTCTTTAATCAACTCGGCTTAAAATGACATGGTTTCCTAGAAATATCATATAAACACCTAAGTTAATGAAATGTCATCTAGCAGTGAAAAGTGAAGTGCTCTGAAGTTTCGAGAGGTGACAGGAAAGCTCTAACATGGACTGTAGATGTATACATTGCAAACCAGACTTTAATTTCTCCTGCTCAGCTGCCTAAACTTTGGATGCCTGAACACAACTGAGAGCTGGTTTTATTTTTTTTTACTCCAGAGTTCCCCGGGGACTTTCTGTGCAAATGCAAAACAGCTTGGCATCTGTCTCACGACTGAGTAATTAGCAATTATGTATAGAGAAATACCTAATGGTAGATCTGTGCTGAGTACTCCCAGGGGAGCATCCTTGCTGCCAGTCCTTCTGTTATGTGAGATGGGGGCCTGGGGAGAGAAGGTGGGAGTGCATTTGTACTTTTCCTCTTGAAACTGTGTTACTGCATGGCAGGGGGAGGGTGGGAAAAGACTAAGAATCTGTGCAGCATAGCTTGCAACAAACCATAAGGAGAAGAAATCAGGTCTTTTCCTTCATTCCAGATGATTTCCCTGAGTCATCTTGCTGACAGATGAGACACCATGCACCAGTACAGGTTGGGGGTTGACCTGTTGGAGAGCAGCTCTGAGGAAAGAGACCGGGAGCCCTGGTGTACAACAGGATGCCCATGAGCCAGCGATGTGCCCTTGTGGCCAAGAAGGTCTATGACATCCTGGGGTGCATCAAGAAGAGAGTGTCCAGCAGGTTGAGGAAGGTTATCCTCCTCCTCTATTCTGCCCTGGTGGGGCCCCCTGTGGAGTACTGTGTCCCATTCTGGAATCCCCAGTTCAAGAAGGACAGGGAACTGCTGGAGGGGGTAGAGCAAAGGGCTACAGAGATGATTAGGGGCCTAGAACATCTCTGTCATGAGCAAAAGCTGAGGACTTGGGCTGAGGGACAAGTCTGGAGACTAAAGACTGAGGGGGGACCTGATCAATGCCTAGAAATACTTCAAGGATGGCTGTCAAGAGGCTGGGGTCAGTCTTTTTCCAGTGGTGCCCGGTGACAGGACAAGAGGTAACAGGCTCAAACTTGAACATAGGAAGTTCCATCTAAACATGAAGAGGACTTTCTTTACTTTGAGGGTGGCAGAGAACTGGAACAGGCTGCCCAGAGAGGTGGTGGAGTCTCCGTTTCCGGAGACATTCAAAACCTGTCTGGACAATTCTGTGCAACCTGCTCTACAAGGACCTGCTTTAGCAGGGGGGTTGGACTAGATGATCTCCAGAGTTCCCTTCCAACCCCATGTCACTCTGTGATTCTGTGTTTCATTCTATGGCAGCTCATTTTCTTCCTTCCTTATTTCTTTTTCCATGCCCTTCCCTACTACTTCCTGCTCCAGTAAAACTCTGATCATCACATACTTACTTATTACCACTCTTTCACTTATCAGCACTCTACGGTCAGGTCACTGCTTCCGCCTTGTCTTCACAACCTGAGCGTTTAAGCAATGGGATCTCAGAAAGCCCACAACTTTCACATCTAGACAGATGAGAGTGGTCCCTTTGTGATACAGTTGCATAGAGAACCTCAAGAAGCCGAAGAGTCAGTGGAGAAATTACAGGCCACATTCCAATGTAACTCTGTTGTCCACTAGAAATGGGGTTTGTCAAGTCTTTGTAACAAAGAAAGTTAGTGATTTTCTTTGGGGCTGCAAAATGTTCATCTTACATCTTACCTTTTACTAAAGTCAAGTCCCTCCTTCATACTAAACAAGCCGAAGAACTTCCCAATGTAAATGCCTTAAAAAAAATTCTAACGTAGGGATAACATCTATTTTCCCTTGACCTTATCTGAGGCAACAGCCACAGCTGGGTTTTTTAAGTTAAAAAAAAAATGAAAAGGGATCAAATTCCCTGTTGGTCTAAAAGTGCATAGAAACTGTTGCTGCTTGAGTTACTGGCAAAACTGCCCATTCACATCTTCTGCAAAAGTATTTCAAGAAGATAACTCTCTTTAATGTAATTGTTGGGATGGGTAGTGAAAAAGAGTGCTTGTATTATGTTGATTTAGGTAATGTTTGCCACATAGCACTGGCTATTATGACATTTTCCATA
This sequence comes from Jacana jacana, assembly GCA_013400555.1. NCBI lineage: Eukaryota > Metazoa > Chordata > Aves > Charadriiformes > Jacanidae > Jacana > Jacana jacana. The sequence continues at coordinate 62,851 of VZTM01000009.1, read as the reverse complement.
ATGGTAAGAACCTATCTGATGTGTTTTAGCACAAAATATGTTCCAGACTCTCCCTGTTGCTCACTTTGGCATTTTAATCTGTTGAATCATCCCAAATGGTATCAGGATGCATTTATGCAATTTTCACTACCTTGCCTGCTGCTTTAGCAACAGATGTGCCCAGTACAGTTCAGCTGTATGGTATTCAGTGGTAGGTGGCAAGACAAGATCCTTCAGCACAATTTTGTGCTGAGATTAGAAAAACTGAGGATGTGAAATTAATTACTGTACAAGGCTAGAAATATAAAATAATACCCCTCTTTCCCCCCCACTAAAATGTTGGCATTTTTAAAGAATATTTAAAAGGGCATCTTCAAATCCTATGTCTATATTTTAATGAATAACACTCTTCAAAAGAATATCAACAAAGAAAAACTGATCTGGGGGGCATTAAGGTAAACAATGGGTATACTGCTGTTCACCCAGGCAGCGTGAAGGTCTTTGGTGAATTGGTTTTGTTCTTCCTACACCTTTGCTTGGCTAGTTCCTTGGCTGGTGCAGCTGAGCAGAAGTGGAGCCATATGCTCTGCTTCCTTCCCAAACATAGATTGGATCTGGTGTTGAGGGATATGGTGTAGGGGAGAACTTGTAGAGTAGGGCTGATGGTTGGACTTGATGATCCCAAGGGTCTCTTCCAACCTATATGATTCTATGATTCAAGGATGTTTCTGTTTGTGCCTTCCCCACTAATGCAGGAGCAAGGGGCTTCCAGTGCCCTCCTTGCCCAAGCTCCATCTGTCCAGGAATGGCTGTCTCCTCCCCAGCTTCCCCTCCTGCTTGGAAAATCAGGAGACCTGCTGGCTACAGTGGCAGCATAGCTGAGCCATGGAGTGGCCCTGGCCGGCGGCTGTGCTTTCCTGCTCTCTGGTCAGCAGTGGCAGGACAGGGCTCAGTCCCTGCCACAAAACAGGAGCTCCCTCTGACTGAGAGGCATGGAAGAGGAGGATGTATGGCACAGCCTGGTGCTGCAGGGACAAGGACACTGACCCTGGCCCATGTTGGCACAGTAGAGCTGTGCTGTTGCTTGTGCAATATGCTCCTGGCTCCTAGCAAGGGGGTCACACCAGAGTGACCAGCAAGACAGGGTGTCCCAAGCCTGGAGGGGGTCGCAGAGCGTCCCTGCCCCAGGGCACTGACATAGCCTGGCCCAGTGTGCCAGCCCTGTGCTGCTGCCAGGGAGACAACTGGCGTTTTGCAATGTCTGCTCCCAATCCCAAACATGGCAACAAATCTTAGATAAGAGGGTTCAACAGCACTCAGCATGCACTTGCTTTGTTTAGCCAAGTCTTTCTCTAACTAAGCCAGCTTTAGGAAAATATTTGGGGGAACTTCTGCTATTAAGCTGGGTTTCAATGGAGTCAGCTTTGTTTAAATGCAAGAATGTTATAAAGGGGGCATTGAATAGCAAAGCAATGCTGGGCAGAGTTCTGGTGGCCATGGGGCACAAGGTTTGTATCAGGGACACCAAACAGGGAGGGAAACACAGTAAAGCTGCTGTGTGTCTGTCTGTCCCCTCACAACTGCAGGCATGTCGCTGGGTTTCCTTTCCGTTTGTTTTGCTGCTTCCCCTCTAAACTTTTTGCATCACCCTGGCTGCTTTCCCGAGCTGCGGCTCAGAGGGACGGTTTGCTCATTGGAGTCCTCCCTCTCCCCCTTAACGCCAGGGCATGAAATCGTGTTGCCATGGGGAAGGGCTGTTTGTTACCTATTGCACCAGGCTCTGCAGCTGGGGAGGATGGAGAAACCGTATCGGTTAGATCAACACACTTCTTGACAAGTGCGTGAACTTTTGTGATCTACATGTTGGGGGGAAGCGGGGGGGGGAGGAGAGGGGAAAGTAGATTTTGGCTGCTTTGAATGGGCTTGAACTGGGCAGTGCCCATACCACAGCTCTGACTAACCAAATCGGCATAGCTGGGATCCCTGGGCTTCTCCTTGGAGGTGAAGCATAGCATCACATATTACAGCTCTCAAAGGAAAAATATCTTAGAGAGACTGAAGAGGGTGACTCCCAAATGGCAAAGGCCAAGCACTTGAGAAAAGCCTCTGTTTACCCTGTGATTTTCTCCATGATGCTGACAGCACAGCTGATGACCAGAAGCTCTCTTAGCCTCTGCCACTGCAGCCGAGTGGGGACTACAGGCAGAGAGCAACGTTGGGCACAGAGACCCTCATCCTACCGAAATTTTTACTGTGGAAATTGACTTAATGCAATTAATAAGAACAGGAAATACCTCTTGTTTTCTCTCAGGAGGGGAATGTAAAGTAATGGCTTTATCTTAATTTGTCAGGCTTTGCCCTAGAGACCAAAATTAAATGGCTAGAAGCCAGTGGAGGACTCAAGAACTGAAGAATTAACACTCTGATAAATAAAAAAGATTTCATTTTAATTGGTTTTCCAGCTGAAAAATAATGAAGTTTTACATGCCAAAAAGCGGTAATGGAGTAATGGAAAGGCCTGTGCTTATACAATAGGGTCTGATTGCAATCTCAGGGCTCCATTTGTATTCGTTTGTAGCGTGAAACAAAGGAAGGTGTTTGGATTCTCTCTCTTTATATAAAGCCTCTGCTCCAGCACTCTGGGCTGGTCTTCAACCAGGCTTCCCACAGTCCGGCTGCCAAATCTACAAAATTTTCCTGGCTGACGTTCAGGAAAGTACTGCTCGGGCTCTAGGATGGAAAGTTAAAAGACTTTGCCTGGATACACTGAAACATATACAAACAGTGCTTGACGTATGGCATTGATTCATGCTGCACAGGCTGTCCCTGCTGTATCCCGGGGGGAGAGAATGGTAAAGCTCCCTAAAATCACCTCAGTCACTGCTGTTAGATGTTAGTGAAAGGAATCATCTTTAACACTCAGAGACGCTTCCCTTTGAGGATTAACAGCGTGTAGTCGGACTGTAGCACTTATCGGATCCAGAGTGGTTTTACCCTGGGATTAACAGCTCAGATGCATTAGAAAAAAATAGTCCTATGGTCAAAGATACCACTCGTCACTATGACTAAGAGCCTGTCCTGACTGTTGGAGGAGTGTTAGATGTTTAGGTGCTCCGGGCTGGTGTTGAGTATTGCTATTGAGGAGGGCTACCACAACTTGAGCCACAAGCTGGTATTTATTTACTGTATTGCTACCCAATTAGCAACAGATATAAAAAAAAAAGAAAAAATCTCTGCTCAGTGAAGGGTGGAATAGGAAGTGTCTCACTGCCTGGAGCAGCCTAACGGATATACGCCTTGTTTATAAAATCACGTAGTACCTGTGAAGGCAATTATCAGCTGGGCAAACATGCTGCTGCCTCTGCCTGATGATCACCTCTAGGAAGCAGAATTCCAGAGGCCATTTCTGTGGCTGCCCCACTGTGCTGGTGTCCAGCAAGCAGCTGTGGAGCAGGAGCAGGGACAGCATGCCTGTGGCTGCCTGCTTCTGCTGGGCTTGTCCTGACATGGGTGTCAGGGAGTTATTTTAGCCCCCCAGATTCAGCCACCTCTGCAGAGTGAGCAATGTACACCACAGTCCCCACAGGGGAGCCAGCTACAGGCTGCGGCGCACAGTCTTATAAGCAAGGATGGGCTTGGTTCCTGCCACATGCCTCAGCTTTTCTATTTGCTTCTCCATAAATGGCCTGGACATATAAGGGCAAGAAATTACCCTTTGCTCATCATTGCTTCAATCTACCTTTTGCTCGCTGAGAGCAGAACTGCTATGTTTGCCCCCACTCAAAGAGCACTCATAGTCTCAGCTGTCAAAGTGGCACTGAGAAGAAGAGTCCAGTCCTAAATCAGCAATCATCCTAAACCAGGACCCCACGAGAAAGCACAATGTATGGAATTGTTCATGCTTGGGGTTAGAAAAATGTGTTATGCAGCAAAAAGCATCAGAGTGGCTTAAAAATGAAGCAATGTTTTTATTTGCTGCCTGGCATATTCAGGCTTTAGGTCAAGTTGTCAGACCTCTCTGACAGCTGGGAACTCTCTGTAAAGTGAATTCAGAGTTTTCTGGACAAACTATGTAGTTCTGGAAGCTAGAACTTCTCAGGTATTAGCAAACTTTAAAAATAAAAATAAAAAAGCCACCACCAAAGCACAGATGTTGGGAGTGATCCACCAATTTCCAGTTTGTTAGGAGTCAGTTTAGAACGATTTTCCCAGTGGCAAGCTAGGATGGAGAACAAAATACAACTTCTGTATTGGCATTCCTGCAGCAAGGGGAGAGGATCCTTTCTATATGAAATTGCAACATGCAGAAATCACATGGAAAGAGATAATTGCCATTTACTAAAACAAGAAAAAGACAGTAAAAGCAAAAAGTGTGTGAAAATTGGGGGATAAGAAAAAACACTTTTATTTCACATATATTTGCTGCATTACCAATCCCAAGAGTCATCAGTATGAAGCAAATGAACAACTATTCATAAAATGAAGAGATGAGACTGTAGTTTATAGCTTTACTTGGTTATGTTTAAATGGCACATTTTATTTATTTCTTGTACAATATTGTTTAAAGTTATGGTGGTACCCAAAGTTTTGAATAAGAACCCTTTAGTTTAAAATTCAAAATATAAAAATAAAAGAGCCAATATATTTAAAAAAAATATCCACATGTTTTCTTGATGCAGAAGAGACCCTCAGATTACCCTACCTGTCCTCTGTAACACAAGCCAAAATGTTTAATCTCGTCATTTTGTAACTGATCCAACAATTTGCCTTTGGTTGAAGTACATATTCCAGAAAGGCATCTGGTTACAGATGTGAGCAGACTGATAATCCACCAGTTTACATGATGATTTGTTTAAATAATTGTGTATCCCATCATTTTTAAAGTTCTATTTTTTTTTGAATTTGTCTGTTTTTCTGCTGGTTTGCATTATGTTTTGCCTCTTAGTACCTGGGAATGTCTTGTAGCACACTCATGTGTGGCAGAACCACATGCACGTAATTTTCCAAATGCTAGTGTTTTTCTCAGGGGAAAAACATAGACAAAAAGTAATTTTGTATTGGATTGAACTAGCCTGTTATGGGGAGCCTTCTGTGTCATGTGTATGAGTTATCTATGGGATAATTCATATACATCTTCCTGCTGCTTTCAGCTTTACAAAATCTAATTTCTAAACCAAAATGTCACAGAAGATGTGAAAGTTTATCATTTAAGTCAGTGGCTGCATCACTCAGAATCTGTGTCATCATGAATTGAAAATTTACACACAGGGCAAACCAGATTAGGTGCCTTCTTGAAGATATGGAGATCAGTTGGCCAAACTGCCTGGTTGTTAGATAACAGTTAGAGCAGAAAGCACAGCATGGGAGTGGAAGGGATCTCCATGGACCATCCCTGAGCATGTGAGGAAGTTCTGCTCCAGCAGCTCCCACCCAGGCTCCCTGCAGCTTCCTCCTTTTCAGAGCAGAATCGGCGTTTGAGGGATGGTGGTTTGGGTTGGCCGTGCCACTTGAAAGTCAGTGAGCAGGTGAGGCAGACAGAAAGCTGCTACGTCAGACTACTCTGACATAGGCTACACTTGGTGGTGTTATCAAAACACAAGGCCCTCACAAATAAATGCAACTGGTGACTGTAAGGGGATATGTAAGACTCCAGGGAGGCTTAAGGAGAAGCACAGCCTTTCTGTTTATGGATGTCTTTATTCAATATTTGAAAGGGCTTCAGTCATTATTATGGTGAATTATAAATCTACAAAATGTGTTGCGTTTAAGAAGAGGGGTTAATTTTTCATTCTATTTCTGTGACTCAACCAAGGTTCTCAATTTGAATGTTTCATGGAACCTTGTTATTCTGTGTGTAGGTGTTTAAAAACCCAGTGTCAAGCAGTCCTGTAGGTCTGAAAAGGTGTTAAAACTCAACCAAAATGAGTGAAATAACTTTTTAATAGTATTTCTTTATATAAGCAATCACAATAAAGCTGTCATATAATAGAAACAGTCCATGTTGCAGCACAGAGAAACATCAGTGAGCTTTAAGCCAGACTGGCTGTTTTGCACCATAAGATGCAGCGGTACAAGTACAAATGTTATGGATGACTTAAGTATTGTAGAAGAAAGGCTGAGAAAATAGTGATTTGATTATAGCTTGCTGCCATTGCATTTACAGAAATGGTATCTGACACAAGACAGATCTGGAGGTTAGAAACGCAGTGAGGAACACTTATCAGCCAATTAATTATGATAATCTGGTAAACCATGTCAGTCAAATGGTTAGTTCTGTTTTGTGAAAATCAATTGTAATTGCAGTGTTACAGACTGGAACAGTGATTTCCATGAATAAACTGTATGATTCAACAACACTTTCACCTCACAGCTTCAGGTGCTTGGTTTAGGTTAGAAGACCAGAGTGCCAGGTTTGTAGGAAATAATGTGATAAATCTTCATAAATGGGAGAGGTGGCAGCAGCAGGCTTTGCTGCCACATCCTTGCTCTGGCTGTGCCCATCAGGTCTGTGCCAGGGCTTCTTTGGCAGTATTTGTGTAAACACTACACATCTGCAAGATGAGATGTTTGGAAAAGGTATTAGAGTCTTACCACAATGTGAGGACCATCACCAAACCAGCTCCAGGACCCTCTGCTGAGGCACTGTTCTTCAAAATGATGTTTCTGGAGTGAAGTAGCCTTCCAGCTGATAGTTTGAGAATCAGAAGGTGTATTTCTCTGAGTCAGCCAAACATTGACCTCTCAATAACATATTTGCAAATAGACAGGCTTTTGCTGGCAGCAGAACATCACAGATTCAAGGTCCCACAGCACACATGCATGAACTCCATTTTTTTAGAATGGGGCATGAACTCTAACCATTTACTGTTTTCAAATCGGATGTTAAAAGTTGAGACAATGAGTATCATAAAAAAATGCAAAGAGCTCATTTTACAAAAGAAAAAAAAAAAGTTGAACTGCCAGAAAACAGGAAGTTCTTGAAAATGCTTGAATTTGTAACTACTGTTCAAATTTAACAATAGACTCGGTGAGAATGACGTGCCTGGTATAATAGTTATTAAAAGTATCAGCTACAGAAAGGAAAACCCATCGCTGAATGTACGGTATATCCCAATATTTTTCAGTGTGTCAGAGAATTTATTTCAGTGTTTAGTTTTGATCACCATTGCTTGACATCTGCAAAAATCACCTATCTTCTGGCCTAAAAAACAATGAACATAGCTTTCTTGTTACTCATACCTGTGGCATACAAGAACCTGCCCATGTGAAGTCGTTTGACAGAGATCGATGTAACTGAAAGGACAAACAAGTCCCTTATGGTTTGTAGCTGTAACTAGAATGTATTTATTGGCTTAATGGTGAGCACTCTTAACGGTTTCACTGTCATCATTTGTAATCTGCTTGCTCTCTGTGTGTTTAAACTGTGAATAGTTTTGGCATAGTACTTGCACTTATCATGTTTTCACAGCACTTCGCAAAATCTTTGGTTTCTTGATGTTTTCCTACCACAGAAAGAAGAAAAGTAAATATTGCATGAAGCTGCAACCCACCCTCAACCCCCATTGCTTAAAATTTATGTAGGTTGGTTTTTTTAAGAGTAAATTTTTAAATTTTGGGCCTGTGTTCCTGGATTCTCAGGTTCAGCTTCTCATTCTGCTTTTGTATCCTGTGTTATCATGGGTATTTGGACCCAGTCTCAACCTTCCTCTGTTAGCCACTGAGCCAAGATGGCAAGATTAGGAATACATTTGCCCTGAGATCCTTGTCCAAAGGAGAGACGTGAAGAGTTGGCTGGAGATCTCCTGCCTGTCTCTGAGCAAGAATCTGAAGAAGTGTCTTCCATTGTCTTCTACCACAAAATGGATGTGATAGAGTTAGTGAGATTTATGGTGTCCATATTTCTGCTACCAATAGATAAAGGTAGTCATAAGGAAGTCAGAAATTATGTTTCTCAGAGGATTTTCATATTGGAAAATTTGACATTTAAAATTTTCTGCAAAAGAATGTTTTGCATCAAAGATTCTTGGCATACTCTTTTGAACAGTTTTTCTTTTTTTTTAATGTTTAACTAGGTTAAATTTTTTTTTTACAAAATGAAAAGTTATCAAAATATGCAAACCAAGTATTCTATTTTGAAAGAGTAAATTTGGCTCATCTGAATGTTTACCTCTTTTTTTGAAAATTATTTGATGGAAACCCCATAATTTTTTGAAACGTGCCAGCTTATAGAAAATAGATTGTCTGCTGGAAAGAGTTCCTTTGAATACTTTCAGTCTGTTCTATCTAGAAGATTATGGTTTATTGGAAGAAATCAGTTATTAGAAAACCACATCAGAGCCAGTCTGACAAATTCATGCTACTGCACCTAAATTTCAATCCATGAGAAAGATAATATGTTGAGAAAGGATGTGAAGGAATCCAAAACCCCCAGCTCTGCTATCATCACTTCAATGTCTGTACGTTGCACTCTTTTGTTAGGTCAAACTAATCTGTGTTGCTGGGGCCATACATCACCAGGGCCTCTCTGGCTTGCCATCTATCTGCCAACAGACGGATATCAAACACTTCTCCAGAAAGTTAACAAATTGCCTCTACGAGCCTATAACCTTCTGCCAGATTAATTTATTTTGCGGGGTTTGCTTGAAGGCAGTGGATGTGTTTCCTGGGGCCAAAGCTGTATTTCCAAACCCAGGAGACACAAATGGGCTTTATGGCAATTTTAAATAGGACCGCAGAGCTGTCAGAATTTATAGGTTTTTGCTAGTAGTTGGACTCATGTACCTAGTGAGGATGAGATTCCCAGCTCAGTGTGTCTGGTCTGGCTGAGGCATCATGAGAGGCATTGCCACTGCCTAGCTTTACATTATTAACATTCAGAAGTCAGTTCCCCAGTTGTCCTGATAATCAGGGAAAGAGCAATATCCACAAAGCGAACCAGAACAAAACATTGAATGCTTTAAGGGATGTGTTACTTTCTGTTACCTTTTTTTTTTCTTTTTTTTGTTCTTTTTTTTTTCTTTTTTTCCCGGGCAGTAAAACACTAAGATAAAGCTCAAGGACAACACTCCTTTGATAATACCCATGTTTCTTCAGTGCAAAATATTTCATTGAAAAAAATCCTAATCAGCCCTAGTGAAAATGCACAAAAGTCAGGATAAAGAAACTGTGGAACAAATTTCTGGGCTGGGCTTTTCATGATTTGTTGCCTTTAAATCAAGAAAACATTTTTTTGCTAAAAGATATGTGATCTTTTGTCTGCAATTTATGGGATTCGGTGCAAAAATTACTGGGTAAAATTTGATGGCTTATGCTATGGAGGTCATATTAAATGATCACAATGTCCCTTGACCTTTGCAGTAATTAATCTTTCATGAAAGCAAAGCCATAAAAGACAGATGAACTCTAATAAAAAGGAACTGGAGTCTCTGGAGGACTATTTAAAGGCTCTCTTGAATTAGCTAATGCAAGAAAAAGACCTTTTCTGATAGAAAGGCCTCAAACCCCCTCAAGTTACACAGATTATTTTTCATTTTGACAAGAGGAGAAATTGCATTTCAGTTAAAAAAATTGTTTGTTGATATCCTTCTCTCCATTTGGGGTGTGGTCAGAAAGAGGAGATTTAATGAAAAATGGGAACATTAAAATGTTTCAGGGTTTGCCCTTTCACAGGTTTAGAAAATGTTTATTACTCAAAAAGCCAATTCCCTGTGGGAGAACAGTAGAAACATAGTGTCTCCTCTGGTGTGACCAGGATTTATAGCCCTGCTTAGGCCAGGGACAGTCCCTTTGGCCTCCACATCTCCATCCAGCATGCCCAAGGCAGGACTTGGGTGGAAGGTGTATCAGCAGCTCTGTGTGGGAGTTGGACCCTCATGCTTTGCTCAGGTGTTGGTTGTACTCAGCCAGGAAGGCACCGTGCTGTGCCCAGGGAAGGCTCAGTCAGGAGATGCTAAGGTCTTTTGTCCTGGTCAAAGTGAGCTGAAGGGGCTGATGGAAACCCAAGGTGATGCCCAGAGCCCTGTAAGTCATGCCCTAAAGAAGGAAGGGGCCTGACCTCAGGAAGTGGAAAGACTTTCCAGAGATGCCTGTGACCTACTATGGCGGGAATCTGGATGTGGGAGGACTAAATATGCTTCCTTCTACCTAAACCAGATCTCAGCCAGCAGGCCCGTGTACTCCTATCCAAGATGGACTGAGGAAAGTGATGATGACACTGAGGCAAATAGATGTGAGATATCTTTCTGACATGCCAGAGCTTTCCTGTTTAGAAAGTGCTGAGAGTCAGGACTGCCAGGGACAGAAGCATCAGAAAATGAAAGATGTTCACAGCCTGTGGACCCTATGCGGAAGTATAAATACTTTGTGTGTATGAGCTCCTGGGAAGCCCACCCAGAAAAGTGATGCAGGACTTGCAGTGCAACCACAATGTGGTTGGGATGAGTTGGGTAAGAGAGTAAGGATATGCAGAATGCAAAAATCGGGCCCTGATATCATTCATTCTTGTGTGATGGGGAGGGTTGATGGAATAGGAAATAAGAGAGAGCACAGGGAAAATCAACACCTGAATTTTCATATATTTTAAGAGTGCAAGGGAATAATATGAAAAAGTAATCCTATTTTTCTGCCAAATGAGAGCAACTCAAAAAGTCTGAAAGGTAATATGATAGGCTTTTCTTCTTCACAGAAGAGATACAACATTATGTGTGTTTAGCAACACACATTAGTGCTGACAGAATGAATTACTGTGTAGGGCTGAGAAAGGTCAGGTAGATGAAAATTAATTAATCAGGGAAAGCTTGACCGGTCGGCAAAGGAAAAATGGAAATAAATCAAACTGAGTAGTTTCCAAAGAATGCAGGATGTCTATCACTAACTGCTAGGATGTCTCAGCTCTTACAAATTTTCTTTGGACCTGCAATTAGGTCTGTCCTCAAGATGCTATCATTAGCACTTGTCCCTTTTAATTGTTTTTCTCTGCCAGGAACTACACTATAATTCAAATACATACATTGCAATCTAGTAGAAGGCATAGTATGCTATGGCACCTGGGGAAAAATGATCCATCTCTCCCTAAAAAAATATGTATTAACACCTGGCTCTTGAGATTAATTTCCACTATCTCATGTGATTTATATAATTCTATAGAAAATCTTTCTGGGGTGATAATTACAAATCCTATATGTACTGGTACCTTGCAAATGAGTGCTGTATCCTGAACTGGTGCAAGTGGCAGCCGTGAAACTGCAGTAGCTGGTTCTCCCTGAGGATTTGATCTGACTAATACATAATTTGCCAAGTAACTGTGGTCAGAGATGAGTGCAGGGAATGCACGTCACCAGCTCTGAGCTTACTTTCTGATGGCTGAGATGGGGCTGGAAGGAATTTTCTTACTGATTGTCCTATCACTTGCCAGAGAGCAGAAAGGGACAGCTCGTAATGCAAAGCCACCACTGGCAGCTTTGGCCCTTGCAAATCCCACTGCCAGCTGCTGGTTTGTAACCCAGGTGTTGGTTAGGAGAATAGAACCATTCTTCCTTTCCCAGTTCTTTCTCTAGTCCCTGTCCACATATTCCCACCATCATGCTTAATGTATGCATGAAGGATTCTGATGGTTTTTCTAATACCTGTGTGCATTTTTTCAGTTACTACATAAATAGGGCTTCTCCAGTGCACAGCAGTTAAGTTGGGCTCACAGGTTGAGCTTTTCCCACAGGAATGTTTAAACTAGATGAAGTGAAAAGACAATGTTAGGTGAATGGCTTTTCTTTTCTGCCTGATTTGAGTTCAGTCCTGGCTATAAGTGCACTCCGGTGGGAGCTCATCTCCTCCCTGTGGCTCCCATTCCGGCTTTTTGGGTTGCTGACTCAGGCTTGCCAGCTGAGTCAAGGTGTAGGAATGGTTCACGAAGGCTGCCAGCTGAACTAGTAGGAAAAACACTTGGACTTGAGTTTTACAACAAATGGCAAAGCAGTCGAGCTCAGATGGCCTGGTTTGTTTCTTTCCTCAAATAAAAGTCTCAGCTGTTGCCGTTTCCTTTTGCATGCATATTCATCAAGGTTTGAGTCTCTGCTGTTCTGAAACAGAACTGACCTGGGGAAGGACATGGTGAGACTGGGAAAAGGTCTCCCTCCACCAAAAAAATAAAATCAGATGATAACTTGAGGGTGAAGGGAAAGAAGAAAAACTGTTGCTGGGATTGCTTGGGGAAGTGTGGCTGGAGAGCTGCCTAGCAGAAAAGGACCCGGGGGTGCTGGTCAACAGGAGGCTGAACATGAGCCAGCAGTGAGCCCAGGTGGCCAAGAAGGCCAATGGCATCCTGGCTTGCATAAAGAATAGNCTGGACATTAGGAAAAAAATTTTCACGGAGAGAGTGGTCAGTCAGTGGAATCAGCTGCCCAGGGAGGTGATGGAGTCACCCTCCCTGACTGTGTTCAAGAGTAGATTAGATGTGGTGTTGAGGGATCTAGTGTAAGGGAGAACTTGTAGAGTAGGGCTGATGGTTGGACTTGATGATCCCAGGGGTCTCTTCCAACCTGAATGATTCTATGATTCTATGATTCCCACACTGCAGTGTCCTTTCCTGTCAGAATATTTACTTCCACTGTCCGTGTTGATGGCAGCAAGATCACATGTCTGTTCAGGCATGTCTGTTCATGTTTTTTTTTACCATTTAAAGGTTATTGAAATAAAGTAGATAAAGAATGAAGTTCTTCAAAGAGTGCAAAAAGATCATTGGTGTCATTTTTCGGCTGGGCGGGATTTCTGTAAAGCACTTGTGACAAGGCTCATTCCTCAGAATATTCTTCATAACAGGGTGAAGGTTCTGGCATTTCATATACAATCCATCTCCAGTGATTTTTCTTTCTACTCTGCAAAGAGAACACTTTCAGACAGGCCCATATGAATCTTATCTTGGTCAGCATCAGCAAATAAACCCATAGCTTTTTCAGCTAAAACACAGAAGCCTTTCTCCCTTATGCTGAAGAGCTGGTAAATTCATAATTTTTCTAGACTCACATCATCAGTTATTTGCAAGCAGTTACATAGACGTGTACAAGTGGCTTACACAAATGAAACATGATTATTGAAACATGATTCCCGTTCATCCCATTCTATGATCAGATAGTCTAGATTATTTCCCTGGTGTGATAGGAACATGGTTTATAGTGGGCAGAGGCAGAGTAACAGAGTGTATACACTGTACATTAGTCTTCAAAACTGGCATGATGCTGTTAAAACTGAACACTTTATTCAGCCAAAAGGTGTTTCTTTATCTCGCAGAGCATAATTTACATGTATGGTCTTCTAATGGGTTTATACAAAGTTTTGCATGTGCAGCATTCGGGCAAATAAATTATATTGCTCTGAAGCTGAGACAAGTATTTTGAGATCTTGCTGGGTTATTGCCTTTGGAAAATCAGGTTGGTTGCAGGGAATGCATGAAAAATCCTGTTAACCTGAAGTCTGTAAGCAACAAGAGGAGACTTCTCTCTTTAGAGTGAGTAGCTGCTCTACAAGAAGCCTCTTCTGGCCTTTTCCTCCATGCCACGTTTTCATTGCTTGTTTGCTTCTCTGATCCAGGCTATTTCTATTGTATAGAGGTGGTTTTTGAACATGTAGTTCAGCAGTCAATGCCAACACTTGCCCTGCAGAAGGCAATAGTCAAGCTTCTTTCCCCAGCAGTAGTTTGGACTTGTTGAGAGCTTGTTCTCATTCTGACAGGTGCTTCTCAGTGTGACGAACAGAAAGATGCTCAGGTTCTGACTGATACAGGTTCTGATTGATGACACCAGGTAGTAAATAAACATTGCTGGATAAGTAAACCAGATATTTTTTTCTATGCTGCTATGATCTGTAGGTTGACACATACCCTTAAAAGTTATATGGTCTGCAGAAAACCAATATCAAGTAGAAAAATCACTTGGCAGAAGTCAGCCCAATAATGAATAACAATAGCAACAGTAATACATAACACTATCTTATTCTATTAGTAATTGACATTGTCATTATATTAGTCTAAGTTAAATTTAATTAGCTCTACTTTCTCTTCTCGTGTATTGCTCAAGGCAAATAGGTAGTACTTCATATCTACTGTTGCTACTCCTTCTGTTTGCTTTATGATTTCCATTTTCTTTCTTTCTGTGCCACTGCTTTCTCCTTGTGCCAGACCCTAATCTGAACCTTATTAATAATCCTTTTTTCCTGCCATACAATACAATAGTATTGGACTTGACCACAAATCTCTGCTCCTTTTTTTTTTTTTTTTTTTGACATGGTCAGTTCTTTCCTTTCCTTTTCCATATAATAGAATCATGGGATAGTACAGGCTAGAAGTGACATCTAGGGTCATCTAGTCTGATCTCTCTGCAGTCAACAGGGACACCCCCAACTAGACCAGGTTGCCCAGGGCCTCATCGAGTCTCACCTTGAATATTTCCAGAGAAGGGGCCTCAACCACTTCCCTGGGCAACCAGTTCCAGTGGTCCACCACCCTCAGAGTAAAGAACCTATTCCTAATGTCCAATCTAAAACTGCTCTTCTCCAGCCTGAGGTCATTGTCCCTTGTACTGTCACTGCAGGCCTTTGTAAACAGGCCCTCTCCAACCTTCCTATAGGCTCCCCTCAGATACTGGAAGGCTGCTATTAGGTCTCCCCAGAGCCTCCTCTTCTGCCTCCTCAGGCTGCAAACCCAGCTCCCTCAGCCTGTCCTCCAAAGGTGCTCCAACCCCCCATTTTTGTGGCCCTCCTCTGGACCCGCTTCATCAGGTCCATGTCCTTCCTGTCTTGAGGGCTCCAGACCTGCACACAGTACTCCAGGTGAGGTCTCACCAGAGCAAAATAGCAGAATCACCTCTCTGGATCTGCTGGCAACGCACTATTTGATGCCACCCAGGATGTGATTGGCCATCTGGGCTGCAAGTGCACGCTGCCTGCTCATGGCCAGCTTCTCATCCATCAGCACCCCCAAGTCCCTCCCCTCAGTGCTGCTTTCTAATACCTCATCCCCTAGTCTGTATTGATAATGAGGATTGTTCCAGCCCAGGTGCAGAACCCTGCACTTGCTCTTGTTGAACGTCATGAGGTTCACCTGGGCCCACCTCTCCAGCCTGTTCAGGTCCCTCTGGATGACATTCCATACCTCTGGTGTATAAACAATACCACAAAGCTTGGTGTCATCCACAAACTTGCTGGTGGTAGACTCAATCCATCTATCTATATTGTTGATAAAAATGTTAAATGGTACCGGTCCCAGCACTGATCCTTGAAGAGGGACACCACTTGTCACTGCTCTCCATCTGGACCTTAAGCCATTGAGTACCACCCTCTGGATGTGACCACCATTTTCACCGTTAGTTCTTTGCAGTGTCCTTTCAAATGAAACCTTGAGATATATTGTCTGTTTTCCTGTTTTCTCAGACATAATCTTTCCTTTGATATCTTTGTATTCTTTTCCACTGTCTTTGCCTTTATCTTGAGGTCTATTCTTACTCCAAATGGACTTTCACTCTCATCTTACTACTGTTATGGTACAAAAAAAAATTGATCACGTGATGGTTGCATAAATTGGTGTTTTATCTAGTTTGGCATCGTGCTGATCTCTAGGTTCTTCATCACATGCATATAAATCTGCTTTTCTGATGAATCATTCTTTGCATTTTTTTTTTTAAATACCATAAGGACATAGGGCTTTTCCCTCCTGCTGAAGCCACAGCTAAGATGTGACAACCATTTATTTTGTTACCCTTCTTTTCAATTCCATCACAATGTTGCAGTTCTGTGATTTAGAGGTATTCAGAAACCTAATGTTCCCCTGTTTCCATTTCATTTGCTCAAGCCAGGAATTAGATATGCCATACCACATTTTTCCCTTTCTGTCCTATTTTCATTTGCCAAGCATCCCCGAGGAACCAGCTAGTCTCCACAAAGTGCTCAAAGGCAAGTGAGAAATGAAAGCACCAAGAGCAAGGAACTTCAGGTCTTTATGCTGACTTTATCCTTTTCCTGAGACCAGAAACTAGTGGTAACTTTGTGCAAGAGAGTCACACAATGCTAAGACAGCACTCTGCTCACCAACATATGCTGCTATATCCACGGCAGCAGCACTGTTGCTGCCACCACGCACTTTGCCCACTCACAAAGAGCATGTCTTGAAGGTAGTTCTCAGTCTCTATGCCAGCACTGCATAAAGCTTGAAGAACGTACAAGCTTGTCCCCTTGACAACCTCTCTTGGCCTGGGGAAGGCCACTCACCGTCAAGCGTTCATTTCACTGCTAGCAGTAGATTTTTTGCTCTTAACACTTCTATCACGAATACTGCTCCAAACTCTCCTCTCTGATCAATCTGTTTTATTAAGGCTTCTGGGCCCTTGTTACATCTCATACACAGAGGTGGAATTTACAGTTCCTCAGAGAGAAGGCTGTATTCCAGCTACAGGAGGGAACAGGGATTGGGGACACAAGCAGGGGGAGTTGTTGTTTGTTTGTTTTTGTTTTTTTAATATGTCTGTATCTGCTGCAGTAACCCTTAACCCTTTAAGCTTGCTGGAAAGAAACCGTTAGGCTGCTTGTATCAACCATGAGGATGCTTGTCTTTGGGCCTCATAAACTGAACTCACTCTTCAGCTTCCCTTGACCCACAGTGCTTTCCTGCTCTTTTCATTTGGACACCGGATAAGCATATTGCATTCTGTTGGCTTCTTGGTGGGAGCAGGGGACCTCTCAGCCACAGAAACCCAGTAGTAATCAGGTGCCAATTTCATGCATATGTCTCAAAGCCCTTCAGCCTTCTCCATTATCTGGGTTTACAGCATACCTCTTTAGAGGCTTACAATAGCTGAAACAAATAGTATCTTCGAAATTTCCAAAAACTCTACTTTATTCCTCACACCAGACAACACAGAAGTGTGTCACCATTCACACAGAGTTGGAAGACGGGGCACAATCTTCTCTGTTATTGGTATTTTTGGGTTCTGTCTCTTCACACTCCTAGGTCTTTTGTAAGTTTAAGGCAGATTCCTCTATGTGTTTGTCATCCTGTTTCTGCAAACTTCTCCCTCCACCAGGCCCTGGGTCTCTTTGTCTCTCCTCGAGCCATTTCTATTGATTGAGTTTGGGGCACAGCCCCACTCCTTCAAAGGCTCACAGCCAAGTCATGCTCCAGCCTGCTCTCTAACGAGCTCTCCTGAGCAGCCCCAGCCCAAATGTGTCTCCAGACATTTAATGGAAGGGGGAGGAGGTCAGGGGGGTGGAAATAATTTTGAACTTTCAGAAGAGGCGTGGAAAAATTGAGTACAAGAGACTGAGATCCAGAAAGAAACAACAACAAATTAATAGAAGCCAGAAGAAGAGCTCACCTATTTCTCTTCAGGTCAGGTCCTCAGCAGTAAACCCATAGTTTATTTCCCGTGCCATAGGTATCCATATAAAGCCAAGAAGACAAAATTTGAAACAAATTTAAGTAGCATTATTTTATTTCAGCCAGTGAATCATTTTTATTTGCCTAGTTATTTTTATGACTCCCTTCACCATCGTATATGTAAACCTCTCAAGTAATGATGGGTTTGTCATCACAACACTGCTCCAAGGTAGAAAACTATTATGAGCTTATTGTAACTGGAAAATTGAGATGCAGAAAAATTAGCTACTTGCTCAAGGTCAGACAAGGAGTTTCAAACAGAGACTCTGTCCCAGTTCACTGACTTCTCTCCCTCACTTGTATGGGTTTATATATATATGTGTGTGTGCGTGTGTGTGAGTTTTTGATATTTTGAGAATTTTGTAACATTTAAATGATTGATTAATAGCATTTCATTCATTTCTATATATATATGTATAAAATAGAACATTTAGTACTGCTGACAGGCATACTGAATTGGGATTCTTGGCACATGTGTCACGAATTGCATTTATTATTCAGAGGTTTCATAGGCAACGATATGACTGCAGCTTATAACCCTGCTCTCCCAAGGGACACACATCAACTTGTATTGATGGAATCACCAGGAGAAAACAAAAAAGTAGGTATATCCCAGCTAATGCTAGGAAGACAGGTGGTTTCAGTATCTGAATTTACTCTAACTTTTTTTTTTTAACTGAACAGACAAAATATCTTACTCTGCTTCTCTGTATATTTCTTTATATTTCATTATGTATCCAATTGTCACTCTTGCAGCAATAGTTAATGTGAAAGGTTGCAGTTCTAATAAAAAAGTGGAATGATCTGCTTTGCAACCCCATTATTTTCCAGTCCACTACAGACCAGAACACTAACAAAGTATAAAGTAGTTTTAATAAACAATATGTTCTCTAGAAAAGGAATCAAACTAAACTTGAGAAATGTATGGAGCTGAGCAAATAATACTTTTTTTGTTCAAAGGCTGAATTACAAAATTTAATGGAAAAAAAGCTATCCTTAACATATTCATCTTTAAAATAGTAGTAAAAAAGAAATTAATTTAAAATATTGGAACTGATCAGAACTATGCATATTTTATAGCATTTCAAATAAAACCAAACAAAATTTAGTAAAAAATAACATAAAATTTCCAGTTCAGCACTGCTAGCCTTACTCTCCAAAGGTTACAGCATTCAGGTACAGCGCCGTAGAGAACACCGAGGTACCTTCTCTAACTAGTTTTAAGTAGCGATTGTGACTGTTTGAGTCTGAAACAGGTCGGAGCTATTCTGCCTTTTTGCAACAAGTTTTTCTTACCTAATCTTCAAAATACCAAGTAACCATTTCATTTCATCAAGCTTCCACGGGCCTCTTGGGGTGTACCTATAGAAGACCCATATTCAATCATTAATCTTTAACTCAACGAGCTCCCCCCACACCCCCACCCTCCATGGCGTTCTCTGGACCAGCCTCCTCGGGTTTTCCTGTTAAAAAGCCTCCTCCTGCTGTCCAAGTGCATGTCACCGGGGCTCCGGGAGGAACCTCTCATTACGGCATGTTCTGAAGGCATCTCACCCAGAGCAGGGGCGGGGAAAGGGAGGAGAGGGGGGTTGTTTATTTCCATTGTGGCTAACTTCCCAAATGAAGAACCTAATTATTCAACTCCCACGCTGAGTTTACGCCTGTGAATACAGTAAGTGTATGTCAGTAGCTGCAACAGAGAGGGCTTGTGGCTCTGAAGAACAGGTGCTGGGGTGGTCCCTGCTCCCCAGCAGCACCTGTTGGACTGGGGTCTGCTGTTGAGTAACCCTTCTGCAGTACAAAGGGAGGTTATATTATTGGGTACATTTTAATTCTTGCTGGTATTAGTCATAGCCTCGGTGACTCATCAATCTGGCTCACAAAGTAAAAGCAGATTTACCCTTTAAAGGGTTTGGCAGTTGGCAGATGATTGTTTCCCCTCTGTGAATCAGACTTTTATTTATTTAGTGTAATCAAGAAGGAACTGTCTGTTTTGTGACCTTCTAGGTTAGTGAAAGGGAACAAAGGATTTCTCTTTATTATTATTATTTTTTGGCATGGTGCGGTTAGCAGAACAATGCAAAACTATGATAAAGGATCATACTCTGGTTGGCTGGCTGCTGGGACTGTAGCTGCATGTCACATTATTATTCCACTTGCTCTAAAGGATTCTTTTACATGAGCAGAAATAACCATTTCACTACAAATAAAATTGAACCCATACTTTTTAAAAACCAACTGGGGAAATTTACTCCTCTCCAGCAGATACCTAGATAACCATTTAGCATGTAAGGCACTGAAAGTTCCTCGAATAATTTTGCTAAGCTAGAGAAAAACAATAAGGGAGTTTTGAAACATGCCTGGCTATTGGACAGAGTACATCCTGCCAGATTACAGACATATCTCATGCAAATTACAGGAAAAAAAAAATCAGATGGCAGGCAGGGACTGTAGTAAGCAGCTTAAGGACAGCAATCTGGGTAACAGACCTAAAATACATATAAAGATTGCTCAATGACAGTGAAACTGAAATAAATTATAAAAAGCTAAGAGTAACTAATGAGAAATAATTCATTGGTTACTGCTTCTTATCTAGATAAGGAGAAAATGCCATTTGGAAAGTTCATGCAGTTCCTAAACTTTGTATTTTGTTTCAAGAAAATGGCTTTACCAGCATGAAGCACACTAAATCACTCCTTGCTCCTGGCACTCCGTAGGCATTTGCTGAGACCTGTAAATGATCTACAATATGTTCAGGGAAAGCCAACAAACATTATTCATGACTACAGCTGCATTTGTTGCATAGTTTTTGAAGCTGGGTATTTCTAAATATTTTTCCCTTCTACATTTAGCTAGAGGAAGATTTTAAAGGCAGTGAAAAAACTTGGTGTTCCATAAAGCAAAGATAGATGATTGAACTGTGTGGAATGAAACATAATTTTTTTCAAGACATTTTCATTATTGTCTTCTGTTGCAAGCTGTAGCGGGGTCTGGTGTCCCTGCAGGGTGGGCAGGCTGCAAAAGGGTGTCCCTGCCACGAGGGGGCTACCAGCCTCCCCAGTGATGGTGTGGAGTTTCCGAACGTTGAACCCATGAAGGTAGGGCTTTTTCCTTGATGCATTTCCATGCTGCCACACTGTGAAGCTCAGAAGTGTGCTGCTTTACCAAGAGCCTTGGTGGAAGGAGAGTGTATTTGAAGAAAAAATGGAAAAACTCCAGTTCATCAAGCTGTACTTAAAAAGGTACAATCCAGAGTAATCCACCCTGCTTTTAAATCAACACTTTCTAGGATGAAACATGTAACATTGGAAGTTTATTGTTCTAATTGAGAAGTTTGTTTTGTTTTTTTTTTTTTAATTGCATTGTGATTAAATTAAGAGACGAGGACATTATGTTGTTATACAGAAGGCAGACACCAGCAGCTAAGGATGGGAGGATGGAACACCGTTTAAAAAGGTTTCATCATCGAAACAGGGAAGTGGTAGAGTCACCATCCCTGACTGTGTTTAAGAATAAATTGGATGTGGTGTTGAGGGATATGGTGAAGGGGAGAACTTTTAGAGTAGGGCAGATGGCTGGACTCGATGATCCCAAGGGTCTTTTCCAACCTGAATGACACTATGACTCTATGACTCTATGTTAAAAGACTGCAACATTGAGATGGGGAAAAAAATGTTAGGTACAAATAAAGCATGACTGCCTAATCAATTTAGCAAGGCTGGGGTTATCATGAAAGCTCCCATGAACAATTTCTTTATTAAGCAGATCTAACCAAGATTAAATTACCAAATTGAGAGTGTTTGCAGGGGGTATGCTTTGCTTAGCAGTGTATTTTCAGTATATCAAATAATCAAGGGATACTGCATGTTACTCTTCATTTTTAGGAAAGAATTCTTCCCAGAAAGAGTGGTCAGACACTGGAACAGGCTGCCCAGGGAGGTGGTTGAGTCACCATTCTTGAATGTGTTTAGGAGTTGTTTAGATGTGGTGTTGGGGGACACGGTGTATGGGAGAACTTTGTAGAGTAGGGCTGGTGGTTGGACTAGATGATCCCAAGGGTCTCTTCCACCCTGAATGATTCTCTGATTCTATGATTTGGATCTGTAAGGACAGGATAAACATTCCTCTGTGCAAAATAGTTTCAGTGGAAGGTAAATGATGTCTTGAGTTCTCTTTCACCCTTATATTTTTAACTGTTGAAGGAAAGATAAAATGATGGAAAAACACGTCAGCAGATCTGAATTCAGAGAAGCACAATTTGATTGGTAAAAAAGACATTCTGTTGAAGTCAGTGGGAGATCTCTGAATAGATCACATTCATGCTCAAAGCTACAGTGGTTTTTGACTTAAAGGAATGCTTAAAGAAGGTATTGTCTTGAAGAATGTACTTAGACCACATTCCCAGTTTCTTTACTTTGGTGCTGATAATACAGTGACACATCACTGCGACCACAATTTTAGTGTGGCTTCATCTGAAATACTCACAAAGAAAATGTTACAGAATTTTGTAGCGTGGGCTATGAGGTAACCTCTTACAGGTAAAATGATCAAGAATACAACTAAACTGAGGAGAAAATACTTGTGGACACAAAAGCGCTCTTTGTTCTTCCACTTGCTTTTCCTCAAAAGCTTAGTGCTCCTGAGACCAACAGCTGTCAGCAATACAACAGTAAAAATAACTCATAGTGTTAGTTCCCTGTTGTATTGGACACTTTGCAAAGACAGAGAGAGTTAGGAATAGTAATGATTTTATTATGGCTTTTTAGCACTCCTTCAAGTCCTTCCCTCCGTCCCCCCTATTTTCTTGTGTTATATAAGAGTCTCAACTATTGCTTGATTAAAAAAAACTAACTGTGCAGGAAAACTTTGAATCCAAAAAACAGACACAGAACAGAAAGATGACAGACTTTCTGTTTGTTTGCTTGTTTTAAATTTCTTAACTGACACAATTTTAAGGTCAACCTCAAAGTTTATTTGCACTTGCTCTGGATTTGAGGGACTACCAAAAAAAAAAAAAAAAAAAGCAGAAAAAAGCAGACCCTGAGCCAGACAAGCCAAAGCCATTCCGTCTACATACATATACAAGATAAGCAAGGGGTGGGGGAAGTTAACTGTTGTTATGAATGTGGAAATTAAGCACAAGAAGATTAAATTGCCAGCACTTTCAACACTTGGTTATGGAGATAAGGTCAGTGCCCAGGAGGGCTCAGAGGCAGCCTGAGGGAGAGCTGGTGACTCCTTGGGAAAGGAGACAAGTGACATCAAGTGTGAATGAAGCAGCACTCACCAGTGTAAAAGCTGAATCAGCTGCAAACCTTAGTACTTTCTTAACGAAGTAAAGCCTATGGGTAAGAAATCAGTAAATCTTACCAAATAAAAAAAAACCCTAAACCAAACTGAATCAAAAAACGCACCATTATTGATTGCAGAAAAATTAGTTTAATTTTATCTGAAAATGACTCAAGGGTGAGAATGCATTTCAGTGAAATATCTTCTGTTTTTCCTGTTCTCACATCCATCCTTAGACACTGACTTGTGATTGCTGTTGCAGACAGGATGTTGGTCTAAATGGGCTTTTGTCATGACCTACCACAACTGTCCCAGGGGCTACAAGGTTATGAGGGACAGTTAATGACAGCAGCTGAAGATCTAAGACATTAGCTCTTGGAAGTTCTCTTAGATCTCTTAGATGTTACATGTTTTTTCTGGCTACCAAGTAGTTTCCAGAGATGCTTTTTCCCAAAATCTCTTTGCCCTACAAATAAAACAATTCTGCATGGTTCTAACCAATTTAGACTGTCTGTGAGACACTTGTTGGGACTGCAGCTTATGGAAGGGGCCAGATGCTTCATTAACAAGAGTAAGGCTTCACCACACTGGAAAATCTTTTTTCCTCAGTATACCCTTGATAATTCTAAATCTAAGAAATGGGTTTCCATAAATAAACAACATCTGTGTGCTATCAGAATTATCCATCTTTGGGATGGAACACATTAATCTGGGTAGAGCCTGAAAACCCTCCCAGGAATATTTCAAATCCATTTCCTAGGTAAAGCAAACAGATACTTATGCCCAGCCCTCCATCCCACACCGACTCCTGCATTCGCAAGGAGCCCCAGTGACCTCTCTGGGTCCATACAGGCTAACCATGCTGCAGTACAGTGCATTACCTTTTATAATTAGTAAAGTATGGGTTTTTGATGGGCATACTTCGATTTTGTCACTTCTTCAGAGAAAGCAAATTCAATTTAGATTGACATCCAGGAATGAATTAAAATGCACAGAGAGTCTTAAATGAAAAAGTGTCAAATATCCAGCTAAGATGAAATATGGTATCTAAATTATCAGATGAGAAATGCAGCTCTTAAATCTACTGGTGCACCTTTGTTTCTATTTCAAAAAAATACATTTCTCTGTGATTATAAGAAAGACCTGGAGCGGCTGTAAATAGTTTGGAAGGAAATTAAACCACACTGTCATCATATATTAAGGAGAAATATGTGTGAATCTCAATGATTTGTAGAAATATAGTCCAAATGTGGGGTGGGGGTGGGGGTAAGGGTGAGGGTAATCTACTACAAATGAAAGCTTTATTTTAAACATTGCAATGTTTAGGTACATCCTAAGTGTACTTCCAGAGAAAAAGACATTACATATTATCACTTATTTTAGGATTTTTATTAGCATTCAGAGGATCTCAGGACCACACAAGTAGCTCCTTGGCAAACGCCAAATACAGAGTATTCTACAATCCTGGGTGGTTGCCTTTTTGAGAATCTTTCAGTTGTGATCAACTAGTTATGAAAACATTTTAATATGCATGAACTGAAGTGCTCTGCTCCTCTGTCTCAACAAGTTATTAACACATTTTCAGTTGAGACTCCACATCCAGATAAGAGTTCCACTCCTAACATGGAGCTACCTCTCCCTACCTGCATTCTTTCCACTGGAGACAGATTTACTCTTTCTTTTTTTTTTTTTTTAATTGCCATGGGTGTAACAGAAATCCATAGATTCAGTAATAGATAGGAAGAAAAGAAATTACTCCTCTCTGACAATGTGGTGGCCAAGTGATTTCACTCCTTGTATTTCTGCATCCTCTTTGCGCAATTTTGAAAAATACATAGTTTAAGAGACTGAAAGCATTAATTTTCTGCTTACATGCAACAGCAGAAATTGTAGGTCTTAACGTCGTATTTAAATTATATCAACATTTTGAGCTGATAAGTTTTAATGTTTTGAATGTAACTGTAAAAGATGTGTATTAACCATGGAAGCAGCTGAAATTCTGTAGAAACAAATGGATAACTAACTGGAATTACTTTGACCCTCTGAAAGTCAGGTGTCTAGTCTAAGCTAAAGAGCTACCATCGAGAGTGAGAAGGAGAGAAACACGAGAGGTATGATTCAGTCTATTCAGGAATACATGGCTAAAGCAGGATCCCCTCTGGGAGATGCTTGCCTCCTCTCATTAGTAACAGGCTGAGCTTTGATGATCAGCTTCAATTTGACACCTTACTTTTAAATGGCTAAAATTAAGTGATATGAACCTTATTTTGCCATTATCTATTTCCAGTCAATAGAGCAGAGCATTTAATAGCAAGCTTATACTTAAATGTAAGACAAGTGCTGTAAATCTTTCTAAGTGTTTCACTGGAGCAGGTCCAGAGTGCTCATCAGTGTGCAGGATCAAACACTGTGTCCTTTAATGGTGTTTGGCACTTGAAATTCCTACTGATATCATTGCTGTAATGTGCAGTTACAGCTTTGAAATGTGAAAGCCAGACAGGAAAGGATTTGTTTATCACTTGTCCATGCTGCTGTCTTTACCAGAAGGAAGTGAAGGTGTAGAAAAGGAGCTTGCACATCTCACGTCTGGCTAAACACTGAGCATCTGAAACTAATTTTCATTGAGGATCTTCTTAAAAAGGCACAGGCACTGAAGTGGGAATAGAATTCACATACAATTATTGAATTTACTTAATGATCTACTAAGCTTACTTCAGGCATCTGCTGTAGGTGCAACTCAGGACATACGAGTTTAGGAATCCAGATTTCCTTTATGGTTCATGGGAAGAGACACGCTGAGGGCCAGTGGGAACACCAGTGTTAGCTGCCCATAATCTCCAGTGTTGCCCATTTTACTGTTTAATTGCAACATTTATACTTGGCTGTTTCCTGGCAAAGCGTAAAGTACACATGGAAAAATGAGATATTGCAAGAACACAGAGCACCTTTTTGAGCCCATTTAACTCCCCTGTAAATTGGCAACCAAGCTCTGCTTTCACTGAAGTCTTGTGTCTAAGCAGCACAAAAGTGTTTTTCACACAGTATTTACCATATTTTACAGTACTATTTCACAGCAATATAGATAAGTGGCCTACATAACCGGTGTTGCAGTTTGAGTACGAGAGGCTAAACTCTACTTGTGTACATATCACAAAGATTAAAAAAAGAAGTGACTTAACAATGTTGTGCCTCAGCTTTGAATGTGGTCAGTATCAGCACATTATCATCCTGCCGAAATAAACATGTTGAATTTGTGACAAATTTCCAGAAAAACAGATTTTGACACTTAGCCACCCAGTTTAGTTTCCAAAATGACCTGAAAGAGTAAAATACTTCTCTCGCCTACATTGCTGTTGTTTTAGGCCAAGACGAGGATTGGCTTCAGCAGTTCTGCCCTGACTTTCATTATACTGTTTGACCTATTACAGATCTAGTCAAAACAAAGGAAAGAAAACATTTCAGATTTTGAAGACTGTTACATACTGATTTATTTGCTGCTTATATAAAACAGAACTTTGCATTTGCTACTCTGGCTCTGGTTGCCACAATAGGTGTTTGGCAGTGCTGCTCATCCAAGATGACTCATGTTTTTTGTGAGGCTCCACTGAAAATAGCTTCGTTCTGAGAAGTCTTGTCTAAGATAGTGGTCAAAATCTTTTCTCTCTCACCCATGGCAGGAAATGAATTAATCTGCTTAAGGTGGCAGATGTTGACTGGTCAGTGTGCTGGACAAGTACACCAGCAAAAAAAGAAATTTTATGTGGAATGGACCAATTTCTACACTTGCATCACTTCCTGACACAAAGGAGAAGGGAAATTACCACCTCAATCTATTTGTTGATGTGAAGCGTTGTTTATTAGTTTAAAGAAGAGGCTTTATCCTGATGTGCTTATTGAGGTAAAATGTGAATGCCAGTATTTCTGGTAACCCTGAGGTGTGTTGCAGACTTGCTGGTTTTGCAGACCACTGGTATACTGAAAGCTGAGCTCTAAAGTCAGACACAGATGTCTAACAAACAGCCACCTTCACCATACCCAAGAAAAGAGCAGGAGCACGGGAGGCCCACTGCAGTTATCTCAGTTATCTGCAGGACCCTTCCACGATCTCAGCTATGGCATTATTAGCAAAAATGTAATAAAGGACATGTCAAAAAAGGACCTGTTTTGTGATATACAGTTGTTGGTGAGCCCTACATAGAGCTCTGGCCTTGCAGAAGTGCACAAGCTGGTGTGGCCAGCAGAGAGAAAGAAGCTTGATGTGGTTGGAGGCTTACAGTCCAGTCTCAAAACCAAAATCCAGTGGTTTGGATTTTCACAGCTTTTATGACACCAGAGCCATCAGTCTCCAGCATAGACTTTGAATCAGAGTGAAATACAGATCTTTAGATATTTGCCTCAGTGTCTGCATATCAGAACAGATGATGTAAAGTATCACCTCAGAATCTTGCAGATAAGCTCAGAGATTTTACCATCATCTGCCCATGATCTATATGTGATTGTGCTGACATTTCTGAGGGGCTATCAGATGATGTCTAGGCTGCTAAATAAAAAAGACCAGAGACAGAAGTAGAGCACTTGTCTCCATGTCATCCAAACTTTTCAACATTTGTTTCCTTACTTTGTTTTGGTCGTGTTCTAATAGCTCCTTCTAAGTCAATATTTAGTGCAGTCTGGTGGACTAAGAGGCAGTTCATTTTGGGGACCCAAACCCAACATTTCCCAAAGGAAACAATTTTTGGCTTATTCCCAACACAATTTTCTACTATTAAGTGCCAGACTTTATGTAATCACTTACCTCCAAATGGTCTTATGCTACTTTTCCAGGCATAT
This sequence comes from Jacana jacana, assembly GCA_013400555.1. NCBI lineage: Eukaryota > Metazoa > Chordata > Aves > Charadriiformes > Jacanidae > Jacana > Jacana jacana. The sequence continues at coordinate 35,337 of VZTM01000009.1, read as the reverse complement.
AGTGCATACAGCCTCAATGGCATGCTGTAAGTAAGCTGTGGCACAGTCTTGAGAGCAAGAGCATCTAGCAAACTTGGTGTAATGCAAGAGAAACTGCCAGCTGCATGCTGACATTCCGGACAATCAGCTTTTTGGCCTTTTGTCCTTAGTAAAGCAAATTCTTCACCCACAACGTTTTTTGATTTAAGCCCAGAAGTCCCTCCTAATTGTCAGGCAGTTAAATTGGCTGCAGACTGGTACAACAATATGCGTGTGCAGCTGAGCTGGACTCAATTCCGTGTGTCCCCTCCTAACAGTTGTTCTTGCAGGGGTCAGTATTATCAATAGCAGAGGTGATGGTGCTGGTTTGGTGTAAAAGATCTGTGCTTAAAAAAAATTCTGCCTTCATATTTTATTTTTGTCAATTTTGTGTGAAGTGGAGAATCCTGTGAAAATAATTTGCTGGATTAGAGTATTCAGATCTCCTGTTGGTTCATTTCTGGATGACAGCCCTATCCCTATGAATGTAAAGTGGAGGATATGTGCTAGCTAATGGGGTGGGGCTTTGACATTCCTCAGAGGCTTCTAATTCCTGTCCTATTACCGGAGTCTCTAGGGGACCCTTTCAGTAGAGCTTCCTCTTCCTGTTACCTCCACTAACAGGACTGAGACCTGTGTACCACCACATAAGATGAGTGCTGGCAGGCTCCTTTGAGATGGGAACCTTAAATTTCAAGTCTGATTCTGTTCCCACAAACTTCTGTCAGTAGCAACTTTCTCTAATTGATTTGAAAGACAAGGAACTTCCAGACACAACCTTTTCTTGTGCTAACAGTATCTCCTACCCTATAGAATTTCCGTGTATGATTAGCAGTAATAGTGCTGTCATAGCAAACAATACATAGAACAAAGCAATCTTAAGAGGACCATTTTGGATTGTTTTGGATTAAAATGTAGAATCATAGAATGGTTTGGGTTGGAAGAGACCTTTAAAGGTTATCTAGTCCCACCACTCTGCAATGAGTAGAGACATCTTCAACTAGATCAGCTTTCTCAGGGCCATGGCCAACCTGACTTTGAATGTTTCCAGGGATGGGGCACCTTACCACTTCTCTGGGCAACCTGTGTTTCACTACCCTCATTGTAAAAAAATATTTTCCTTATATCTAGACCAGATTTATTCTCTTTTAGTTTAAACCCATTAACCCTTGTCCTATTGCAACAGACCCTGATAGAAAGCTTGTCCCCGTCTTTCCTGTAGGCCTTCTTTAAGTACTGAAAGGCCACAATAATGTCTCCCCAGAGCCTTCTCCTCTCCAGGCTGGACAACCCCCAGCTCTCTCAGCTTGTCTTCACACCTTCTTTGTGAGGTGCTCCATCCCTCTAATCATTTTTCTGGCTCTCTTCTGGACTGGTTCCACCAGGTCCATGCCTTTCCTGTGTTGAGGACTTCAGAGGCAGACACAGTGCTCCAGACGGGGTCTCACAAGAACACCGTAGAGTGGCAGAATCAAATCCAATCAAGCCCTGGCCACACTTCTTTTGATGCAGCCCAGAATACGGTTGGCCTTATGGTCTGCAAGGACACATGTCCAGCTTTTCATCTTCCAGTACCCCTAAGTCCTTCTCGGCAGGTCTGCTCTCAATCCCTTAATTCCCCAGTTAGTATTGATACTGAGGGTTGCCCCAACCCAGGTACAGGATCTTTCACTTGGCCTTGTTGAACCTTGTGAGGTTCACAGGGGCCTACTTCTTGACCTTATCCAGGTCCCTCTGGATGGCATCTTTTCTTTCAGGAATGGCAACTGTACCACTCACGTTGGTCTTGTTGAGGGTCTACTTGATCCCACTGTCTACGGTATTAATGATGCTATTAAGCAGTACTGGATGGATTTGTTTATCTATCTGTTTACTTATTTATTATTTAAAGTGTTGTCTGTTGGTAAGTAAATAAATATCTGGAGTTAGCCTGGTGTGCAAGTTCAATTGGCTGGACTAAGTAGTGAAACTTACCTGCAGTGACATCAGAGTACTTCTGAAAGAAGATACTGCCCCTTGAGCCAAGATTGAAAGCATGGGAGCCAAGAGGCACACAAGAAGAGTCTCAAGGCCCATGTGCAATGGCCAGGTAATGCTGGACAAGAAAACCTTCATAAAGACTTAGGTAAAATTGGAATTTTGAGAATGCAAGCAATCACCTGGAGTAGAACATTTATCACCTTCCACCTTCAAATAACTTTAATTAATGGAATCCAGCACATTCCAGAAACACTAGTGCTACCATCCTTATATAAAAAATGGCACCACAGAATTTGAAAAAGTAATGGCTTTCTGTAAGAGTTTAACAGCAAAAGGAAGAAAAGCCAGTACCAAAATGATACCTCAGAAGTTCTGGTCCTGCATGAACACCATTAATTTTGTAATTATCACTGAAAGTTAATGTGGCATTATTATCTTTCCCCAGCAGAGCATTATTGTAGCTCTAATTAAATTAATTAACTAATGAACTGATTAACTAACATAACCATGCTTGAAATTCAGAATTCTCTATCCTCTGTGGACTTCACACTTGACACTACAAAGTTGTTTTTCTGATATAATCAAAGCTGGCAAAAATGTTACAGAATTTGATCCTACAATTTTGTTTTTCTCTCTGTACCTTTTGCTGTAGACAGATTCCAGTAAAAAAATATTATTTCCTCCAAAGCACTCGCAATACAGCCACACAATACCTTTTGTTGCTGAGAAGAAAGAAATCCTCAGGATATAGTATAAAATTTGGGTCAGATTTGGATGCAGCACAGCCCTGTCCCGCTCTGGAACAGTGTGTGCCTTCCAAGTCTGGTCAGATGCACGTTGTACAACTGTGCCTGAGGGCAAGTGGTAGCGGTTTACATTAAGAGCAGAACTGAGCTTGGAACAGTGAGCTCAACAAGCATGAGAATAATGCTACTTTCTTTAGCGATCTCCGGGCTCCACCCCATTTCTCAAAATTGCTGAAATATTTACAAATGTTTAAGAGAACCTCTGTGTTATTAGAAGAATGTTTACACTGCCATGCATTTCAGATGCAGGCAAAGCTATACAATCAAGGCCTGCCCCAAAGACAAGGGCTGTGCTGCATTATCAAAATATGTACTGGTTCTACTCTCCACCACCATACAAGGCAGCTCTGCATTCCTGCTGGTAACCTTTTATTACCTCCTAAGTTTTCCAGATCACTGGTAGATTTCTTGAACTTCATGGAATGATTACAGGCTTCATAAATATAAACCTCAGGTTCTGTTTGGCAGTTTTGCATGGGAATGTCAAAATGAAGAAAACAAAAAGTATTTCAGAAAAGACTATTAAGTCCATTTGTGCACGATAATGGCTGCAGTTATACAGTTTCAATAAACTTCACCAGTTAGGGTGAACCAAGATTCAAAATATCACAGTAATGTTGCTATTACACCCATCTTATATAGGATGTTAGCCAAGGGACAGAATGCCCAAGGAATTTAGACAATGTCCCGTTGCATTCAGCTGAGGACTGGAATTAGATGTCAGATGTTTCTGCTTTGCAGTCATACTCTGCAGTTTACTGAACTTTGCCGAATTCTTAGGCCTGTAGACAGGAAGAATCATAGAATCAGAGAATAATTCAGGTTGGAAGAGACACTTGAGATCATCGAGTCCAACCATCAGCCCTACTCTACGAAGTTCTCTCCTACACCATATCCCTCAACACCACATCTAATCTACTCTTAAACACGTTCAGGGGTGGCAACTCAACCACCTCCCTGGGCAGCCGATTCCAGTGACTGACCACTCCTTCTGTGAAAAATTCTTTCCTAATGTTCAGCTTAAACCTACCCTGTTTATTACAGGTAATTACATAAAAAGGATTCCAAATAGCTTATATTAATACTCCCAATGCATTATGGCTAAAGTAGAAGGGGCCAAGAGTCCATATATTTGTTGCAAGTAAAAATTTGTAGAGGAATATCCAGTTTGAGAGATGATTCTTCCAATATATGAAAAAAGAAAAGAAGAAAGAAGGGATGGAATAGATGCAAGTCCACAAAAGCAGTCTGAAAAGCTTCTGAATGCATGTCATATAGAGAGTTTTCAAGTTCAAAAATGCGCATTGAATTCCTGGAATGAGAGAGATGCTGTTTGCATTCTGCCCACAGTGTTCTGGCTTCCTATTCTGGAAGGTCATTAAAATGTTTTCTAAGAACTGATGAACTGTTTACTGATTTTATTCTTACCGATTATTCCCAGTTTTTGTCCTGAATACTTTTTCAAAGTTATTCCTTAAAAATGCCTCCCAGCTTTTTTCAACTAAAACTTTAAGCTCTAAGCTCTGTTGCTGTTGTTTTTCCATGTTTTCTCTGCTGAAGATTTGTGTCTGATTCAGGCAAGTTAAGCCCCAACATCTCCCATTGAGTCAAATTCCTACACAATCTAACTCTTTTCTTTCCACCTGGACAACACATAAAAGTGTCAGAACTTAAAACTTAGTTGTCAGAATGTCTCATTTTTAGGTGCTGATTTTGAAACGCAGAAAAGGTTAGTGCCAAAATAACCAGCATGGTGAGCAGAGGGTCACCCCACCAAAACACACCAGTAGGAAACACTGAAAATGGTGAAAATGGATTTTACATCCTACTCTGGAGCTTACTAGTGTCAGATAGAGATGGGTGCACACTCCATTAAAGTACAGGTTAAAGCACTTTTGGAAAGACTTTTCAGACTGAGTCATATGTGGATGCATTTTCCATGGGGGGTGTGTGTGTGTGAGAGAGAGAGACAGAGTGACAGAGAGGGAGACAGGGAGATACTTCTGCAACCTCAGCCAGACTTGGCAGAGGGATGGAGATTGAACACACATTAAGTTCCTACAAGTGTTGGGAAACTTGTGAAACAAGTTTTGTCAATGCTGAACCTCTGATGAGCCTCAGCCTCTACAAGATGAGAGAAAATTCACATGGGTAAATGAGATTTAATGAATTCCCTAACCATGGGAAATGCTTTAGTCAGAGTTTATGAATTAAACAGCAGAGAAACCTCAGACTGGAGTTCTCGCCTGCTTGGAGTCTCTGCTGCCTAGTAAAACACAAACTAGGATAGAAGTAATTAAATACATTTATAAGTGTGGTTTCCCAATTAGATTCTCTGAAGTCTGAAAGGGATAAACTCCTGCCACAGCTTAATATAATATAGTTAGATTGTCAATTAATCACAAAACCACTGGGAGCTAAGCTGCTTTGGTCCAAGTACTCGGGAATACTTGTTCCCAGGAGCATCTTGTTGCTGGGGTTTTCGGCTTAATTAGGGAAGACAAAATGGAGCAACAATCTCAGGTAGAGGGAGAAATAGCACCTTGTGGGTACCTTTTTGTGATGTGTGGTAATGAAAACCAGAGCAGGTCATGAGATGCAAAGAACTAAATCACCCCTGGTTTTGGAATAGGCAGGTTGGTGATTATCACCCGGCTGGACAAGCCCTTCAGCAACATGATATACCTGTGAAGTTCCCTGCTTTCAGCAGGGAATGGATGATATAACCCCCAGAAGTTTCTTCGACTTAAATCTTTCCGTGGTATTGTCAGCCCTCAGCCGTGACTTCACAGTTAAAAGAAATGTCATTTTCTTGCTGTTATTTTGCTGGAGTAAAGTGTTACTTTTGGCCTGGAGGCCCTTAGCTTTTGGAAAATTTAAATAGCCATTTAGTGTCTTGCTCGCTTGGGAACACAGGAGTAGTCTCAGACTTTTCCAAATGCCTTCTATCGCTAACCCTGTGTTTCACTCCTGATATGATTCCACAGAATCAGATACACTTCCTAGAAAGTACCATAAAGTTAAACTGACATAGAAGATTTCAGCATGGAATACCAAGCCATTATCACACAAAACCACCATTTTGCTGCTTTTAAAAATTATTTATTTTTTAATTTAAACAGTGAATGTCTATTTATCAATGTCTGGGTGTAACTGATTGGATTTTAGACATATCATAATCATGCAGAATTAAGAATCATGCACCACCTCTTCTCTTGATGTACTCTCTCCTTATGTCAACCTTCATTATTGCAAGCCATTCCCTAACCTCATGGTCTTTGTTTTCTACCCACAGCAACTAAACCGCATTATCAACTTTTCTTGCTCAGTGCAATTGCCCTTCACCAAGTTTAGTTTTCTACCTTTTCTTAGGAAGCCAAAATTATTCCAGAGCGCCACCATGATTCAGCATCTCTCCTTACTTATTTCATTTTTTTCTGCCTTTTTCCACTCCACTCATGTTCACCCTAAAATACCTCCCCTGTGTCTCCTCCTCCCGTTTGTACTCATGATCATGCTGCTTTCCACTTTGGTACAGTCTCCTGGACTTAGGGCCCCCTCCTCAGCTTATTACTTTATTAAAACCTTTGGAACTCCTCTCTTTCAGTTTAAAACTACTTCCCCCCCCCCCCCCCCTCTCTCCCTCGNNCCCCCCCCCCCCCCCCCCCCTTTCCTGCTGAGTGTTTCCCAGCGTGTCACCATGTGGGTGCAGCACGCGTGCTCAGCGTAGCATGGACGGCACCTGCTGGGAAACCTAAAGAACATGCCGTGCTTGCTGTGAATATTTCCGTTACTGCGAACGTGACAATCAAGTCTTGCTTCGTGTAAACGACTCATCCAGGGCAACCAATAAATGCTCTTAGTGTACTATTGGGATGCTACGCTTTTTTTTTAACAAATGAGAAGTCAACAAATGTTTGAAGCTTGACTAATTTCTCATTAAGCGGGTGCAAAAGTTTTCTATAACAATGCTGGGCTTGAAGCCAAATCTGAACAATGCTGGGCTTAATCTGTAGCAGAAACATCCTCTTATTTGGGTCATTTTTCACTTGTTCACTGGGGAAGGCAGTGGGGGAAACCCTGATCTGTTACATTTTGTTGTGACTGTTCATAGCAACAACAAATCTCAGCATTGCTGATTTGGTGGTGGCACAGCAAAGCAGGTTCTGCCTAAGTGCTCGTCAGAGTGCAAGGTAAAAAACATCTGGCTCATTTTTGGTGACTTAAGCAGTGAACACAGGGTTGCAATCTACACTCTGAACCTAGTCGTGGCTCAGATGGTTTTGTACTTTTGTTCCCTAAAGATCCTTTATCCATTGTTTTCTTAATAAAATCATTGGAAATAAATGAGTATGACAGTTTCAGTACTTTTTTTTCTTTCCACTTCTCCTGGATTGTTGCCACTCTTCAGATAATTTGTCTTCCATTTAACACCTACCTCTGGGATGTCTTTGGCAGTACACCTAATTTTATTAAGTATCATTCTCAAGCCTTATACTGAATTAACAAACTCAACTTACTTATTTACTGAAGGAGCAAGTAAAGACAGACTCAGAAGGCAATAGATAAGATACCTGAAAGTGTATGATCATTTACAGCCTTTATAAGTGTGAAGATTCTCCAGCTTTATGCCATTAGCAAGGCAAAAATCACCAAATCTAGCTCTGTGTGATCCTACTCACTGCTGAAAGTAATGACACAGGGATACAGTTTCCATGGCGTTTTGGCTAACATTCAAAATCAGGTACTGGCTGCCTCACATGTAGTCAAGATTGACTATTAACGTACCATTGACTGTTGATTGATTATGGCATCGCCATGGCCTACCTCCAACAGCTGGTGTGAAGAGTGCCTGCCCAGAGGTGACACCACAGCTCAATGACAGACATTCTCCCAGAGGGTGCAAGGTAGCATTTGGAGCTGAAATGCTTGAGGACAACCTCTCATCCAGGCATCCCACTTCTGGAAGCAAACACTTCACTCATCCAGACATACAAAAGAATGTGATCACAGCCTTCCTGTATTTTACACAATAAAATGTAATGAAAATAATGTCTGTGCTCAATGGAGTATGGCAGGTATGTGGACAGCAGGCCTTAGGCCAGTAGCTGGACTACGTTTCTGTCAGTTCTAGGATAAAACAGGGCACTCTACAGACCTTGCACATGAAGAGGTGTGGAGGCCTAGCAAAAGATTTTCTTTTGGCCTGGCACGTTATTTTTCACCACACACAAAAACATTCATATATACTGATGTAAATCAGACTGGAATCTTCTCCTACAGTGTGTTGCTCAGGCTGGTAAAGAAGACCACATTGGCCCCAGTGGATTGCTCTTAGAATCATAGAATCACTCAGGTTGGAAGAGACCCTTGGGATCACTGAGTCCAACCATCAGCTCTACTCTACAAAGTTCTCCCCTACACCATATCCCTCAACACCACATCCAATCTACTCTTAAACACAGTCTGGGATGGTGACTCCACCACCTCCCTGGGCAGCCCATTCCACTGACTGACCACTCTTTCTGTGAAAAATTCTTTCCTACTGTCCAGCCTAAACCTACCCTGCTACAGCTTGAAGCCATTCCCTCTTGTTCGATCACCAATTACCCGTGAGAAGAGACCAGCACCAACCTCTCTACAATGTCCCTTCAAGTTGTTGTAGAGTGATGAGGTCTCCCCTCAGCCTCCTCAAAATAAACAGTCCCAGCTCCTTCAATCGCTCTTCCTAAGATTTATGCTCCAGGTCCTTGTGGAAGTGATTTTTATGATGGCTTTCCACTGAGACGCCACAAGGTATGGGGGCTCTGTTATGAGAGCACATCCAGGATCCGAGAGCATCACACAGGAATTCTCAAATTTCTAGAGCAAGTCACTAATACTTGGAATGACATACACAACTGAATTTTACTGTATGAGGTGGTTAAAAAAAAAAGTTAAAAATGTTAGTGTGCTAAAAGCCTGCATCACATGCTTAAACATTCTCTCCAAGAGCTGGGGGGAGTTGTGTGTGCTCAGAGTATCACAGAAACCTTTCATCTTGGGGTGCAGAAGAGGCTGGGCTGCAAGGCTTTTACGATGGATATTCTGGTGCTGGTGAAGGCTTCTGGACTCTGTGGACACCCAAGAGGTAACAACCAGATACTCCAGCCAAGGTTACAAACAGATGGAGTGAAGCAAAATTTCACCAGAATCTCACTAGCACTGCGCCTCGTCTGTAAGCTTTGGGGCACTAAGCAAATTTTAAACTTTCAGGGAGTGCTAGGAGAATAAGTGAACAAACCCCAGGAACTTCAGGGGGTTCTTTGAAAAGCTGACTGCCCTATGGAAAAGAACAATGACATTCCCAGGTGTCTCTTTGCTCAGAGACAGGATGAACTCCTTGATGCCCACTCTTGCCACAGTTTAAACTACACCCTACTTTTGTTTAATCCCTACTGTTGAGTTGTTCCACTCTATAACCCTATTCGTTCTTCACAGCCAGTTGCTAAAATCACAACTCCACTCCACTCTAAAAACTCATGCTTTGAGACAAAACAACCTACACTGTCACAGTAGCCTTATAAAACACAGCACAGAAGATAAAAGCTGGGACAGGCAGAAAGTTACAATCCCAAAGGTAAATTGGGGGTTTTCCTTCTCACACATGCCAAAAGTGACAAGGCCAAACTTGCCTTCTGCTGTGAATCTTTGTCTTCAGTTGATGCTGAACATATGAAGAGTTAAAGTCAAATATGTCACTCCAGCAGGGACACAACAAATAGAGCTGGCTAAGTGCCTCTTCAGGCTATTTCTTGCTGTTTCTGAAAAGATTATGTTGTTATAACAAGTGCTTTCTTACAAAAGTTTTACTCGTAAGGGTAGAGCGTCAAATTTCAAACTTTGAGTTCAAAATTTCATTTGCAAAGTATGTACTTTTATTACTGAAGTATGCAAAAGCTTCCAGCTTCTATTCTTGGCTTACTAGGATAAATGGATCCAAAAAGACCTCCAGGATAAAACAGCCAAAAAAAAAAAAAAAGCAAACCACCACTTACCTGCCAACATTTTTATTATGGCAGCAAGAGACTCAAGTCTCCTTAATGCTTGTTTTCAAGCTCTAGTATTTTGATGTATTTTTCAAGCTAATGCCAAAAGCTTTATCTTGAGGAACATGAATTCCTTTCAAGCTCATTAGAAGAGCTGCTTAGTGCTCCTAATCATCTCCTGATCTATTGTGCAATCACACAGCAATATGTGTGTCTCACTTCTGTATTACCTGCACATTACACGACCTTCCTATGACAACAAGCCTTTACAGTTGCTGTATGGACAGAGATTAAACCTTGGCTACTCCAATAGCAGGAACACCTTCATGCATCAGGTTCCAGGGAAAAGAGCTAGAAAGGATTTAGCAGGCAAGGGAAGATTAAGCTTCTCAAGAAGAGACAGCAAGCCAGCATATGCTTCTGAAGAGGCACGAAAAAAGCCAGGCTCAGAAGATGACAGACTATTGAAGCTTTAGGTTTGACATGAATTTCCCTAGCAGTTCTATTTTGATGGAATAAGTAACTCCCAAGGTAGTGTCTTTTAAATGAAGCCTTTTAAATGAAGGTTACACAATAATCAAGTTTGACAAACAGAACTGCACAGAACAAGATTTGAAGTGAAATCTAAGACTGCCGTAAGTGCAAGCCATCACATTAAGGAGAAATAGGGCTGTTTCACAGGGTGGCAAGGGAGGGGCAGAGAAAGTTGCACAACAGCTTTTCAGAAAGAGCTCTTTGTAAAGATCAGCTGCATCTTCTAAATAGAAGTTAGCAAGTGGGTGAGGACACATGCACTCAAGCGAAACCCAGGCAACATTAAACCAAGTTCATAGATAATTAAATAAGACCTTATCCCTACCTCCTCAATAGCATTCTCACAGCAGGTTGTGCTACAGATCAAGGAGCACTTCAGTGGAAAAATAAGAATAACTTCTATCACTGAGGCATCCTGGTTTTCCTTGGTTTAAAACTGTGAATCTGGCAAGAACACAGCCCTATTGCCATGAGCTGGAAAGCATATACTCTTTTTGTAGATCCCAAGGATCCCTGAGAAAAGCTGTACAAGCTTCCACAACATGGACTTAAAGTTAACATGCACATTGCCTAAATTAAGATCTCACACCAATGTCTTACTTATGCAGTACTTAAAGGATCACAATGCACTTTACTTTCGTAGCACATTAACTCACCTGTGTGAATTCAAAACTTCCCTTAATATAATTAAGGTCACAGTTTACATGAACAGAAAAATATATT
>VZTM01000009.1:349-15011 GCA_013400555.1 Jacana jacana | reverse complement strand
ATGTGGGTGTGTGTGTGTGTGTGTGTGTGTGTGTGTGTGTGTGTGTGTGTGTGTGTGTGCAGGGCTTAAGCCCAAACTCCATGCCAATTTTTCAAGTGTACTGAAAAAAAAGCAGTTTAGAGAAACTGGACTCCAGAGACTTAACAGATAACTCTTAGTCCTATTTATTAAAAGCCACCCGATCCCCCGAGTTCAAGAAGTTCTATAGACAAGCACCTATATTTGCAAGATGGCACAGACAAGACTCATTAAACAGGCTCCATATTTTCAGTTTTGAAGAGGAAAAAAAGAAGAGGTACACAACAAATGACTACAAAAGGCAAATTTATCCTTCCAGTAAGTTCTCCTTCTCTATCTCCTATCAACTCCTGCCTTGAACATGACAAAAAACATGGGGTTGGACTTACAAGTGTCTGATTCTGAACAGGAGGAGCCCACTCGTACGTCACAGTATTGATGGAGATGTTCTTCTTGGCTGGCACTGGATTAGTCAGTATCATTACATTGCGCTTATACATGGGAATGCCATCATTCTTCAGCTTTGCAATAAGGGTTGTGTATTTGGTATCTTCAAAGAGTTTCCCCACTTTCCGATCTTCCTCATTGCTTGTGAGGATATCGTGCTCTTCCTGGCCACATTTGCAGTTGCGGCATATTTTTCTGAAATTTAACAGAAACAGCAACAAAGTTAGTCTCAACTGAAGCCTACACCTCATGCTGCCTGCCATGCCTAGAAACATCACCACTGGCGACCCAAAACCTGGTTTCCCGTGCTTTGATTAGGGAATATACAAGTGATTCTGCAATATGTCAAAGACCTACTGAGGATAGTCTTTTATTTCTTCTTTTTATTATTTACATCCTTTGTTCACAGAGTTATGATTAGATAGGTGTCAGTCAACTGATGCAACAACATTAATGCATTTTAAATACGATACTATATCATTCCTTCACTTGATCACACACATACATGCCTGTTATCACCCATGTGCCAAATTTATTAAGGGTAGCAACCCATGAGTTAACTTAAATGCATCAATACGGTCACCCCAGAATTTATTTGGGCTTTTAGTTTTTCAGCTTTCTTTATACACTCAGAATTACACACACTACACTACTTTCTTCATATCACCCATACAGTGAAAGGCATATTTGGTTATCACAGGGGTGTTATCAAGTGGAAACAAATATTTCCTAGAAAGGAAAAAAAATGCATACAGCTATATACACAACGTAATTGCACAGAGTTCTGTTCAAAGTTCAGCATTTAAAAGAGAAGATGAAAGAAAAGTGAAAGGCTTATATGGACAAAGCCTTTCAAACAGCTCTGAACCAAGTCAGAGGTTCTCTGGCAAACACTGTACAAAGAATTTTCATAGATAACAACCTTAAAAGGTAGAAGGCTTTACTTAAATAGAACTGGTATTCTTTCATATACAACACATTTGAACTCCTTTGATTAAGTAGTATTAGATAGCAATTTATTACTTTAAGCATAATTAAACAATTCACATATTAAACAGAACCTTGGATTAGACAAGCTAATTTGCCATTTATTAATGGCTTCCCCAGAGCTTCAGTTCAAAGCAGCCAGCCACAAACTATGGAAACTGGTGAAGTTGGATACGAACTAGAAGCTCTTATAGACTAAGAAAACAAATCAAACTTCTGAATCTCAAATCTTCTCAATTACTCTGGAAAAAGAATATTTTACCCCATTATTTATTATGCAGCAAATAGCATAAAACTACAACCTGTAAAAGGCTTCTTAACCCTGCTTGCCAAACCCCATCCAATTCTAAGACTTTCCTGCATCTTGCTTTCTAAAGTCCCAAAGGCAAGATACATACCTTACCTTAAGGCACCTGACAGGTACATCACAAGAACATGCCACAACTACAGCAGGCCCATTAGGTGATGGCACAGGAAGGATGAAAGAGGCCCTGCACGTAACTGACTGCATGAAGTTATGCACAGCCAACCCTAAACATATTGGGGGATTTGGTGTAGGGGAGAACTTTGTAGAGTAGGGCTGATGGTTGGACTTGATCCAAAAGGTCTCCTCCAACCTAAATGATTCTATGATTCTATATGCCATACACACATATACCAGTTTATAACGTACTAGCATTTTGGTGGGATGGACGCTGCCACGTGAATATAGATGACCATAATTTATGGTTGCTTTAAGTTATGAAGCCCGCTCCAAATAAAAATAGCTAACTCTGCAATAAAAGTGAGCCACTCTAAAAATAATGGGCCAAATAAGAATGTTAAGCAGAACAGACTCTGCCTTGCAATACAGAAAAACCTAAACAGATCAATAATTGAAGTGTAGGCTGTTCGACAGCTTGCATGACTTCCAACCTATATTTAAGAGAGGGAAGATGCACAGAATTTCAAAGCTGATACTTACCTGGATACCTAGTAAACACTAAGCACTTTGCAGTCTCTCAGCTTACTAAAACATTCAAGCATGAACTAGCACAGCTCATTAAGCCTAAATGCTGTACTATGCATCACAAGCACTCACAAAATAAAAATGTTGCAAGATCTTTGGCATCAGTCTACGAGTCCTTTACCCAGCTAGGTAATATACTAATATTTTAATATACAAATAAAACAATACAACTTTTGTTCATCTGTAAAGGTGTGCACATGATTGCATCTTATTATCAACTCTCGAGCACATCTTCTTTGAGATCTAGTACTAGGTGACAGAATCAGACCTTTTTGTATGTTGAGTTATCAGATCATGACCACCATCTAGCTATACACCTCCCAGCACACAGGCAACTTGAATTCAAGCAGTCCACTTGAACAACAGCTTACCAAATATTTCCTTTCCTTTTTCAACTTAAGCCTTTAGGAATAGCAAATCCAAGTTTTAGTCTTGCCTCTTGACAGAATGTGCTCCTATAACATCAGTGAATAAACAGACACATTCTCAGGTAACCCGCACAGACACCTGCCAGTCAAGTAGTCTTGCTATCCAAAACTGCTCTGCTTGCAAAACAAAACTCATTAAGAATAATTCATATTGTCATACTGCCTGTGTGGTCACAACAGCAGCATGACAGTTTGTGTAGCTCTCCCCAGTCCGTACAGCACCAGTGAGGCAGCATTGACAGCCTGCAGAGACCAGAGCCAGCTCCAACAAACTGTGGTGGAATTCTTCCCCTGGAACTTTCATACTTACTGAAAAAAATCACAAGGGCACCTTTATTTTTGCTCAAGCTGTGTCATGAAATTGCATATTTGTTTTCAAGTAGTATTCTCTTGGAATGCAGAACAGTTTTGAGATCCTGTTTCCAACTAGGAGAGGACCCTGACTCAAACACTTTTATCATCTTCAGTCCCACCCTGAAGGCTTAACACATTTCATTTCAGTATCCCTGAGAGCTTTTTACTGTTGTCCCAATAAACAGATGAACAGAAACTCACACCAAAGTGAAAGGATACAACTCAGGTCCTTCTCGGCTCCCACAGTGAAAACCAACACAGTACTACTGTGCTTTATACTTAGATTGAAAAGAATGAGATATTCTCTAATCTCTCCCCAGCCTGGATTTACTTAAAATAACAATTTAACTGCATACAGTTCAGGCTAATGTTGTTGTCTCCCTGCTCTCTCAAGATTAAGTGAATGACTTTACTTCCATAGAGTTTACAAGAAGTCATTTCAGGGGCTACGTTACAAATTTCAAGTGTAGTGGCCCTGACATCAGCCCCTGTGGGTAATTAGGTCTCCAAATGCAGCAGAAAACAAATCCAGAAAGAATGTGGAGAATGCTGAGTCACAACTGATGTCAGCATCTCCCTGTGAGTGGAAGGAAAACCCCTGAGGCTGTTGCCATCTCCCCTGCTCCCCAAGGCTCCCCTGGATCCCAGGCACATGAAGATGTCTGTTCACTAACAGACAAAAAAAAAGGTTTCCTGTCCTGGTTTATAATCCCTTTTCTTGAATAATTTCCAGTCTTAAGAGTTATCGAGTTGGCATTTACACACATAACTCTTCCTGCAGAGTACTGTTTACCTTCCGTTACCTACAACCATACCTTCTCCCACTAAGCCGCCACAGAGTCCTGTTCATTATTCACTTATTCTGCAAAGGAGCATGGCCACTTCTACTCAGAATAGATCTGCTAATTTCTTTGACTATGATGTAGCAACCCCATCCCACTACCTCAAACGTACACTCCAGAAGCCTGTCTGACAACTCATGCCTCATTTTTATTTTTGGTGTTGAAGCAAATGCCTTGCATATGTCAGGAAAACCAGTTGCTATTATGTACACACACAGACATACATATAAACACACATATACGTATAGACTTAAATGTATCTTCTTTGGCCCTATTGACAACACAGCCACTGAGATTTTCTTGTTCTCTTCATCTGCACTATCAAAAAGATTTTTCCCTTGAGGACATTCAGATCCCCGCTGAAGGAGGTTTTAAGGACTCCTGCTTCGGTGTTCACAGCTCTGGACTTTAGCAAAGGAAAGAAATATTCCTCCAGCCAAATCTCAGCAGTTTGGGAAGCTTTGCCGTTGAAAACATGGAAGATAGGGAGGAAGCTTTAGTAGTGGAATTAGACATTACATATCATTGTAAAAGACCAATCTAGGAGACTGTGTCTTGCTTCCAGGTCTCAGGTGGGTACAAAGAAGAAGGAAGGTAAACAGATTCCATCCTCTCTTCCAAACTGGTGAATCCCTGTGTCCTGGATGCCCCTGACAGCAAGGATGAGACTTTCAGTTCCTTCTCCAAAACCAAATGTCAACCATCCTCCTGCTTTTCTATGTTTTGGTGCACGGAGAGGAAAAATAATTCGGATCATGACCGAATTATTTGTTGTTATTATATGTCTGACCTGTCTTACACTGGCTTTCCAGCGGCTCCTAGTGACAGGAGGTGGCAACTGCAAGCAGAGAAGCCCGCAACAAATACCTGGCAAGTCCTGAGGCTTGTTTTCTCCCCACAAAAAGACTAACGTCTTCCTGTGATTCCTTCTGTTAGGTTTTCTCACTGCTAATGTGGCTATAGGAATTGAAAATGCTCTGAACTGTGCCTCAGGACTCGCCTGTCAGCTGTATTAGGAGAAAACGTTAAAGACAATTAAACCTCTCCCCACTTTGTATCTGTGCAGAGGAGCCACGTGCTGAAAATGGCTCTTACCAACTTAACATTCTTCTCTCCAGAAGCTTTTTAAGATCTTGGCAAGCCATGACGTAGACAATTACCACTTTCCGGTATATACACGACCAAGATAAATCAGAACCTTCCCTCCTGCTTTCAGGAACATCTGACTCCTGTCCCACACCTCCATCTAGTGGGAAATACATTCCCAAAGAGCAAACATGCAACTGACACTCTCTTACAGCCAGGCTGCCTGCCCACCTAATTTTGCAGGGTCAGTTTTGCAGCTTGAAAGAAGTCTAATACCTGCACCAAGAAGACCCCACCTGCTGCTGCTGCACTTTGATGGAAGCATGATTCTGAGGATAATTTTAAAAGCAAATGCTACTAACACACTGAGAAAAAGCAGGTAATTATTCACTGTTCAGTTACTGTTACAGACCATGGCCCTCATTGCATTCCTTTTGTGTTCAACTCACAACACTGAGACTTTCAGAACTTCAAAATTTAATAACAGATTTCACTAAAGACTTTGTTTGCCACCCTTTCTATACATTAGCAGTTCTGCATCTATTTAACCATCCCACGCCCTATGCCAAGAATTAAAGCACAAAGGGCTTAGAGAGCACTTGCTGCCTCAGAAGAGGTATTTTCCAAATGGTCCCAGGATAGAGAATGGTGCAGTATTTCCCCGTAAAACCCTGCTGCTACACAGGTATACTTAGATTTTTTTTCATCTACTCTCCAATCTGAGTCCCCGAAGGCAGAACTGAAGCAATTTGAGATACACCAACATTTTAATGTATCAGACCAAGAATTACATCATCTGTGGAAGCTCCTCAGCTCCACCCAGAAGAGGGCAGTGTCACCCTTACACAGACCACAGCAAGAATTGCTGCCTGCACTCACTTACCGTACTGGATCCAGCTCCATAAGGAGGTAACATCCTTCATAATACCTGCATGGTGTTGCACTTTGGATTTGTGACTAAACCCACATTGATAGCACTTGCTATTGCTGTGCATTTCTGACAGTGTCAAGGTTTCTTCTTTTTTGGACTCTGCCCTCACCTCCACAAATAAGCTGGGGATAGGCAAGAAGCTGGGAGAGGGCAACTCAAATTGGCCAGAGGGATACTCCATATATACTATATAACGACATGCTCAGTATAAGACAGGGTAAAGGCTGAAAAAAGCAGAGTTTCTGACTCCCTGCTTGGAGACTGGCTGGGCACAGGTCTACTGGTAGTTGGTGGTGAGTGGCAGCCTTTGCATCACTTGTTCCACCTCCCACTCACCTTCCTTTACCTACAAAACTGATTTTATTTTGACCTATGAGGGTTTTTTTTTCCTCCACTTTTGTTCTTCCTTTCCTTTTTTTTCCCCTATCCTGTGGTGAGGGGATGGGGTGAGCATCTGTGTTCACGCTTGGTTGCTGGGTGGGGTCAGCCCACCACAGTTCTTCCCCCCTAGTGCGTAACAGTTTCTCTTAATATAATCCCTACTTCAACACCTATCTTTTACAGATGAGTAAGAGTGAAATTAGTGACTAAACTTGAACTGTTTTCAGTCATTCACGTTATAAAAACAACATTTTGTCCACCTGTGCTACATTTTGCTTTGATTTAAAATAGTTTCAGATTTTAAGGCTAAGTGAACAACTACTGGGATCCATCCCTTTCTATTAGAAAGATCTTGGACCCCCAAAATCTCCTGCAAAGCAACCTAATATGTTTTTTCCTTTGAAAATTGTTTATACAAAACTGGTTTCAGGCTTCAGATTCACACCCCTACTGTCCCCTGTAGCAGCTCCGCTGGAAAACCAGCTACTTTGACCCATTCTTGAATTGCCTCAATGGTTAACTTTCCAGCTGTTTTAGAATTACGTCCAACATTTGTCTGACACCTAAAAGATGTTTTTCAGACTACGTCCAGCCACCTTTACCTGTTCTATCCTATTGAGATTCAATTTCCAAACGGTATCATAACTAAATAGCTACTGGTTTTACGTCTCTCTTACTCTTTAATCTACTGTTATCTACAAGCTCTTGCTTTCCAGGAGATCCAGTGCTCTGACGAGCTATGCACTCAGGACCTGGCACAATAAGCCCTAAAAACAGGAGGGTAGCAAAACCCTCCTGAATATACATACCCCTCCATATATACATACAGAAACCCCTCTGAATATACATACAGAAGACAACACGTTCTAACTTGTTATTTGTGCTATTATGTTCACTTTAGGCATTTTATTTCTTTTTTATCCCAAATTTTTTACCTGTTAGAAAATAATCTAGGAATTGCAAAGTCTAACAATGGGAAGTAAGAAAAAGACAACAAAGAGGAAGACTTCAGAAAAAAGAGAAGTGAACTGGACTAAACTTTTTTCCTCACCTACTTGTTATTTCCCCACCTATCACACGATGAAAAAGAGCTCTCAAGTAGGAAGTGACACAATTTCTCACCTAGTAATGAACAAACAACCCTATTTACTCCTGCAAAATTTTTATTCTGTTTTAAGGAATTACCTACACATTAACTATGCTTTATTTTAGTTTAGTACCTCTACAGGAGTCTCATAAGTGTCTGAGTATCTTTTCATAAATAAAAACTCTTTTCTGTTTAGATGATCACATTTATTCATGAGTGTATTAACACTTCTTGCTCCATAATATTTGGAAGTTCTTTCTACAGCTATATATTACAGATGCATAATCAAGAAGCTATATCCCCCATCAACCTATAGCAAGATTTTGATGCTATTTGTTTGTCTGGTCATATTCTAAAATAAGTCTCAGCTGCAGTCAAGTACTAGGGTAAAGACATAAAACCTCCTAGGCCTTATCTGCACCTGATGCCACTATAGCTGGGATGTAAAGACTACCTTAAACCCCCACAAAATAAAGCCTTACTGCAGATACAGTTACAATTGTAGCTAAATAGCATTGGTGGAATGTAACTGTTTTCCTTGCTAGTGCTACTAACAATTATTTATTTTTATGTCCTTTCTGGGATGTTCCCTTTGAGAGAGGGGTTTTAAAAATTTAAATAAATTAGAATCACTAAGCTACATCTTAAAGTACAGACAATATAATCAGTGAACCAGGCTAGCTAGCAAGATACACTGATATACACATATACATATCTTCATTCACTAAAACAAGAAAGGTCTTCGCAGAATGCAAAGTTTCTGGAAAAGTCATGGCATAGGCCACTGCATAGACTGTTTACTGCTAAAATCACCAGCTCTTATTATTTTAGGAACAGCACATCATCCAAGGCTGAATGTTATCAAACTTACCTTGAATTATGACACCTTTTCCCCCCACCCTTTAAGTCATCTGTATACAAAGATTCAATGTTTTTCAACATAAAATAATTTTACCTAAAATCTCAGATGAAAGCTAACATTTGGTCAGAAGCCAAGGAAGAATATTACTGAGATAAAGCACACTTCCCTGTCATCTCTCTTACCGTAGGGAGTGATGTTTCTACAAACGTACTTCAACTGTTTAAGCTAAAGCAAATGCTTCAGTAGAAGTACTATCATTGACTTCAGTGCAGAAGAAATGGATGTTTGTAAGTGATTACATGATTAAACGCTCCCTTGTAACAGAGCTGAGAAGTGCTGGCCCTGAACCTAGATACAACTTCTTTAAAGCATCTGAATAGTTTAACCCAAAGAGAGAACAAAAGCAGTTGCTTACACATTTGCATACATGTCCTAAAATCTGCAGTGCTGAGTCACAGCTTGAGACATCTGGTGTCACTTACCTCCAGAAGTGAAGCTCGAATCCTTCACATTTATCCTTGCATTTTAAGCAGGGGGCACCAAATCCTTGCTCATGGCCCAAGCCCATCTGTGTAGAGAACGATACAACTACAGTCAGCTTCAAAAAAAAAAAATCTGCTGCATGAATGATCTTACTGCTGGCCTTTACAATCTGCAATCCACAACTGAAGTGAAGTGCTAAAAATTTGACTAAGCTGATGCCAGGACAGTATTTTGGGGCCCACTCACCTTTCCATTGTACCTACATCAGTGTCTGTGTTTGCACAAGCCTGTTCATAGGGTTGAGCTAGCAGGCTGAAAGTTAGCCTTAACCAAAACCAAGTATGTTCCTGGTGTCTTGCCTCCCCAGCTCAGCTCCCTCTGGGAGCTTCACACAAGCAAAGCAGCATATTCTCCGCTGCCCTTCCTTAGGTCTGTGACTCTGAAACCACAGCAAGTGAGGCCATAAAACCCCAAGTTGAAGGACATTTAATCCACCTGTCAGGACAAAATGATTTGCAGTATATGACTTGGCAAAATAGAGGAGATCAAAAAATAAATAGATCACACATTTATATGTGTCTGATAGAGATAAAGAAAAAACATCTCAGTGATTTGTCTCATTTCTGAGTATATTTGAGATGCCAGCTAGTGACAGAGAGCAGAACATACCCTTTTACAATTACATTTCATCCAGACTAATACCAGCTCTCTTTCTGAGGAGGAGAAATGGCACAGTGAAAGCAATGACCATAAATGATATGCAAAGGGTTCCACTGGAAAAAGATTAAAAGAGCAGATGACCAATTCATAACGCAAGGGAAACGTGTGAATATGAAACACAGCACAGAGTAAAGGCCAGATATTCACACAGTTTATCAACCCATCAGCAAATTTAGCTGAGAAACGGCCACTGGAAGTTTGAGGTGAAAACCAGACACTAAGCACCATAACTTATGCATCCATAGAACACAGTAAATTTCAACTGCCTCACTCCAGCTCTTTAAACCTCTGGGGAACATCGCTCTTAAGTCAGAGGGATGAAGGAGTGTTGAACTGTGCTCACAGCTGGGCGTGCAGGCAGAGGGAAGCCCATCCCCACACTCCCACCCACTGCTCCAGCAGTATGAGGAGTGCTCCCAGCCATCTCTGGGAGGACACAGCGGGAAGGACAGTCATTGCAACAGAGACAGCTCACCTCCACTTTGGCTTTTACCAGAAATGGGCAGTGAGCTAGAGCTGACAAGTTCTGGTACTAATCTTAGTTCTGGCAACAGTTATACAACATCAGGATTAAATGAGATATGGTGATATGCTTTTATTATTAACAAGTTTGCAACTTACTCTGAGAAGTCACACCACTATTCTTGTACGTACAACGATATAAACAACTCAGCTTCCAATTTGTTTCTGTCCTATCTGAAGGAACAGATTATTCACGAACTGCTTGCTCAACACAAAGAACGTAAAATGCAGGGAAAACCATGTTTTCAGCTATTTCATATTTTGAAGGATCACTGCCCCTGAGGCTATTACAAAACTTTCCTGCAGATTATGAGCTATTTAGGGAGAAGAGATACTTTAGCAGCTATTAAGCTACTGCTTGCAACTGCAGGGGTGGATAGAGTGACATGAACTTATTTCCTCTTATCTGGAAAAAATACAAGCCTGCTGTGATCATGATGACATCTTTATCAGCTTAAGGCTCAAGAAGTTCTTGTTCTAGAGGCACTAATCTGAATCCAGACCAGTACAACGTGTAAAACAACTTTAAGTTATCTTTCATCAACTACACTTTTTCCTATGTAGGATATATAAAGATAAAGGTTTTGTGAACTTCTTAATAAAAAGCTTGTCTCCACTGAAGATGGGTGTTTATAATGGTCTTCTCACCTGGAGTCTGAAGCCCCACTGTACCTCATACACCCCCCCCATACCTCAGAAACCAACTAAGTGCTCTTGTCAAGTCACACAGGAACATAACAAAACATTGGCCAGGATGTTCTCAAAAGAGGAAGCTAAAAGTGGCACAAAACAATCACTTTTTTTTTTTCCAGGACAGGTTTCTTTTGTTTTGTTTGGGGTTGGTTGTTCAGGTTTTTTAGTTGTTTTTTAAAATAGCCTTCTCTGAAAAGGTTCTAAACTTAAGATACATTGCCATCAATAAATAAAGCTATTATTAACCCATTCTCTCTAGCTGCTACTTCAACTACAAATTGACATTTCTTTATGCAATCACTCTGCCCTTTAAAAAGAGGCAAAAGAGGGGAAGAGAGAGAAATACAAATAATGGCAATTAGTGTTATAACTAGAAGGCTTAGAAACCTAGAAACACTTGTGTATAGAGCACTATCCTACAGAACAGAGGAATAGCCTTAATATTTCAAGAATTCCACAAACAATCTGAAATGCAAATAAGAAAATGAAAGTGGGGTTTGCAATTTTTAAAAAATATTTTTTCCAAACCTCCTAACATTTAAGAGTTTGCTAAGTTAAAAATACCTCTCTAGAAGGAAATTAAGGAGAGGAAGTGTGTGCTGTCTAAATGCTCCACCCAAAACATGCTCCCTCTTCAAGTTAGACAGACAACCAGTCAGCCCACTTGCATCTTCACAACCACCAGTCTCGGTGCAGATTTCTTATGAAACATAAGATTCCACATTCTTTTCCTAGTAATATAGAGCATGCCATTAAATGTTTATGCAGCCTGAGACAAATAAAATTAATTACCAAATGAGATTTGTGTTGAAATGCATTTGTTTCCCAGTGAAAGAGGAAAAAAAGGGGATGACCTTTCTACATGCAATGTTTGGTCACCTTTAGGGAAAGGTTTAGCTTGAAACTCAGGAGCACATCGAGAACTGAATTAGTTGTGATTCCAGATGCATTTACAGCCTCTGCCTTTGTGCAGACAGAGAAACTATGTGGCCGCTTGCCAAAAATTAAGATATTAAAAAAAACCCCAAACACCACATTAGCACACCATGCTTTTGAGTTTGACTCTATCTACAAGTCAGTGCATATCAAATGTGCCTTCACAGTGCTGTACCAGGACCTGCTTCAGCGGTAAAGAAGTATCAGCCTCAAAAGTGACTTTCCTTTTCAGTAGCAGATTCTACTGTAATTTGGGAAATTAAGATATTCTAGAGCTACAGTGTGTTTTTTCATCACTGCCACTAATCTTCACTCCCCATACCTTCCAAAGGATAGGGCTGGCTCTTTACTGGAGCAGCCAAAGATACAGAGAGCTGGGCACATGCTGGAGGGGGAATGCATGCCCAAGAATAGGAGGGAATCCATTTTCTCCATAAATGGAGTTATGGGAGAAACAGCACAGATCAGTCAGCTGCAATACTGCCAGAAGGTTCCTGCCTGTCTGTTACCATTACTTTGAATTTTACAGAAAAAGCTATCCCAAGTCATCTGGTATTACTAACATACCCATTATAGATTTAAGCAGACCAAGTTTGGAAGAGGATATAAATATGATTGAGATCATCCTTTGCATGCTGCTTTCAAGATTAAATAGTCCTCAAGGGGAAAGACTTCTCAATGGTTACAGCTAAGTGAGAATTAGTGAAAGACCCTCCCATTTCAGTTCAGAATGGAACCCAGTGTCGAGTTGATTATCTTTACATTAAGGAGCCATGGGCAGAAGTTTACTGTCATCTTAAAAACCCAAGTAATCCAGTTCAAGACCTAATAGCTTGTTCAGATGTGCAAGAGAAAGTAGTCACTATGAAATAGTTTAAAACTGGATTATCAGACACATTTACCGTTGATTGCATGTGACCAAGAAAGTACAACAAAACCCCTTTCTCCCTATCAATTTAAATCCTCTTGCAAATGTAGAAGTCCTGCTTCATCACAATTTTAGAATACCAATTTTAGAACTTCCACAGAGCATCAGACAACAAAAACATTCCCCACATAGGATGCCACTAAGAGAAAACAAAAACAAAAACAACAGAAACCACACATGGATGCAAATAG
Source organism: Jacana jacana (assembly GCA_013400555.1). Taxonomy (NCBI): domain Eukaryota; kingdom Metazoa; phylum Chordata; class Aves; order Charadriiformes; family Jacanidae; genus Jacana; species Jacana jacana. The sequence continues at coordinate 2,106 of VZTM01000009.1, read as the reverse complement.
ACTATGCACATAGAGGTAGATGGCCAATTTCATCTGCTGGCCAATAGAAATGCAATTATATTGGCAGCTATGGTTTCTCTTCTGCAGCAAGAGAAAGTTTAACAAGTTTGTTCCCACATGGAATGGACTGTGTCACAGCTCACAGCACTGGTGAAAAAGATAATGTTGCGATGAACGGAGCATTAGCCTTTTAGTAGTTAAAAGTGTAATGTCACAGAACAAGATTGTTAGCAGTTACAGGAAAAACAAAAGTCCTAAGAAATCTTAGATGAATTAAAGCATAAGACACAGCAGTAATTTTTAAAGCTGCCTGTAATTGCTTTTAATGAGCATAGATTGTTTTAAGTTGAAAGGGCTCCCTGGAGGTCACCCAGCTGGAAAGAGGAACACAACCCAAGAGGAACCCAACACAAAGAAGAACTAAATCAGACTTGCCCAGGGCCTTGTCTGGATGCAGATTCAACAATCTATTACAGTGTTGCACCACAGAGGAAAGAAAACGTGTAAGTTTAATCAGAATTTCTAGTATAGCAACTTCCATTCACTGTGTCTTATATTATCACTGTAAGGTGACTAGAATTCAATTAAGTCTTTTCCATTCCCTCCCACTAAGCAGCTGGGCACAAATGATACAAAGAGTAGTTGGACTAAGTTGCCCTGGAAGTCTTTATTTCAATAGTTGCCATTTAACAGTCATCACATCCAGCACAAATATAGTCCCCAAGTAAAACCAACTGCTCTGACTTTCCTGCCTCTTTACAAAGCAACCCTGGTGGTAAGGGGAAGGTAAAAGAGGAAGCCATAATAAAACACAGAAGCTCTACATGGCATTTCTAGGTCTCCCTCCCACAAAATTTCTTTTACCTCCTCAGTCCCACCATAAGCTAACCACCTCAGTTCCACCACCTAGAGTTAACTTTAGTCTTTCCTCCCCCCTTGAGAAGACTCCTTTTCCACCAGACAGGTGAATTGTATTCTTTTTTCACATTGCCACAGGCAGTTAAGACACAGTATCAGCACTTGCCTCTGTGGATCAGAAGTCCTTCCACTGTGTGAGACCTCTCTGGAATTTGAAAGGTTGTGGCTGTACAGTGAGAAAGTTATTAGTGGACTGCGATAAGTGTGAGCTTTAGAACAGACTTAAGTCCTCTTCACTGTCCTTTTTGCAGGCCTATGCTTTTGAGTGCTCTGCACTTCTGACCACACTGTGGTCAATGCTAAAGTTATTCTTGGATTTAGCATAAAATGGTAGGGATCTTCTGGTTTGATGATTACCTAACTGTTGATCCATTTGGATGTTTCAGGGTACAAAGCAAGTCATACTGTTTGCCACTTCCAACATGTGCTATACAGGAATTGTTCTGAAGCCTAACAGATTCCTAGGATACCCTAATGTACTTTAGGACTTTCTAGAGAACTCAAGGTCAATTCTAGCATGCAAAACAACCCGCCACCCTCAAAACTTCGAGAACAGGACACATTAAAAATCTTAGCTGTGGTGCATGCTTTATTGATAAGCTCTCATCTTGGATCACTACTTCTGTACTGGCAGAATTCTTCTCTACTAGGGAAACAGAACAAATTGGAAATTAAAATATGCCTTAAAAGGTTTAAGCACTGTAACTTAAAAGCTATATTATTTCTTACAATTCCAGAATAAGAAAATCCAAACACAAAAGATACAATTATATTGGGATAACGCTCTTCTAAGACTTCTATAGATATTGTATGAGAAGAGAGGAAGAAGTTTCATCTGT
>VZTM01000008.1:1681-24334 GCA_013400555.1 Jacana jacana | reverse complement strand
GCCTGCCCAGGGAGGTGGTGGAGTCACCATCCCTGGAGGTATTTAATCACTCCTATTGGGGTTTTGTTTTGATATGATACAAACCATTCTGTACGTGTTCCCTGAAAGTTGTTGGGTTTGGGTTTTTTTTGTGTTATGTTTTGTTTTAAATATTTTTACTTGTTTTATTTATTCATGTACTATAAACATTTGGGTGTCCATGCAAAAAAAAAATAATAAACAAAGTGTCTATGGTGATAGTTCTGTAATTGTCACTTTGGTTGGAAATATTTCTTTGTGTGATATATTTGTCATTGAGGAATTAAACCTAATTTTGTCTTTTTAGTTTACAGAGCTGAAAGAATAACTTGTAACACTCTCATTTCCAGGGCTTCATGACTTCAGTATCTAACTACAGAATGAATAATTCTTTTTTTGTAATTGTTAAACACATATTTTTTATTTGAGAAAAATACAGAACATCGGCATAGGAAGTCACTTATTTGTGAAACACAATTTCAACATTACTTTGAACTTTGAACCATCTTCAGAATTTCAAAGTTTTTAACAGAGAGTGAATATCTCACACATTGCTTCTATGTTGACTGTAAATAATATGAGGGAAAAGTCAGAAATATTAAGCTAAATCGTTCTATCATGCTGTAATTTCCCACTAATGGATGTGAATATTGTATTATTTTACCAGATAATAATTTCCTATTAATTTAAGAACAAGTATTTTATATCAGAGCTTTAACAATGTAGAGGACTTTTTAGTTTTGATTTTCACAATACAAATTAATTTTAACATTCTTTATTCTAATTAATAAATTGAATATATCTATTGTGAGACAATAATATTTTGTTTATTTAATTGAAGTAAATGAATGATAATTTACATTACTTAGTTTACTTACTTCTTGTGAGAAACTGAATGTGAGAACCGGCAAACCACAGGGCTAAAGAGAATGAAATTACTTTTAGTTCTACCCCATAAAATTCCACTAAAAAAAAGCTTATGGCACTTGTATGGCATACACACATTGATGGATATGGCCCACTCCAAAGGATCAAAAGCTACTTTTAGATTAAGCAGTTATATTCAAATCAACATTGACACAACACCTAATTTATTAGATGACTAGTGATTATGAGACTGAGCATAAAAGCAGCATAATGCTATAAAGAAAAAAAAAAAAGAAAAAGAAAAAGAAAAAGAAAAAGAAAAAGAAAAAGAAAAAGAAAAAAAGAAAAAGAAAAAAAGAAAAAGAAAAAGAAAAAGAAAAAGAAAAAGAAAAAGAAAAAGAAAAAGAAAAAGAAAAAGAAAAAGAAAAAGAAAAAGAAAAAGAAAAAGAAAAAGAAAAAAGCTTGATTTAAGAGAACTTAACTACTGGTGCTGGTCTTAACTTAATTTCTGTCTTAACTGTGTAGCCTAATTTAAGGGTGTGTTATGTACATTTTCATCCATTCAACAGTAAATATTCTAAGCCACTCTCATCCCAAATTAAGTTAAAAATAAAATAGTAACAGTGGTTTTTTAAATAGTTTGGGTTCTAAATTTCATGCTAAAATGTCTAAGCTGCTTGAATTTACAGGATGACATTTTGCATTGCCTTCATAAGCATTTGTAAAAGTTTCTGTGCTCTTTCCTTTTTAACATCTACTTCTTTGAAGTGTTTTTGCTGAGTCCACATGCTTGTCATAGCTGATGAATATTTGAATCTTACTTGATGAGTAAGATCTTTACCTTTTGCTGATCTGGTGCAACTGTTGTGCAGATTCAGAAGACAGGGTCTTTCACCTGCTTCTATCATGGTAGTAAAGCTGTTTGAGATGCTGTGAAACAAAATGGCAAAAATTAATATTGCTATAATTAAAACAAATTGAAGGAAAATAGTCCTGAGGAAAATAGTCATCCATCACTACTTTGCATCTTATGAAAGCGAAAAAGCACAAAACAAAGTGTATCCACACTTATGTATCTACATGTAAACTCACAGATATATATTTATACTAACATAAACAATTTTTTTCTCAAAAGTTCTGATGTTAAAAAGGTGAAACTGTAATTAACTATTTTAGACTGAGAATTCCATTGCTAGATCACATCTTGATTGCTCCTTGTCATAAACTTCCGTGATAAATATATTTACTGGAGAAATATAGTTTCTCCTTTGCAGTCAAATACTTGCAACCACAAATTCCATTCCTTAGACCTTGCTCTCTGACCTTGTTTCATTCTCCTTAATTTTAGCCACTTAAACAAAACACATAAATTAGGATCCTATTCATCATGAACTAACTCTGTAGTAAGTTGAAAGTGAAAAAAAAGAGTTTTTAAGAAGCAACTAGGTTTTAGATATATCAACATCTGAAGAGGACTACTTGCTAGGGAAGAAGCCCAGATAATCATATTGCACTCTGTGACTATCAACTAGGTGCTTGTTGTAAGGTAACACGACTGTTAATATACTTCAGCCAAATTATCTTTTGTAATCCAAATACTTTACATGCTCCACTAATTGTGGCATCATAAACGTAGCTACTCTTTATATTTCAGAACACTGGTTGAGAGAATCCCTTGGTAGATAGTCCTGAAGGGCAAAGGGGTCCAGGAAGGCTGGACACCCTTGAAGAAGGATATCTTCAAGGAGCAGGCTGTCCCCATATGTCACAACATTAAAAGGCAGGGAAAACAGGTGCCTGGTTGAACAAGGAGCTTTTGATGGGAAGGAGGAAAAAAAGGAGGGTTTACCACCTTTGGCAGAAGGGACAGGCAACTCAGGAGCAGTACAAAGATCTCATTAGCTTATACAAAGAAAAAGTTAGGAAGGCAAAAGCTCAGCTGGAACTCAACCTGGCCATTAATATAAGGGACAACAAAAAAAGTTTTATAAATACATCAACATAAAGAGAGTCAGGGAGAATCTCCATCCCTTACTGGATACAGGGAGAAACGCTGCAATTATGGATGAGGAGAAGGCTGAGATACTTAGTGCCTTCTTTGTCTCAGTCTTCAATATGCCAACCAGCTACCCACAGGATGTTCAGCCCCCTGAGCTGGAAGATAAGCCTGAAGAACAGAACCCACCCATAATCCAGGAAGAAGTAGTTAATAACCTGCTTCTGCAACTAGAAATGCATAAATCCATATGAGATTCACCCAAAACTACCCGGGGAGTTGGTGGGAGAGCTCATTAATCCTCTCTCCGTCATTTATCAACAATCTTGGTCAACAGTGGTGGTACCAGATGACTAGAGGGTGGCTAATGTGATGCCCATCTACAAGACGGGCCAGAAAGAGGATCCAGGGAACTATAAGCCTGTCAGCCTGACCTCAGTAGCAGGAAAGATCATGGAGAATATCACCTTGAGTAAGCTCTCACAGTAAGCACAAGGCAGCCGAGGCTTCAGGGCCAGCCAGCATGGCTGCTTAACCAACATGATCTTTTCCTATGACCATGTGACCTGCCTTCTGGATGTGGGAAAGGCTGTGGACATTGTCTACCTGGTCTTTTGTAATGCCTTTGACACCATCCCCCACAGCATTCTCCTGGAGAAGCTGGTGAATCATGGCACAGACAAGTGTACTCTTCACTGGGTAAAAACCAAACTAGATGGCCGTGCCCAGAAACATGGGATCAATGGGATGAAATCTTATTGCCAGGCAGTTGCCAATGGTGTCCCTTGGGGCTCGGTTTTGGGGCCAGTCTTGTTTAATACCTTTATTGATAATCTGGATACGGGGATTGAGTGCACTCTCAGTAACTTCACAGATGACCCCAAACTAGGTGGGAGTGTTGATCTGCTTGAGTGTAGGAAGGCTCTACAGAGGGACTGGGACAGGTTGGCCAAGGCCAATTGTATAAGGTTTAATAAGGGCAAGTGCCGGGTCCTGCATTTTGGTCACAACAACCACAAGCAGCACTACAGGCTTGGGGAAGAGTGGCTGGAAAGCTGCTCAGCAGAAAAGGACCTGGGGGTGCTGGTGGACAGTCAGCTTAGCATGAGCCAGAAGTGTGGCCAGGTGGCCAAGAAGATCAACAGCAATCTGGCCTGTATCAGGAAAAGTGTGGCCAGCAAGAGTAGGGAAGTACTCGTATGTGCCTCTGTACTCAATGCTGGTGAGGCCTCACCTCGAGTACTGTGTTCAGTTCTGGGCCTCTCACTACAAGAAAGTTGTTGAAGTGCTAGACTATGTCCAGAGGAGAGCCACCAACCTGGTGAAGGGTCTAAAGAGCAAGTCCTCTGAGGAGAGGCTGAGGGAACTGGCAAGTTTAGTTTGGAGAAGAGGAGGCTGAGGGGAGACCTCATTGACCTCTACAACTACTGAAAAGAGGTTGTAAAGAGGTGGGTACTGATCTCTTCTCCCAAGTGAATAATGACAGGACCAGAGGAAATGGTCTCAAGTTGCGGCAGGGAAGGCTTAGACTGGACACTAGGAAGAGTTACTTTACTGAAAGAGTGGTCAGGCACTGGAACTGTCTGCCCAGGGAAGTTGCGGAGTCACCATCCCTGGAGGTATATTAAGAAACACGTAGATGTGCAGTTCAGGGTGTGCTCTAGTGGTTGAGATTCTAGGGTGTATTCTAGGGTAGATTTTTTGTGTGTGTATGATTCGACTCAATGATCTCACAGGTCCTTTCGAACCATGGCAATCCTGCAATATTCTTATTTTATAGAGATAAATAATGATTGTAGATGAACGCATTTCCCAAGATAACAGTGAGCACAAGTCATAACTTCAGTTTCAGGGTATGTTTTTGCATATTAATTGGGGGGAGGGAGAGGAAGGGAAAAATACCCAACAATTTGACCAGTATACATATGTACAGTATTCTTTAACTGGTTTGCTTGTCTCACTTAAATTTCACTGCCTAAAAAGCGTAAAGCAGTTGTGAAGTTGGTTCCCATGATGTAAATACTTTTTTTTTTTTCCTATGATAATAGCAGGATTTTTGCTAGATAGATTATTCTAGATGCAGGGTTTTTTTACAGTGGCATATGCTGAAAATTTCCTAGTTTTGAAAGAACACTAAGGATTGACTGTTCAATTTTAGAAAGCTTAAGGACAGACATCTGCAACTCAGGTAGTTATGAGAAGAACCCTTTACATGATTTGGAAATAAATACTGGGGAACAAACAAAACAACCTGATATAGATATCAAACTCTATTAACTGCACTGATTAGATGCTCATTGTAAAATACAAATTGAGACAACTAGCTCACATATATTAATCTTCCTCTAGAGAAAGAGGCAGACAGGTGAGTCAAATTCTATCCTTAGTATTTAGAATAAAATTAGTGTAAGAGTATTTGGAAGTGAAGAGAATCAGTGAAGCAGAATACCAGATCAAGTAACTCACAGTCCTGAGCATATCCATCTCAAGCAATTAAGCATAGGATTCAACTCAGTCTTAGATGTAAAAAACAGAGATGTCTAAATCTGATTAAACATGCCAGACTGCTTGTACAGTCAAAGGCAAAAACCAGACACTTCCAGAGACTGGTTCGTCTAATTTATGTCACCTTCTCACTAAATAAGATCAATTACCTAGGGGAGGTGCTCACTTCTCTATATTAAAAAATAAGACAAGCTTAAGGTGACCTAAGCAAGCTTAGCCATCTAATATGCATATACTCAGGTTACAGCAGATTAATTCCACCCATAACCCTGAGAGATAAATGTAAAAAAAATATTTGAAATCACCATTACAAAACTTTTCCATATAGTAATGAATGTGTATTTGATGGGAATTCTGGGAGATAAATATGAGAATGAAGACATATTGATAACAGTCATAGTTCTTTTATATCTCTTGTACTATTTGCCTCTGATTTAGCCTCTCCATCATAATAAACATTTCATTCTTCCATTTTTCCAGTGAATAAATACTGTCTTGATTTCCAAACCTAGATGTGCCCTGGATGTCTCCTGTAGAAGAATCTCAGATCTAGCTGTTCAAACAGTTAGTCAGTAGGACTCCCTGGAAAACTGCCTTCAGGGACAAGGGAGCAGAACAGAGCTGGCAGATATTTAAAGACACATTCCACAGAGTGTGAGAGGTCTCGAGCCACAGGTATAAGAAATCAGGAAAGGAAGGCATGAGATGTGCATGGCTGAGTTGAGACCTGCTGGTCAAACTAAAGGACAAGAAAGAAACACACAGGCAGTAGAGGCAGGGACAGATATGCTGAAAGAGTATAGGGATGCTGCCTGGTTCTGTGGGGATGAGAGCAAGAAGGCCAAGGCACGATTGGAGTTGAACGTGGTAAGAGACACTAAAAATAATAATAAGGGCAGCCTCAGATCTGTCTGCCAGAAATGTAAGGTCAAAGAAAGCATAAACACACATACCCTGGCTCTGATGAACAAGACTGGCAAACTGGTTAAAGAGATGAGGGGAAGGCTGAGGTTCACAGCAGCGTTTGCCTCAGTCTTCACTGGCAACCTTTTTCCCCACACCTCTCCACTGAATGGACCACAGGATGGAAACTGAGGGAGTAAAGTCCCTTCCACTGTAAAAGAAGATCAGGTTTCTGACTGCCTGAAGAACCCAAATATACAGAAGTCTATGGTACCTGATATGATGCATACCCTGGCTGATGTAGTTGCCAAGCCACCCTATATGTGAAAAGTCCTGACAGTCAGGTGAAGCCCTCAGTGACTGCAAAAAGGGAAACATTGCACCCATTTTTACAAAGGGTAGAAAGGAGGAACCCAGGAACTGCTGACCTTCAACACTCACATCTGTGCCTGGGAAGATCTTCCTAGAAGCTATGCTAAGGCACATTGAGAACAGAGAGGTGATTCAAGACCAACAGCATGGTTTGATTGGGCGCAGGTCTTGCCTGACCAACCAAGTGACCTTCTATGATGGAGTGAGTACATTAGTGAACAAGTGAAGAACTACAGATGTTGACTATTTGGAGTTCTGTAAGACCTTTGACACAGTCTCTCACAATATCCTTCTCTCTAAATTCAAGAGATCAATTTTATGGATTGACTAGTCAGTGGATAAGGACCTGATTGGATAGTGAGGGTAGTGGTCAATGGCTCAATGTCTAGATGTAGAGTGGTGATGACTGATGTCCCTCAGGGGTCTGTACTAGACAAGTACTGTTTAATATCTCCATCAATGACATAGATAGTGGGATTGAGTGCATCCTCTCCTCAGCCTTTTAGCAGATGACACCAAGCTGAGTAGTGTGGTTGACATGCCTGAGGGATGACCTCCAGAGGGACTTGGACAAGCTCCAAAAGTGGGTTTGTGTGAACCTCGTGAGGTTCAACAAGGCCCAGTGTAAGGAGCTGCAACTGGGTCAGAACAACCTTCAGTATCAATATATTTTCAGGGATGATTTACATTAGGTATTAAGACCAAGTTCTTTATTCTGAGGGTTGTGAGGCACTGGAACAGGCTGTCCAGAGAAGCTGTGGATGCCCCATCCCTGGAATTGTTCCAGATTAGGCTGGATGGGGCTTTGAGCAACCTGCTCTACTGGGAGGTGTCCATGCCCAAGGCAGGAGGGTTGGAACTTGATCTTTAAGGTCCCATCCAACTCTAACCATTCTATGATTCTACGATTCTGTGAAAGGATTGAGAGCAGCCCTGCTGAGAAGGACTTGGGGCTGCTGGTGGATGAAATCTGGACAAGAGCTGATAATATAGACTCACAGCTCAGAAGGCCAACCGTATCCTGGAATGCATCAAAAGAAGCAGATTGAGGGAGGTAATTCTACCCCTCTACTCCATTTTCATGACACTCCTCCTGCAGTACTGTGTTCAGTCCTGGAGTACTCAGCACAAGAAGGACATGGGCCTGTTCAACCAGGTTCAGAGGAGGACCACAAACAATATCAGAGGGATGGAGCACCTGCACATGAAGGACAGGCTGAGGGAGGTGGATTTGTTCCATAACTTTCCCAGGTTCTGAAGTAAGACTGATATCTATAATTTCTGGCATCCTTCTTTAAGCCCTTCTTAAAGAGAGGGATAACATTAGCCTTCTTCCAGTCTTCTGGACTGGCAAAATGGGCCAACAGGAACCTCATGAAAGTTAGCAAAGAGAAATACAAAGTCGTGATCCTGAGGAAGAATAACACCATCCACCAGGACAATAGTGTGTGCTTACTGGCTGGAAAGCCAGCTTGTCATAGAAGGACCAGGGAGTCCTGATTGAGTAAGTTGGACACAAGTCTGCCATATGCCTGTGATACAAAGATGACCAACAACATTCTGGACTGCATTAGAAAGAGGTTCACCAGCAAGTGGAGGAAAATGAGACTGGTATAAAAATGAGAGAGAAAATGCACTGGTGAGGCCACATGTGCAGTAGTGTGTCCAAATCAGAGCTTGCCTGTGTGGAAAAGATACTTACTTATTAGAGCAGATCCAGCACTGGGCCACAAAGATGTCTGAGGGACTAGAGTATCTGTCATATGAGGAGGTGGTGGGAAAGCTGGAATGCTGGCCCGGCTGTGCAGGGAGGGCCAGAAAACCTCCAGGGTTGAGTCCTGTGATGCCCCCCGCCCCAGGAGACAGGCAGGGCTGGCGGGCGAGAACCCAGGAAAATCCCACTTGAAAGCAGCACCTTCGACCGCACACGTACACCCTGTGGGGCTCGGGTGGGATTTTGAGGCTGGAAGAGTAAGCACTGCCCTGGGAGGGGGTGGAGTCCCCATCGATGCCTGACTGTGTTTCAGAGTCAATTAGATGTGGTGTTGAGGGATATGGTTTAGGGGAGAACTTTGTAGAGTAGGGCTCATGGTTGGACTCGATGATCCCAAGGGTTTCTTCCATGATTCTATGATTCTAAGAGGAAGCTTAGTAAGAGGACATATTATCAATGTGGTTAAATAAATACTCAATAAGCAAAAGAAGAAAGACCTTGATTCTTCTCGAGATATGTCATGACAGGACAAGAGCATTAAGCACATATTGAAATACAGAAAATTCTACCTAAACATAAGAAAACACTTACTCTAAGGGTGTTCAAACACTGGGACAGGTTGTCAAAAGCTGTAGATCTCCATCCTTGGAGACACTCAAAATTTGACTGGAAATGTCCCTAGGCTATCTGCTTCATTTGGCCCTGCTCTGAGCAGAGATTTTAAACAAAGTGGAGGTCCAGAGGCCCCTTCAAACTTCAACAACTCATTCTGTGAAAAGATATTTTACACAAATCTAGCTTTTCACAAATTTTCTAATTATCCATGTTAGTTTTAAAACATGGGATGATGATTCCACTACTTACCATGGTAATTAATCCATGGGTATTAACATACACACACACACAAACCCTGAAAAACCTGTTTGGTATTTATAGGTTGCCATCAGTTCCCTAAAAAATGTGTTTTTTTTTTTTCTTTCTTAAGCAAATAAGAACATTCTCGCAGACTAAGAAACAGTATCCATGGCCATACAACTAATTTTGGAATAAATGCAAATTTTCTTTAAGCATTTGGAATTGTTTTCATTCTGTAACCTTTTCAAGAAACAAATCTCTCTGCATACTGTCTTAGAAACAAATGCAGTCATAGTCTTTCAGTATTTCCAGTGAAAGTTCATCTTTGTTCAAATGGTTAGACATTATGTTATTTTTCAATAATCAGCCAGCTCTGTTACTGAGTTACTAAATGATTGATTTGTTTTCTTTTTGTAATAGTAACTGAATTTAAAAAATGTAGTGTTGAAATTTTGCAATTGTTATTGATTTGAAATTAGCTTGATAAAATGGGTGGGTTTTATTTGAGACAGGTATCTAACATAGCTTCAGTAAATTCACACAGAAAAAAGTTCAAAAGCAACATATCAGAAGAAAAGCACCACATGAAATGGGATCTCTTGCAGTTATTCTCATTAAATGGCAGTCAAATTAGCAATTACTGACTATTTAACAGTCATTGAGCCCAGAATTTAAAGGTCACTACCCTTTATTTTAAAATCATTATCTTAAAAATAGTTTTTGTTACAAATTAGAGACATAAAAAAGAAACAAAAATGTATAGCTTGCTAAAGGACAGTTTATGATTTATCTTTTATCAAACATGTGGTCAATTATGGTTGTAGAGTTGGTTCTCAGATGGTCTGTGTTTATACACAGTGGGACTAAGATTGGATCAGTCACCATAGCTACTAATACTGTTCTTTCAGAACACATGAGGTCATCTCATCGTGATCGGTGTCAGTAGGTCACTATGCTGATAGTCTGTGGAGTTCATGTTCTGAAGTGAACCAGCATTACCACTGTGTATAATCCTACATCCTTCTGTTGTTCCCAGCAGACATGTACCTAAAAGAGTTTCTCCCCACTTATAGAAGCTCTCTGTTTCTCAGTAGGCACAGCCCAGCAGGAGGTAGATGATAGGTTAACTGTGGATGAATAAATACAGTTGATGTCCACCTGTGGTGATAAAATGGAAATCCCTCCCAAAAACTCTTTTTTGTTGATACAACTTGATTGTACCGAAACTAGATAAGCTAAAGTGTATAAATCTGCACAGAAGAATAACAAAGTTTTCACTGTATATGGATCCTAAAATCTTTTCTAGAAGTTACATCTGCCTTTCAGCAACCACAGAATGAAGTGAAACAGAGAACTGGAGAAAAATCTACCTTTACAGGTATTTCACTTTCAAAGACATAAACAGAAAACTTTAATAGCTAAAATTTTTGTCAATAATTGTTACAGATGCAGGTCATCCAACTTGCATTCACCTCAGTGAACAATTTTGGTGTTTCTTCAAAACTCACTTTTTGTGTGTTTGGCTCACCCAGGATAATGTGGAACTTCCCTATGAACTGAGTGGGTAAATTAATATGGATCAGATGGAAAATAGTTTATGACCACTTCCTGTCATCTGAGGTAATTCACAGGTTCATATCGTTTTTTAGTTAACATTTAAATTAGTAATTCTTAAGTGTGTAATTTCAGATACTAGATATTTTCTGTTGTCTGATTGCTTGCTTAGAGAATGCATAAGAGAAAGATTCATATTTACAAACCGTCTACTAATGAAATAGATGTCAAATATTCATTCACTTTATTCAAGTATGCACAGTACAGATCAAGACTAATTTAAAAAATGAGCCTAGAAATACATGAAATAACTTCTATATTTCTTCATAAACACATAATTTACATTATGATGAAATGCTAATTGGATTACTGATTCAATTCATATTAATCTTGAGTATCTGCTATTATTTGCCTTTGTCGATATTATTTTCTTGTTCTTCTTTGTGACACATACCTACTATAGCAACTTCTGAAGACACGCTGCAAACAATGAAATTAATCTGATTACATCTAGTAACATTTCATCATGATATACCAGATTGTCAGAATTTCTTTGCTCTTTTGGAATAAAACAGATATTGGCCCAGAAGTTCTAGAATAACTTGCTTAGGCCCTCACAAAAAAAAAAGGACCAGAAACGAACTGCTTAATATAATTGAATCAATACAGAAACACAAATAACTATTCTGTAAGTAAAGAAAAGGGGGAGAAAAATTAACTGCTCTTCTGAGATTTCAGGGATAGGAAAGACAGATTAAGATTTATTTTCAGGTGTTGTCTCCTCATGGATATAACCAAATCTTAAAGACCTAAGCACTTTTTTTTTTACTCCTAGCTCTGTTCCTTTTCTATCCCCTGTGTATTGTTTTTTCTCATTCATTTATTTAGAAGGTAGACTACCAAAACCAAGTTTAGCGAGCATTGTTTTCCTTTTTTTTTTTTTCCTCCTACTTTTTTTTCCCTTTCCTCATCTCTTTTTTACCTTCCACCCTGCCCCTTTCAGTTATTCTTTTGTTGCTATGTTACCTAAAAATTGAAAACACTTTAAAGATCTCTGTAACTTCAAAACCAGCTAACATAGTCTCTCTATTTTTCTTATTTGTGTTGAGATTTATCTCCAGTAGGCAACTAAACCTCACAAAGCCACTCACTTACTCCTCCCCAACTGGGATGGAAGAGAGAACCAAAAGGGCAAAAGTAGAAAAAACACCCCTCATGGGTTGAGATAAAGACAGCTTAATAAATAAAGCAAAAGCTGCATACTCAATCAAGCCAAACAAGGAAATTATTCACCACTTCCCATCAGCAGGCAAGTGCTCAGACATCTCTAAGAAAGCATAACTCCGTCATGTGTAATATTTACTTAAGCAGACAAACTCCATAACCCCAAACATGCTACCTTCTTCCCCCCCAGTTTTTATTGCCGAGCATGACATCATATGGTATGAGATATCCCTTTGGTCAATTGGGTTCAGCTGTCCCAGCTGTGTCCCCTCCCAACCTTTTACCTACCCCCAGCCTACTCACTGATGGGACAGTGTGAGGAGCAGGAAGAGCCTTGGCTCTGTGTAAGCACTACTCAACAATAATAAAAACAACTCTTCATTATCAACACTGTTTTCACAACAAACACAAATCACAACACAATACAACTTATGAAGAAACTGTTCTGGCCCAAACCAGTACACATATGCTGACTACATCTGCATTCTTTGCAAGTTCTAGCAATTCGGCTTAAGAAGAAAAGATGAACTTCAAAGAAGAAACTATAGTCTTTCCATTGATTTCCTTCTTCTTGTTCATAAATAGTTTAATTCCTGGAAAAGTTTTCTTTTTTATTTATTGATGCATGTTTCTGTAGATCTGCTGTGGTCTACTCTTCAGCTTGCTTGTCTTGATTGCTTACTGATTATTCCAAATATGCTTTCAAAGACATAAATAGTTTCAAAGTGCATATATCCAAATTAACTCAATATCACCTAAGTACAGTACTTAATTTCACTGAATTAATTTCATGAGTAATTAGCAATAGAATGAGAGGGAATGGCTGCAAGCTACAGCAGGGGGGGAAAGTCACTGAATAGTTTAGGTTGGAAGGAACCTTTAGAGGTCATCTACTTCAACCCCCTTTCAATGAGCATGGACATCATCAACTATGTCAGGTTGCTCAGAACCCTATTCAACCTGACCTTGAATATTTGTTTCCAGGAATGGGACATCTCCTACCTATCTGGGCCACCTGTTCCATTGTTTCACCACCCTCATTGTAAAAATGTCTTACTTATATCTAGCATATACTTACCCTCTTTTAGTTTAAAGACATCACCCCTTGTCCTATCATTACACTCACTGTTAAAAAGTCCCTCCTCATGTATCCTGTAGGCCCCTTTCCAGTACTTAAACACCTCAATAAGGTCTCCCCAGAGCCTTGAATTCTCCAGGCTGAACAACCCCAACTCTTTCAGTCTGTCCTCATAGGAGAGATGCTCCATCCCTCTGACCTCTTTTTTAGTCCTCCTTTGGACTCTAACAGGTCCATGTCTTTCCTGTGCTGAGGGCTCTAGACTGGACAAGTGTAGTGTCAGGTTATGTACTGAGGACTTGAAAGAAGGTAGAAGGAATTCAGGAGGGTAATAAAAAGTTGGTTACAAATTAGTAAAACAGGTAACTGGGAGTACTGTCCAAGATTGGATGGGACACTGAAGTGAAGGTATTTCAAGAGCAACCTAAATGGAAGTAGAAATGGAAATGCTCCTTGAGCAGTCTTAAGAAAATGCAGAAAGTCTTAATAAAACATTAATTGGGAAGAAAAAGTCACAAACAAATTATTAAACAGGACTTTAGTAATCATTCCCAACCATTCTGCTTCAAGCTTACAACAGACACAAACAATACTTTTGAAAAATAAATTCACAGCTGTTACAAAGCTGTTATCCATGACAAAAAGTCTGAAGACATGTAAAAATACATATACGAAATCTTCCTGGTGTGTGAGTGGAAGCTAAATGTAGTTTAAAGTTTAATGTAAATCTATTTGATGATGAAAGCTGAACATTATTAGACTGCATCTGTAAAATTTCATTCAGGCTTAGGGTTGATAAACGCTTAGCAAAAAGGAAGAAAAAAACACCCACAAAACCCCCAAGCAACATAGACTAAAATGATATTGTCTTTAAAAATTCTGTGAATATTTTTTAATAGTGTAGGATTCATGAAATCATTTGAAAGATATACTACTAGGCAAGATTCCAAGGACAGACTTTAATAATGGCAAGATGCAGCTGTGTGATAGCATTCTACTTTCATCAGACTCTGGTGCCTTGAATAACGCGTTTTGATAATGCCATATTAGTCAGTCTCACAAACAGTATTAGTGACCAGTTTTCAGACTTTCAGAAGATTTCCCTAGAAGTTACAGGTACTAGATGTTACTCAGCCCTGTTCTCTGAGGGTTCTGTACATATTTTCTGTATCATGGATTCAATATTATTTTTTTAGATCAATATTTTTAATCATTGTTTTCCACTAAGCTTATACATGACAAAATTCTATTTTCAATGAAAAACATGCATCTGTTTTCAATTTGCACACTCAAATGTATTCAGAAGTTTGAACTGAAAGCAAAATATATATAAAAGTGTCATGGTTTTGACCAACCAGACAGATGAAGACCCCTCCTCCCCCCACCCTAAGGAAAAGAGAGGAGAGGAAAGGATTAAAGAGATTCAGGAGTTTAGAAAAACTAAACTACTTTAATGAAAATATAAATAATAATAGAGAGAAAAATTAAAAAGAAAGAAAAAAAAAGTATACAGTCTATACAAAACCGTATCAAGCTCCCAGGATGATGATCACGTCACCAGCAGGCATCAGTAAAAATCCCAGGCTGGACTCAGTGACCGACAGGAGCTGGATTCTGGAGATGGAGTCAGGTGTGCTCAGATCAGGATCAAAGGCAGACGAACAGACAGGGTCCTCCTCAGATGTCGGCCAATGAAGGAAGAGAGTTGAACCTTTGATCCCTCAGCTTTTATACTGAGCATGATGTGGATGGATGGAATACCCTAGTTGGTCTATTTTGGGTCACCTGTCCTGTCCACTCCTCCCTACAAGTGTGACCCCTCTATGCTTTTCCACTTCCGATCCTCCAACGTGGCAAATAAAATTACCTGACCTTGGTTGTTCTAGCAATAAGTATAAGCAAGGGCCTCTCTGCATACCATCCCTTGGTCTAATCAGGTCTTATCACTGTAAGACAGAACAGTTTCTGAACAATGTGCTGTTAATTTCAGACTTTAGTTAGTTAGAAGAAGCCCAGCTAAAAAAAGTAAAACTACTGAACAGAAAATTGGTTTGTTTTACCTCAAACCAGGACAAAAAGAAAAAAAATAAATATTCTTTTAAAAAGCTGATGGTGAATTCTATGAAAAAAATCACACAGAAAGAAAGACTTGCTGTATTAACTACTGAAAACCTATGCCAGTTTGTTTACTGGAAGAACCATTTGAACAAAAACCTACATATTTTAGCATACTTCAATCATGTCTAAATGTGTCTGCCTTTGGTTACGCTTCTTGAACTGGTACGCTGATTGCATTGATTTGTTGCACTAATTTCTAAATAACTTGTATGCTATACTTTTCCTCTATATAAAGCAAGTAACAGGAGAAAATGGGAAAGAACTGATCTATTCATGACATGAAGCTACGATGCAACTTGCAGATATACACAGGTCAAAGATCTGGTCTAATATAGAAAGAGTTTTGTTTTGGTTTGTTTTTTTTTATCTTAACAAAACAATTGTATATGTATTTTTTGACCTTGTCCTGATACTACTTTTGTTACCTTGATAAACAGTGATGTTTGGTATGCTCTCAGCTTGGTTCCAGTGAAAAAGTACAGATGGTGTGTAAATATATATCCTAACTGTTTGTGTGCACATGTATCTGTCTGTCTAACTATGTATATATGTGGGCATGTCTATGTGTGAAGATAAACAATTTAAAAAAAAAAACAACAACATAGGAGGGTCAATTACAGGTAATACACAGAAAATTTTTCCCTTTAAATCAAAATTCTTAACTTTACATAATTTCTTCAATTTGTCTCACACCACAGTATTGGACACAATATAAACACAACCTCTGGGCAGAAAAAAACATACATTGGTTTTCATAAATATCCAGTTTAGAGTTTTATATTCTATACAGAAGCTCTGATTTCTGAATTACTATTTATTCTAAAAAAACCAGACTATGATAGCTTACCAAGGAGTAAGATATCTAGTTCACTCCTATTGAAGTTACTTTTTATTGAAATATCTGATTCCCAGTGTCCACATAACTTGACAACAAACCTGTCAGAATTGCTGCTGTTGACTTTTTTAGCATATTCAATAGGGTTAGGTAATTTTGCAGAAATGGAGGCTTTTGTGATTATTTCTTTATATGAAAGTTTGTGACTTTTGGGGATGAAAAGGACAAAATGTTTAATGTTTTTAGTTCTGTGACCAATATTTTGTATTCTCCTTTCAATATTTAAGACATATTTTTATATTATCTTCCCTTACAGATATCAGGAACCCATAGGGAACGCTGTCCTCATTTGCTATACTGTCAGTGCAATTTTTTGTCATACATTGCCAAAGGCGTTCTTTGATTGCTATCTGAACCAGATTTTATCAACATCTTCTGGGCATTTAGACCATGTCTACACTTATTTATTAATATACCTCACAGTGCTCCACAGGGCTCTAATCTGTGATCACAGTGCTGAGCAGCTACTTGGAGCATGCCCTTATCACTATCTCGGCTGTTTCTCTGGATTTCATTTCACCTCATTTTAGATTTATACAATAGAAAATTGTATCACTGTAACTAGTTTTCTAGATGTGAAATTCTTCTGCTAAGCCATGACTGTTATATACAAAGGACAGGTTGATTTTCTAGGGTGACTAATAAATATTGGCTCAAGACACCTCTTGAACACATGGGAAAATAAACTATCTTGATACTCAATACCTTATAACACTCAATTTGCAGACAAAGAACCAAAAAATGTACTTTATTAAGGGAAAGAAGAAATTGACAATAAAGAAGAAAATAAATAGAATAATGTGTGATAATCACATAAGTGATATCCTACATAAAATAACAATTAGATGAACATGGAGAGTTGGGCAGAGAGGAACCCGATGAAATTCCACAAAAACAAGTGTAGGGTGCTGCACCTGGGTAGGAATAACCCCCTGCACTAGGATAGGTTGGGGGCTGACCTACTGCAGGGCGGTTCTGAGGAAAAAGACCTGTGAGTCCTGATGGAACACAAGGATGACCATGAGCCAGCAATGTGCTCATGTGGCCAAGAAGGCAAACAGCATCCTGGAGTGAATCAAGAAGAACGTGACCAGCAGGTTGAGGGGGGTTATCCTGCTCCTCTACTGTGCCCTGGTGAGGCCCCATCTGGAGTACTGTGTCCAGTTCTGGACTCCCCAGTTCAGGAGGGACAGGGATCTGCTGGAGAGGGTACAGAGAGGACCAGAAAGGTGATTAGGTTCCTGGATCATTTCCCTGATGAGGAAAGGCTGAGGGACTTGAGTGTTTTTAGTCTTGAGGAAAGAAGACTGAGGGGGAAACTGATGAATGCCTATACATACTTAAAGAGTCAGAAAGACCGGAGAAGACTGAAGGGGGAAATCTAATCAACACCTATACATATTTAAAGGATCGGTGTCAAGATGAAGGGACCAGTATTTTTTTTCAGTGTTCTGTGAGAGGACAAGAGGAATTTGGCACAAACTTGTACATAAGAAGTTCCATGAAAACGTGAGGAGGGACTTCTTCACTTTGAGGGTGGCAGAGCACTAGAACAGGCTTCCCAGAGAGGTGATGGAGTCTCCGTCTCCGGAGACGTTCAAACCCTGCCTGGCAAGTTCCTGTTCAACCTTCTCTAGGTGGACCTGCTTTGGCAGGGGATTTGGACATCTCCAGAGGTCCTTTCCAGTCATATATCATTCTGTGATTCTATGGTTCTGTGATTAAATTCTTGATAAGCCATTTGTTAGACAACTCCTTAACTTTTAATTTTTTTCAGTAAAGCTGTTGCAGTTGCCAAATTACAGAGCTCTATCACCTCTTAGCCAACACTTATGTAGTCTGCTGATGATAAGCAGTGTTAAACTGGTTGCTATCCAACCCAAGGAGTTGCACTTGGGTTCTAGTATTCATTTTTTAAAGTTGAAGTAAGGAAACTGTCATCATAATTACATACAGTGTTTGTGGCATGAAGTCTTCTATAAGAGATTTTTTCAGTCCTCACACTTTTGACTCTGAAACTGCAGGTTTTCTCCTTGTAAACAAGTTTAGACGTATCTAGTCTGCCCTGAATTTCCATATAGAACGTTTCCAACATAACTACACTGATTCTTATGAAAAAGACATTTGAGCAATTTTTTCTCTTTTCCTCTACTGATTTACATCACAGCACTATTCTCTTAAACTCTATAGCTCTTTTTTTTTCTTTTTTTTTTTTTTATATATATATATCAACTACTAGGCTTACACAGGAAAAAAAGCAGGAATTACTAGTCTTGATTTTTTTTTGTTTCAGATATTTATAGCATAATACTGTGAATTGCACAACAAAAGTTCTTCTTACACTCTAGACTGTAAAATGAATATATCTGATGAGATCTAATGTTGCTGTCAATAAGTTGGTCATCCAAAATTAGGTAATATGAATTGAATCCAGATGACAATGGGATATGTTGGTTTTTTTTTTTTTTTTTCTTGAATAACACATGTAAAATACAACTATGTCAGGACTAGCAGATACACATGTAGAAAATTGTTGGGAACCATCTCGAAGAGAATGGACATGTGAGCGATCCAGGCCTGGTGACATTGACCAAAGCCTGAAGTTAGGCTTCACAGACTAACTGCAAAGTTATTGAAGGACAGATGCAGCTGGGAAAGCAGGAAGCTGGAAGAGATAACAACAACTCTTGGATGTGGAATGCAAAACAATAGGACTGTGTAGGGCTGCTTGACCTTCGGGTGCAATGTCTTAGTTAACCAATTATGTACTGCTAAGTTACCTGTGATACGTGTATGTGTACCAATCAATGTAGTAGTTTACTCACCTGATCACTGCTAAAGAGTATATAAGACGCTGTCCGGGCTTGAATAAAGAGTCAGCTTTGATTACATTAGTCAGCATGCTGTCTGATGATCTGCAGAAAATTGAGCAGGAGAGAAAATACACAGAATTAGTTAAAATCTCATTACCATGAGATCTGAGATGAGTACTATTATATTTTACAGTGTTTATTGTCTTCTACCCTGTCTTTTATTTCAGTTTAGACATAAAGTCTTCTGTGTCTTATTGTGTGTTGAGCAGAATGCAAATTTGTGGATCTCTATCTACCACTGCAGTAAGATATTACAAAAAACTTCAAAATTATACTAGCAATGGAAGCAATGGGGGGATCTTTCTTTTGATTGGCCAGTGTTCAACATGGCCAAGTGACAGGTCCTGCACTTGGGCCACAACAACCCCATGCAGCGCAACAGGCCTGGTAGAAAAGGACCTGGGGGTGCTGGTCAACGGGCAGCTGAACATGAGCCAGCAGAGTGCCCAGGTGGCCAGGAAAGCCAATGGCATCCTGTCTTGCATAAAAAATAGCGTGACCAGCAGAAGTAGGGAGGTGATTGTCCCCCTGTACTCAGCACTGGTAAGGCCACACCTTGAGTACTGTCTCCAGTTCTGGGCACCTCAACACAAGAGCTAGATTGAGGTGCTGGAGCAAATGCAGAGGAGGGCAATGAAGCTGGTGAAGGTCCTGGAGCATAAATCTTATGAGGAACGACAAAGGGAGTTGGAATTGTTTAGTTTGTGGAAGAGAAGGCTGAGTGGAGACCTCATCACTCTCTACAACTGCTTGAAAGGACCTTCTAGAGAGGTTGGTGCTGTTCTCTTCTCGTGGGTAATTGTCATAGTATCATGGAATCATTTAGGTTGGAAGAGACCTTTGAGATCATCGAGTCCAACCATCAGCCCCACTCTACAAAGTTCTCCCCTACACCATATACCATAAACCCACATCTAATTGATTCTTAAACACATTCAGGGATGGTGACTCCACCACCTCCCTGGGCAGCCAATTCCAGTGCCTGACCACTCTTTCTTTGAAGAATTCTTTCCTAATGTTCAGCCTAAACCTGCCCTGCTGCAGCTTGCAGCTATTCCCTCTCATTCTATCGCTAGATAGTTCTATTGCTATCATCTCTATCTTCTCACAGGTAACTAGCAATAAGGCTGATGATCGGACTCAATCATCCCAAGGGTCTCTACCATCCATAGAATCTAAATGATTCTATGATGCTATGATTTTTCTGCCATCAATTGTAAGATATTTGCTTATGATACTGATTTTAAAAAACACAATAAAACTATAAATATCATGACAAATATCTACCAACATGAATTGTATACAAAATACTTTTAAAGCAAGAGAAAATAGGATTCGGGGGATCTTGTAAGTGGAAACACATCTCCCTCTTTCTTTTATTAATTTTACTTTGTTGCTTCTGAAGTCTGATTTCCCTAATAATACCAGGAATTAGTAGACATCTCTGCCATAGGGCACTGCATTGAGTAAAGCACTAGAATTTTCTTTTCCATCCTTGCACCTAGCCATGTTCCTAACTCCCATAAATCTGGTAGCTCTACTCAGTCACATTTGGGTCAACAGGGAGTAAAGCTGCTAGCTAGAAAATGAAACACAAAAAGCAACAGAGATATACATCTCATCTTCAGTTCCTTGTCTTACCCATCACAGAGTGGTGACACCTTGCAAATAGCACTGAGGTCTATCTAAGAAGGGCTGAGACAGAAAAAAAAATGCAAGAGAATTTTTCTCCATTATGTAAACAATTCAAATATGTAAGTCTAATCTAATGGAGGAGCAATAATTCATTTGTGTAATAATGAGGGCCTTGTTCAGAACAAAATTAAGTTCTTCATAAAAAAAGAAAAAAAAAAAAAAAAAAAAAGCTTGGGTTATGCCATCCATTCTCCCCAGAATGGATTTCTTGCAGAAATCAATGGCTTTTGAGATATGAATTGTTAACTCACATTAGACTAGAGATTTATTATGCTTTATGCAAATGTTACTGAAGTTACTACAAATACAGATCATTGTATATCTGCATATATATATTAAAAAAGGGGTGAAAAGAAAAGACTATGGTAAAGACTGTGGTAAGTGGTTGTCCATTTGACAGCACCTAGGTGCTTGAGTTTTTAACTAAAAAATCATTGCATTGCATATTTGAGATTTTTTCCTGACTTATCTATTTGTGGGGTTGTTTTGAAATCAGTGGATTCTTTTAAGCAGTAAAAAACAGACCTAGAACTGGGGAATATCACAATATGAGTCATTGGAATCTTTCAGGAAAATATTTTTATGCAGTTATCTTTAAATTTATTTAATTTATTTATTCTGTAAACCCAGAGAGATTACAGTTCCCTGATCTAATATATAGAAATTTAGTCTGCTTTTCCCCCTCATATTCACTATTAGTCCTATGTAATGCTGATTGTCAAAGAAAAAAAATAAACTTTGTTGAAATCAGTAGGACATATCTTTGTTTTTGGTGTTTGTTTTTTTTTGTGTGTGTGTGTGTTTTTTTGTTTTGTTTTTGTTTTTTCCCTATAGCTGAAACCAGTAAAGCAGAAGTACAATATATCTTTAAATATTTCCATCAGAACAAAATGCACATCACTTACAGCAGCTGATTGTTGCTGATGCATATGCTATCTGATTTTCTGTTCACTAGAATGACTTTCTTTTTCCTTTCTTAACAAAAATTCTCTTCTTTTGATCTTATTCAGAAAGGCAGTAAGAATCTTTTTTAGGAACACTTGAAACCCTCAATAGATGCTGATTTTTCCACAACATCTGCCATGTTCCTATTTTTCCATGCTGAACAGACATTTTTTAAAAGTAAATGCAAAGCAAAACAGTTTTTACTAAACTTTAATTAGCATTTTTATAAAATACTTCACACATAGAATTTAATATGAGAACTCCTTATGGCATGACTGAGTTAGCCCAATAGTAGAAGCTGTATTATCATCTTATTTGTCTACTTGATAGAAGTTGTGCCTTGATTTAACCTTTCTTATTTTTTAGAGCTAAATTTTAAACCAAAGCAAAGCTATCATTATTTCAAATTTTCTCTTTGTATTGTACTGATACTCATTTAACTTTTTATGATACCAAGACAGTGAAAACATTATACTGTAATAACTTTGTTACAAGAAATTCAATAGTGAATATACATCAAAGAGGTTTTGTAACTGAAGGGGAACATTTGTCATGAGGTACACTGAAATAGATAATTAATGTTCATATACAAAACCTTGTCATAAAAATGTTTCATGTAAATTACTTAGAAAATGATATTTACAGTAAAACTTGCTTTTCCTTCAAAAAGTGAAACCTTTTTATGAGTAATCTCTGCGAAGAAAAGCTCCCTAAGTCTTCACAAATACTTCCCGGTTGAAGTTGCCACGATACTTTGAAATAATTTTCTTGATATCCATTTTTTCCTCACTGTCACGTGTTCCTACATTCCTCAAAAAGTTATTATCATGACCAAGCTTCACCTATTATGACATAAGAAAAGGAAATATTAGATCTTGCTTCTTCTCACCACCAAAAGAATCTCATGGGTGTATTCTGGTCAGACAGTACAATTTAAAGACTGTTCTCTAACAGGAAATAAGAAGTACAAAAGAGCTCAACAGTGTTCAAATAAGCTGCCAGTGGAGTATATCTTAAAATGCAAAGGTATTTTGTCGATAT
>VZTM01000007.1:66081-106197 GCA_013400555.1 Jacana jacana | reverse complement strand
CTGGGCTTATAGAGAGTGCTCACCTCCAGTACCTGAGTTTCCTGCACTAAACTGCTCCTATCCAGCCATAACTTAATTTAGAGAGGAATGAATAAAAAGCAGCAGTAGTATTTTGTCTGCTCAGGTTCAGTTTAGAGATAAATACACTTAGACTGACCACCTATTCTGTAATCTGTTTAAATTCTGTAGTTTATGCCACTTCATGTTCAACTGAGCACATGGGGGTGTGGGTGTGATCTGATAGAACTGAGGGGGCCTCTGGATTTTCCCTCAATTTTTTAGATAATCTTTGCAAATCGCCACAAGGAAAAGATGTGGAGAGGATGCTTATTTTGAATGTGAAATTTGATTTCATGGGTGGAGTGCCTATCACGAAGCCTTTTATGCCTGACTTCAGGGCAAGGTGGTGTTCAGGTTGAATTTGATCTGTAGCAGTTGTACTCTCACCCGTATCTGGGATCTGTTGTGCCTCTGACTTCACACATGGCCATTTGGAATTTGGTGTAATAACAATGATTTTAATTGGGTCTTACAAAGCTTTCTAGTTAAACAAGTATGAGTCAGTGCGTGAGTGTTCCCAAAATCTCCCCACCAGTGTGGGTAACAGCGTGTGTGGCCTGCAGTGATGCTCAGGTAGAGAACTGGACCCCAAATACCTTGCAGTCTTTCTGCATTCTTGTTTTCTCACTTGTAGACCTTTTACTATTCCAGTGGCTTCTGTCAGTCATCTTGCTTGATGAGCAGCCTTGTATTCTTACATATCCGAGTAAAATAAGACATAACTACTAGCACTAAATAAAAAGCCAAATCACAAGTTCTTAACAGCACATAAACAAAATTTAGGATACGGTGGCACAATTTAGAACATAAGCATAAAAATCTAGGCCAATAAATAGATCAACTTTCATGGTAGACTACACCACAAAGCTGCATGCTTAAATCTAGAACAGTCTGGGTAGTGGAAGATGAAAGCCTGTTACTTCATGATGCTGTTTAGCATCTGATGTGAAACGAGTTGATGTCAGTTTGCTTCTCTTCCTGGGCACCTACATCTAAAAAATTAAAATAACCTTTGAAAGATACAGCAGAGACAAAGTACTGAACAACTTTCATTTCAAGTCATAACCGGATTACTGCATGTCACCTTATTGATTTTTAACTAGGTCTTTGGCTTTGCAAATAGGATTTACCTTATTTGACTGCAAGAACTGCAGCAGTAATTTTATCTGTGATGTAAAGAATGCTTATTGTAGCTTAAGTGTCCTATTAGAGCAAGCAACCTTTACCCATTTTGCCATGTTTCTCATTAAAAAGTACTCCATGCTTTTTCTTCTTTCTTAGTTACAGATAATGAAATAAGCATTGCAATTTTTAATATAAACACTCATGCCAAATTTTCAGGAAAATGAGGAATAACTGCAGAGTGCAAAGAGTGAACAGCATGTCTGGTTCTCAAAGTGAATTTGATCAGAGATCAGATTTTGCACATGAAACTGTTGGGGAGTTTTCTAGGGACTTGATTCTGATTCCACAAAACATATAAATAGAAATGTTTTTAACTACTTGGTTTGTAGCTCAATGCAAGAAAAAAACCCTTCTTTTTTTACTTGGTTTCAAAGGCATAGTTCAAAAAGCTGCAATGCTTTTTGACCTGCAATATTTCATTTAGACACTTGAAATTTTTCTTTTAAATAAGAGTTTCTACAGCTTTGGTTTCTCATTTTAACAGAGAAAAAATTCTTTACCACTTAATTTTGTTCTCTAGCTTTTAAGAGAGGGTATTGGGAGCCTTCAAATAGGTAACATTATGAAGAATACTATCTTGTTTTCCTGCTGTCAGCACTACTTCATACCGATGAAGCGGTATTTCTTCTGGGCTGCAAGCTTCTTAAAGCTTAAGGTTATCTGTGAATGCTGAAGTGTTCGCAAAATGCTCAGTGCTATTCAAGGCAGAAAAGTCGGTGTCAAGAGGTTTACTCTGCAGAAAATTTAATAGTTTGTTACATAAGCAGCACGTTTTTCTTACTATTTTTCACTTTATGTACAGTAAAACCACAGGGGTTAGGACTTGGGCGGGATATTTTTTAATCTGTACAACCATCTGAGATTTCTAATGATAGACAGTAAACACTGTACGTGTCTCCAGCTGGAGTTGTCACAGGTTGTAAAGTTAATGCAAATACCTAGATGCATGAACTGAAAAGTCAGTTAACAGGGAGGGACAGCGTTGATGTCTATTTGTGGTTGGATGCGACGTCAGGTGGTGGTAGGTGATGGTACGGGCAGAAGGCAGCTTTCAGCATGAGTCAACGAGAAGTTTAGGACTGGTTGTTTGTGACAGTTGGTTCCTGTATTTTAAGGTCCTTCTTAACTTCATTAAATGAAGTCTCTTTCGGTGCAATGAATTTGTACCATGGTTGGACTTCATCATTGCTGAGCCTAAACTGTAGCCTCTTAGGGACAGGTTAATGTCTTAGATACGCACACGTCATGCAGTATGTAGTGCTGCTGATCTAAAACTCCACTGTGGCATATGTTATCTACCATAAAGGCATTTGGTTTTGAGCCAGTCTGACTATAGGAAACATAAGTCCAGGAAGTGAAATAAGGACCTGTGAAGCCCTCAAAGGGAAATGCTGCCCATCTAACTTGCCCCTTCTCCATCAATTGGCTAGATATAGGGAAGCAAGAGAAAAAGTCTTGGGTTGCTCCATGCTCTGGCTGCCTCGTCAGTGTCTTCAGTACACTTGGATTGGTTGCTGATATTCCAGGATCTCGTCATCATGACAACCACTGCATCACCCACACCTTAACAGCCAAGAAACCCTATGTGCTGGTATTTCCTAAAGCAGCATCTCTTGTGTTGTGCAGTCCTAAGCAAAAGTCCCAGGATGGGGCATAAAGCAAGTCGGATATCTCATCTGATTAGTCTGATAAATTCAGTCTCTTCCTAAGCCTAATGGCTTGAGGGAATAGCTCATCCTGTAGTGATGACCAGCACTAAGAAGCGATAGGATGGGCCTACGGCTTCTGGTGACTTCGGGCTTCTCTGCCTCCTTGCTTTGTGCCAGCTGCATCTCTTCAGAGCAGCTGTATCTTCTATCTCCATTCAAAACCAAGTGGGAAAAATGAGCGGGCTCTCTGTGTGATGGGGGCACAGGGAAGAAGCATGAGAACTGCTGCTCCCATTATACACTAGGTTTTCATCCCTATAAGTGACTTTTTTTTTCACTTGACTACTGTAGCAAATGCTCTAGTTTTGTTAGTAAAACAAAACCAACCTTTTTATTGCTTTTTATATCAGGAAAGTGATGTATTATGGGTTTCTGAACTGGAGGTTTAGTAAAGAGTACAGATGTTAGTTTCCTTTCAAGCTACTCTGGGCCTTTCTTGTTTGCTTTGTATGGCAAGGGTCTAGAGAGATTTCTTTTATTTCCTTCCCCACCATTGTTTTCGGTACAAAGTGGTTTTTTTCTTAATATTCAGACATTTTATCGCCTCACTTCTTTTAAAACTCTGAGTTTCTTTTTTTTTTTTTTTTTCTTTCCATCACACAAAAGAATACTTTTAGCTGATTGAGTTCTATCCATTGCCAACTGTGGACTCTTTTGTCTTGTTAGTCCAGCATCCTTTATAAAATGAGGACCATTGAGCAAGTACTCGCAGGCTCCCCACTGAGCACAATTGTGCTTGAAAGGTGTGGTACTGTACCAGCGTAACATGTAAAGCTGCGTTTCAGAGGGCTTGAATGCATTGCAATTTCTACCTTTTGCTTTGTGAAAGAAGTGGGATTGTGCTGTGAGATAATAAATCCACTTATTTTTAGTTTGGTTGGGTTGTGACAAGTGGGTGAACAAAGAGCCAGTTGAATGCACTTGCTGTTGTGTCGAAACGCGCTAAAAGTTCCCATTCAAGTGGTTTCAGCACAGTACAGCTAACAGGCAATTTTCCATTTATGTACACAAACCTTCTAGAAAGACAGCTGTGTGGTTGGATTAATTTCTAGCAGTAAATTGAATAAAAGATATTTTGAAGGAGGACTTGGGAATTCCTTTCTCAAACATTGAAAGCAGAACTTTGAAAGCTTTCCTTTATTTGATCCCTTTCCTTCCCTTTGCCTACTATAAGATTTAAAGAACAGAAAATATTGTCCTCTATATGGACATACACAACAGGAAATGTCTGCCATTCCAAAGCAATGAGAGAGAATTAGGCTTAAAATATCCTGTAACACTTTCTATTTCAAAAATGTACAGGTTTACTTTTAAGTAATATGAGAGAAATTCATGCCCCTTAGTCATAAAAAGGAGCTCAGATGTTTGTACTTGAATAAGCTGTGAGCTGTATAGAAATGTTTTGAAAACAGGGATGTATTTTATACCAGGACTGTTTTTATAGGGGAGTGAAGTTTGGAAATAGAAAGCTTTTTGATAATGCAAGACTATCAATTTTGTTGATACTAGTCACATGCAGGATTGGATGTGGCTTTTAACTCTAGCTAACAGACTTTGGGAAGTTACTGTTGACAGAACTATGGTCAGTGTTCTCTTTTTTTTCTGAAAGTTGATCTTCTGATGCAGATCTTGGAGTTGCAGAAATCAGCTCCTAAATTAAGTCTTGATTTTGTCTGTCCTAGGAAATTAGGTTATCCCTTTTAGATCCTTCTGGCCTGAAACCGATGGCTTGATATGATCTAATGTGTATTATAGCATGTCAGAGTTATCTTAACAAGAGAAGAGGACAATACAGGTGTAACAAACCTCTGATCAATGGTGGAGAGCAACCCAACAAAGTGTTTTCATGTGGCACAGGCTTGGGGAATACTGCTGCAGTGTCTTAACCTATGGAGAGATGCCAGCATCCATACAGCATAGTACTGCTGTTCATTCCTCAGCCTAGTTGTGCTGTGATTGAACTCCAGAACTTAAGGGTTATTTTGCTTTTTTCTTTCATTTACCTGAGAATTCCTCTCAAACTTCCTATGTAGATCTGATATAGGGATATCGAGGAACTGTGAATTTGAAGTGACAGTGGTCTTGTCTGCAAGGTCAGGCAAATGAGTTCACCTCAGTGAAGTTTCCTCACTCGCCTGTCCTTCATCCAGTTGTATACAGGCAAGGCTGACTAATTCGTATTTCTGAATTGGAGAAGTTTTGTTTAAAAACCACCCAAAGATATTGGTAAGCTGCCTCTGTGGCTGCTGATATGTGCTGGTGAAGTAGAAAGATGATCCAGTGCTCTAGAAAAGCACTGGGAATATAGCATACTTGGTAGCATTGCCATGTTCCTATTTCATCTGGATATATCAGTGCTACTCAAGAAATGGGAGTAAGAAGCTGAAAAAGGGTGTGAAAGCTGGCCTTGTTCCCTGTGGACCTACTTGTAATAAAACAATTGTGTGAGACTGGAGTCACTTAACCAGTAAGAGATAGAAAGCCTCAACTTTATTCTCCTGGCTCTTGCCACCTCTGAGAGGAACCCTATTTCACCCTCCTCTCGCTGTGAGCTTGTATGAGACAGAATTTAGAAGTTTCTCATGTATTAAAATATGAAGTTCTGTCTGTATTCTAGGTTTTTTTGTTAAATGTTGCTTTTGGGTGCAGCCAATGGTCCCTTACACTTACATGAGGGGCTTAAGCTTTTTACTCCTTTGTCTGAGGGACAGAGGTAGCATGCTTACTGAGATGTTTTTTTTTCCTTTGTCTAAATAAAGGTGAAGGCTCCTTGGCTTTTCATGTCTTTCATTCAAACAATTGCTGCAATTGCCGAGTTCTTGATCAAACGGTGCCCAAATGTAAGATAAACTAAGCTGACTCTAGAGTAAGGTGCTTCCAGTTGAAGCTTGGTTTTCTCCTGTTTTGAGGTTACCCTAACGTGCCAGTTGCCTTGCAGACCCTTGCTGTCTCTGAGGTGAGGCCCAGGGGTTCACTGTCCGTGTACTTGGACACTTTGAGAAAGTACTTGTTGACCAGGCTGCAGTGCAGCTGCCTGACCTAAACGCTGATGTTGCCAAATGCTCTGTGTTTGCCAGAAAGCTAATACACCAAACTGGGTGTCTGTGGTTCCTCATGTAGTTGACTAAAGTTAGGTTTGGGGATCTTTCTGCATAATAAAAAAAAGGTGCCTGGTAGTTTTTCTAGCTAATGGAAATCAACATAGGCAAAATAGCTGTGCAAGACCAGATTGCCTAGTAAGTAAAGTCTGTTTTTCACGCCCCTCGTTGTTTCCAGGATTACTTTAAGCATATGTGGCACTGTAATTTCAAGTGCATAGTCTTGATCCATTCAAGAATTTAAGGAATTTATTCTGCTGTTCCTTGTACAGTCATGGTTAACATATTAATGTGTTTTTTTAATTGCAGACTTTAAAAAATTCCAAAAGTCTTTGCTCCCTTGACTATGAAGATGATGATGACGACACACAAATGAAGACAATTGTTTCATCCCCATGTGACTCAAATGATCTTATGAACATCATCACCCCCGGTTCCAGTCCGATGAAAGAGCAGCTGGATGAAGTAAGGCATCGTGGGTCATGCCAAGGTAGCTTCAAAACAAGGGATTATAAGAAAGCGGCTGCAGTGTGTGAAAGCGACGAGGACACAAGTGATTGTGAGAGCACCGAAGAAGGCATCTTCCCTCTAGACTGTGGGGACTTGGACCTAGAGCAGATCGAAAACAACTGAGACTCGAAGTTGTGTGCTAGAATCTAAATTAAAATGATAGAGGATTACCTTTGCCATGCATAATCCATGTCCCTGAATCTCTGTATTGCCTATCTTGGGCCTGTGTTAGAAGAAATGTTTCAGGTGGGGGAAAAACGTGAACCATTGTTACCTGTTTAGTCTATTGATCAGTATGTGGATGACAACAAAAAAAGTAGGAGGTTAAATGTTATTTTGAACATTAAGGAATAATTTTGATTAAAAATTTCCTAACAGATATTTTGCATTTTTATGGCTTTTACAGTTCTGGAGAAAAAGCATCTCTATTTTGAAATGAATTTTCAGAAGGGCATTCTATAAAACTAAATCTGTCTACAGTGATTCTGGTGCAGGTATATGTTGCTTTTGTTAAAGAGCTTAATGTGAAAAGTGAATTGCATAACAAAATTGGTAATAAACCTTCAGATAGAACTCTTAAATACCTGGTTGACAACTGGTCCAAAATACTGCCATCTTCGACAGTGTCTGGTTAAAAAAACACTTCATAACATGTACAAACGTTCTTTTCATACATACAGGACTTTTTGATCAAAATATGGTAGTGACCTTAAAGGTTAACATTTTCCATGATTTTACTACTTGAATTGTTTTCTAGCCTGAAGCAATGCTAATTTAGGTGGGATAAAACTGCAAGTAGCTGCCCACCTACTTGGTCATTATGTTTTCTGTGGTTCAAAAGAATGTACAACAAGAGCACTTGAACTTTTAGACAGGGACTTTGTAATGATCAATTCCCCAGGAGGTGATCCCTTCAGCAATACTAGAAGGAAAATAGTCCTTGACTTAAATAAAATGACATTTTGCTTTGCACTTGTGTCTGCTTATGAATTTTACTGGTGGAAAATGTGTAGTCTGTGGCAGATTGGGTAATATGGTACTTATGTGCAGAGCTGGGGGGAGGGGGAGGGCAGATTTCTGGTCATCTGAGAAGAAAGTGACATCAGGTTAGTCTGGGGAGCTGGGGGAATAGCTCATGCTGGATCCCAGAAGTGTGTCTCGGTGATTACATCCACTGTAATAGTCTCAAATGTAATGTTTTCTGCATTGCAGACTATTGCAACACATACTTGTTTGGTTAGTTCAGCCACAGTAAGGATTTGCCTGGACAAGGTCAGAATTCATCTCAAAGCATTTCTAACTTGGATAGAAATGGGGAAGCTTAGGTTGTGACACTTCAGTGCGTCACATCACTCGGCTCGAATGAGCAGACTCCTACTGTAACTTCTGCCATAAACCCAAAATCCAGCAATGTTTAACTCAACTAGTGGAATGTGGTTGGACAGAAATACATAACCTGAAAGAAAATAAATATTAGAAAAGTAAATATCTTAAGGCACATGACAAAGGCTTGGGCAAGGTATGACAGCTCTAGCCTTGTTATTAGGGTCAGCCTTTGATCATAAAGAGAATCGGCCTTTAATTACTGAACTAACTTACATAATGCAGTATCTGTACAATATTTTAAGAGTTTAGGTAGCTGGTAAGAAGCTTTAGGTTTTGGGGTTTTTTTTCTTGCTTTTATGACTCCACCTGCATGCACATACAACTATGAGCAGCAACGATCTGTGATAGTGATACTGGTATATGTGCGTAGTATGGTGCAAGAACACTGCAAAAGCTTACTGGCTTCTTGATATGTTAATACATATTGTGTGGGAGAAAGTGTTCACTGTTGACAAAAACCATTCTCCTTTTCCTAGATGAAGCAAATACAGGAGTTGCTCATGAAGCAAAGACTTCAGTTGCACTACCACGTGCATCTCGCCCCCCCAGGTATTTCCTGCGGTGTAGCACAGGGCATACAGATGAGGGTACACATGTGCACAAAGCTATTTAAAATAATCTTATGCAACAGCATCAGTATTTGTGCTGCTACTTCAAGAAGCAGCTATTGAGGTGTAGCCAGTTCCCCTGGTGGGTAGGTGGGTAATGTGCTGCAGCATGGTGGTCAGTCATCCGGCCTAATGAAACAACCCGCTGCCCCCTGCACCGCAATTACTGGTTGCAGAACTATCTTTCTCCTTGTGTATCCTTCTTAATTGAGCAATAGAGGTAAGTAAAACTGAATTGACTTGAATGCAGGAGTGTAGCAAAGGCCAATAGTGCAACTGGGATCACTTAAAAGCTAATTTGTGCATTTGAAAGCGCTCTAGTTAAAAGTGTAATTGCATGGAATGAGAAAGCTAATGTGGCAATCCGTTTGGTTCTTCCTCCCCCAAGGAAGAAGTTAAAGAAGAAAATACCTCAGAGGGCATGAATGAAAGGAGGTAAGATATGCTTTGCCAAGAAAAAAAAAGAGGGCTGCAGCTATTAATAAGATGGTGATAGAGAAAAGGCAAGAGTAGAAGACCAGATAATATTTATTCTAGCTCTGATTTATGGTCTGGCTGTGATCTCTGTGAATTGACTTTTTCTGGCCTCAAAGGCAAGGTTACCTTCTGGAGGTGCCCTGTTTTCTGTCAATGCAAAGGCATGTTCCTACCCATGTGCTCGGGTTGGGAAGGGGTTTCCCAAGTGAAGGTACAGCTGCATGTGCTCATGGTAACACAGGGCTCAGTCTCCTGGTCAGCCAGCTGTTAAAACTTTAAATAGCCCTTGCGTGGAAACAAACAGAAAGGAGTGGGTTTAGATACTGAAGAACAAGTGTCATGAAAATGGGAAGTAGTAATTATCTAGTTTAGGCTCTTATTAGTGGGTGACAGGAAAATAAGTAGTTGAACAGCTGTGGACTAACACTGGTAAATGAAGAAATCTGCTGAAAGGAATCTGTGCGCTTTGTCTACAGATGCTAATGTAATCCCCCCCCCGCCCCGAGAACCAGGACTGAAAGGAATTACTGGCCGAAATTTACGTCTTCAGATGGGGCAGGCTTTGACTTTGCATCCTCCTCCTCCCTTCCCTTGCTCCTTGCAAGATCTGCAGCCCCTCTCCAGAAGAAATTCACAGACGATGAATTTGGCATCTTTGTTGCACTGGGTTATAGGATCAAATCTGGAACGGCTGTTGAGCAAATACAGGAGGTGGTTTGCAAAAAGGGAAAGCGTGGTTTCAGAGATTGAATTGTGTTTGGAAGCGAGCTGAGCGAGGCTGTAAGCAGCTCCGTGCTGGGAGGGGTTTCCTTCCGTCTTGCACCCAGTGTCAGAACGGAAGACCGTATTGCATGGGGTTGTGGGAGTTGCTCTGGGTCACTTATCTTTCATTTTTATTAGCAACCTGGATAACAAAGTAGCATGCACGTTAAATTCGCAGTCAACAGGAAGCTGGACAGATGAGAAAGATAAGATAGCATTAGAATTCAAAATAGTCTTGGCAACTTGTAGAAACGGTTGCGCCAGGGAAGAGATGGTGGGGAAAGACAAGATCCTTTTCAGCAAGGCACTAAATTTAGAAAGAGTTAAACAACTGCACAAATTCAGAGTCACATCAGCTATTTAGCATGATTTCAGATAAGGGATCTGGCAGTTTGTCCTGCTGGTGGTAGAGGAGCAAGCTTCAGGCTAAGTTTCACAAGCGGTGATGTATTTGGTGAGACTCAAGAGAAGGCCGTGCTCCACCAGGGCACCTGCAGGCGTGCGACTCCAGACCCTGCGCTCAGGACTAGGGAGTGCAGCGGAGGTGGCATCACCAATAGCTTGAAAATGTGGGAAAATGCACTTGTGAGGATGCAGTGAAAAATCTGAGCTTGAAATCATGTGGTAGACTGCAGCTAGGGTGAGTGATAGTTTCTTCTAAGGCCAAATATAAAGAGAGTAAGGATAAGAAGTCGCTGAACAGATGTGTGGGGAGATGGTAATAGTTCTTCCACAAATGGAAGAGCTCCACAAATGGAGATATGTTCAGAGCAAGCATCTGTCAGGAGCAGTAGCTACATCTCAGCTTGCTTTGGGGCAGGAGAAAAGGCTGGCTGACTTCCCACAGTCCTTTCATGTCCCATTTTCCTATGGATCTGTGCGACTTGCATCTCCAGGCAAGCCTAAAAGTAACAACATAAGTAACTGCTGGAGGAAGAGTGGCAAGGAAAGCACTCTGGAGCAGAGGTGGGAGTGCCCATCACATGCTTCAACTATAATCTGTAGATCCTATTCAAAGTTGACATTTGCTAGAATACAGGCCCCTATGTTGTAAACTTGGACTAAATCACCTTTCTGAAAAACCTAAATCTGTATTTGTCCATACCCGAGTCCATTCTGGTGGGGTGATGCCTTGAGAATTTACATTTACTTTCAAATTTAATTTTCTTTCAAAGGTAAAGATACTGATTATCTGTTGGTATAAAATAAGCCTCTGCAGAACCTCTGCAAATGCATGGGTTTGGTGGAAAGTCCTTATTGGTGGTTGGCAGGTGCCAGAATAATTTTTCTCAGTCTGTTCACTGTGTTTATTTTGCAAACTCTATGATGCTTGTCTTTAAAAGTACTGGAGCGTGGATCAGTGTGCTTGCACACTGGGTTTTTGCAGCAAAGCTCATCCTCTCGTTAGAAATCAGCCAGTGCAGCTCAGGTGAGATCATCTGGGACATTTCCTTCAAGGGCTTGTGCTTAAAAGAAGTGAGCTGGCTGAGTGGGTGGCACGTGTCCTGTGTGCTCAAGGACCTGGTCCAGGAGCTGTGGGCTGCTGCTTCCACCACATCCCTGTACCTTTTCCTCAGCATTATAAAGGGTCAAGCATCAAATAGTTGGGATATGGGACCCTGCTGCTGTGCCTGCTTATTCTTGGACCCCTTGGTGGAGCTTTTTGGTTGTTTAACACGCACAAAATAGAGTTTTAGAGGAGCATTGCTGCCATATGCTTAGCAGCCCATTCTGGTGCGTTTTCAAAGTGAGTTTTGACATCAGTTGCTTTGGAGTTTGTGTGTAATTAACATCATCCAAGTTACTGCTCCCACCACCATCTGGCCAGCACAATAGTCACTGGTGTACCAAAAGCCGGTATTTAGTAGGGGAAAATGAGGGTGCTTTCACTATCTGCAGCTTCTTGGACCCATCCAGCAGTACCTTTTTTATGGTTTTTTTTTGCTGTTGCAAAGTGACTTAGAGATCTAGGCTGTGAGTGACTGGAACCAGGGAAATATTGCATGAACTCTACAGAAACAAGTTTAAAACTTCCTTAGAGCAATGTTTCACTACTTAAACTCTTTAAGACCATAACCATAAGATTAA
Organism: Jacana jacana; assembly: GCA_013400555.1. Lineage (NCBI taxonomy): Eukaryota > Metazoa > Chordata > Aves > Charadriiformes > Jacanidae > Jacana > Jacana jacana. The sequence continues at coordinate 94,314 of VZTM01000007.1, read as the reverse complement.
ATGTTATATGATGTCTCAGTTTGGAAAAAAGACTTAATGGTGTCCCAAATCAGGTAAGCTTATCAAATGTGAGTGAATGATGGGAAGTTAAAGTGAGGACTGTTCTGTTGAGTACTCAAAACTTGTGTCCCACTTTCCAAAACAAACTTAGCTGAATTTCCTGCAGTAGCACGGAGTGAGAATGTATTCCCAGAGCACTCAGTTATGGACTGGGGCAATGTTCAGCTGCCCCAGCTGCCTTCTCTCTCTTCCTCCTCCCTTTCCTGTATTCTTCCTTGCTTCATCTTACAGCTATTCTACATACAGGTTTGAGACCCTGTCTGAATGGGTTTCTGGAAGCTATAGCAAGGGAAAGGTCAATGCTGTGGCTCTTACTTGTGATATGTGCGGCAGCAGTGGGATCACTCATCAAAATACAGGGCTGCTCATACTTCAAGGAAGCAGATATTCCTCAAAATCTGTTCTCGTGTAATTCTCAGTCAGACGAGGAGGGAAATCTGGGAAGAAGTGAGATGGAGGATGGTCCTGTACTCTGCAGCTTTTACTTTTTTGCAGCTAATGAGGCTTTGGTCCATCACACGGTGACCTGTTTTTGCTGCATGACCCTGCTTCATCCTCCCAATGGCCCTTTCCACACACAGAATGAGATGTGTTCCTGTGGAAGATGGAGCACATGGTTACATGAACGGAGGATCTTGCCTAATGCAGAAAGGTGCCTGAGAGCAAATTGCCAGTCTGTAGGCATCTATTTGCTAATTCTGAGGGACTTCGCAATTTTCATCTCCCTCTAACGCCATTTAAAAACATTATGTGAAGCGACTCCTCCACTGAAAAAAGGTAGGAAAACATACTGATCTTCAGATTCACTCATCAGCATTGTTGTGATATTAAGACCCACAACAAAGTTGCTCGCTGTGCAAGCTAACAGCTTTGTTCATTGTTTGATAACATGGATCCACCAGAGGGGAACTGATGCATGTTTTGCAGATGTCTTCATAGTTTTTCACTTACCAAGAAAACAATGCTCATGCCCAGGGAAGATGGGTTTTTCTCTGGAATTTTTAAGTCTGGCTATTGCAAGATGGTCTAGCTCTGGTTTTCCCCTCTGACTCATTAGCTTCCCTAATGCCTCCTCATCCCCATCAAGCTGTTCTGTTCTCTGTGCTGCTTGGTCAGTCACATCCATCATCCTCTCTCAGTTTGAAAAATCATTTCCAGAGCTGGTTTGTTGGAGGGGTTTGGGTAGTATGTGGTCTACCCAGGCCGCAGCAGCAGCGAGCTGGGATGTCAGGTGCATGCCCAGTGTATATGAAGTGTTTAGAGAGTTGAGATACTGAAGTCTCAAGCCTCAAATAAGAGTTTACAAACCAGTGGGTTTTTCCAGCTCCTAAGGCAAGGTGAGAATTGGATGAAATTTACAGGAATTACAGATGCTGATTTGTGACACTAGCTTTGTGACAATCATAGGAACCCTGACAAAGTCCCTATGGATACTAAGGTTTCTTAGCAAACTGATCGATGGTTTGCTTTTAATTTAGTAAAGCAAAGCCATAGTATTTTTCCCCTTATCTTTGAATGAAAAGTGCTGAATCAATATAGCTTTATTTACTTATTTATTTATTTATTTATTTTAAAATTTAATTGATCAATCCAAAGCAAATACCTGACATGGAAGAATTTCAGCCTGAACACCTTTAAGCCATTGGATACAAGTCTAAAGATCAGGATCTTGTAATGGAAAATGTTGGGTGACCTAATCTTGGAGCTCTTCTCCATCCTGTAGGGCAGGGTGAGTGTGTCTGGGTTTTCTGCCCACTGTGAACATCATGCTTTCAAATGTCATTATATTGGAGTTTGTCTAGGACAAAAGAGAAAATGGGGACAGAAACACAGAGTGAAAAAACACAGAAATCAACAATACAAGAGAAATCTGAATGAAAAAAAAATCTAATACAGAAGATCCTTATTTAAAGACATTTCTTTCAGTCTATATTAGTAAGAGCTAGTGGAAATGGCTGGAAGAGTATTTAGGCATCAGGCTCTTTAAGTTCCTGCCAAGAAGTTTCCTAAAGCAATTTCTTTTCAGGAAAAAGAGAAAAAAATTAGCCTATAAGCAGGAAAGGACTGGGGCTGTAAGTCTTGTTTGTGCATATATAAAGCTATCTGGACCTTGAACTCCTGAAGATACGTGCATCTTGCCTAGTAAGAGTTGTTCAGAATGGTAGCAGTGACTTTAGAGGCTTTCAGGCAGGAAGGGAGCAATCCAAAATGTATATTTTTCCCCTACCTAATTTTTCTATTGCTGCATTTTCACATACACCAGTACTCAGTGCTACACCTGTTCCTAAATCCACTTTCAAATGATACCATCCAATCTCATTTCTTCATGTTTCTTTAAACTTCCCACTCGCTAAGGGCTCTGCTCCAGATGATCTATTTTCATAGTCTTTTCCCGGGGGCTTGTATACCTGACCAAACCAAATTGCTGCAGAGGGGCTGAGCTGGGAGTACCTCGAGTGCCACTGTGTCTCCCCAGCACAGGAGATGCCTGGGTTGAGGAAGAATGCTTGAATATGCAAGTGGAGGGAGCCAGACGTGGGGACAAAAGGGTGATATAATCCATTTTGCCAATGGCCAGCTGTTCAGCTGCGGCGCTGCCCCGCTCCCCCCATGGATAGTTATGCAAATGGAGCAGAGGGCAGAAGAAGGCAGCTGGGCCACCAGCCGAAGCAGTAAGCTGGCCTTTGTAACGTGGGGTTGCTCGTTAGCTGGGCTGTTGTGTGTACCCACAATGCTTTGGGATGGCGGTTGCTGTTTGCCAGCTGAAACCTTACCTTCAGCCCCACAACGCACAACAGCTCCAAGATCTCTAAGAGGGGCTGAAGGGGAGAGGTTTGTCAATGCTGGATCCCCGAAGTCAGTGCAAATGGCTTTTGTAATTCCATCTGGGATTGGCCCATGGCCCTGCTCCTCTTCCCTTCCACCCTCATCTTTTCAGCGCAATGAAGGAGGTTTTGTCTCAAATGGGGCATAAAGAACCATAAAGGTGATGTTTCAACAAGCTTCCAGGCTATGCCACAGCAGGTTGGATAGTCCCACGTTGTTGCCCCCATTTTAATTGCTCTGACAAAGTGCTGGGTGTTCATGGGGTGCTGTACCCATCTGTCCTTATTGCCCGCATGTCAGGTTTGTTCTGCAATGGGGTGGAAAGCTCCAGCATTGCACCTTGTTTGGGAGAGAACTGGGAGGGTTGTGATGCAGCTGATGCAGGCTGGCTTCAGCCCAGCTCCCATGGCAGGATATAGGGGTATCCAGTATATGGTAGCTGCATCCCATTGCTGGGCTACAAAATGAGGTCTCAGGTTTCGGGGGAGCATGCTGCAGAGCAAGGGCTGAGTGCAGTCCCTGGGCATTGGGCATGTCTGATGGGATGGGACTGGATGGGACATCCACCTCTGTGTCTGTCCTGGCTCCACAGTACCCATAGTGAGGAGGGTTACAGCAGAGCTGCCATCTGGCATCCTACAGCATCTCTGGGGCAGGCCTGAAACAGGGTCTAGATGCCATATAGACATTGTACAAAAGGCATCTGCCCCTTCCCTCCTTCCTGCCTGTCACCAGAGCTTTCTCAGCAATGCAGGACTGAGAGGCAGGAGGACAGCAGGAGTGACCCCTATGAAATGAGGAGAAGTGTTGGGTGCTGCAGTAGCAGTCTGGGAAAGAGTGATGTGGGGATTTGTGCTGGCACAGGCACCTAAAATAGCAGTGCCTCTAACCCAGTGATCATACTGGTCTCTCTTTAAACCCAGCCGCTGGGCTCTGACCCTGATGTGGCTTGCTGGTTCCCTGCCAGTTGTTGTGAAGGTGTCGGTTGAGTTTCCCATCCTTTGCCAAACATGCATCGGTGCCTGGGAGTGCTTCCCTTTGATAGCAAAAGTTCTCTGGAGCTGCACCCTGTAGGTGTATGCACTGTACCAGCACCTCTCACCTTGCCTCCGCACCTGCCTGGTTGCGAAACACAGGCTTCCTGTAAATGCTGTTCCTGGAAAGTACATTCCAGGACTTTCTGGAGTCTCCAGTGCCATCAGAACCCCAATGCATGGTGCTATGGGTGGCCCAAGGGTAGGATGCAGGGATGCTGTGCCCTCACTGCAGCTGAGGCACCAGTCACATAGATTCCCTGCATCCTTCATTTGGACAGAGGTAGGAGCGGGGCTGGAAAAATATGAATGGCTATTCATCTGGCTGAAGGCTGAGCACCGTTTCAGGGTCTAGGAGTTCAGGAAGTGTTGAAATCCACCCTTGCAAACTTTGAACTGCAATTAGTCGTGTAAATTGTTGGGCTCTTGAACATTTAACTGCATTGTTTGGAGGGGGGGAGTCAGGATGGACTGACAACTTCCCAAAAGGGAGGTCTTGGAGACCTAGGAGGATGCTGCTTATCATGGTGAGATATTTGTGGAGGAGGAAGGTTGTTTTGGACAAGCAGGTTGGTAGCTGAGTTTCCGAAGCCAAAGAAAAACAATGGATCATGGATAAAATTAATAGAGGAGAGCTGCTCTTTAAGATGTTGAATCAGGTTTGAGCAGTGTAAGCCATAGAGGCATTTACTGCACTTGGCAGGCATATCGGTTGGGTGTAGCAACACTTTAAAGTGTGCAGCGCATGTTATTTCCAATATTCTTCCCATCCTGAATGCTTGAGTAACTTACCAGATCCTTGCATCCTTCTCCTGTCTGTACCCTGGAGCTGCTGCTGGGGTATTATACCCCATTATCATCTTCAAGGAAGGAGGTCTTTTCCCTAAAAAGACCCCTTTTCAACTTGTCAGGTGTTTGAAACCAGAATTATTCTCCATTTCTTACCCTCTCACTGGAAAATCAGTTGTTCTTTTGATGCTAATTCTTGAAAATAGCCTTTATTGTCTAATTTTAATGTCTCTTGCAAGTAGCCCATCTAAATATTTAACTGGCTCCTATGGAGATAGTTCAGGCTATTGGGAAAATAATGTGCCTTCCTAGGATGTCTTTACCGTCTGATAGAAATTGCTCAATGTGTTTAGAATCACAATTAGTTCTTTTTTTTCCCCCTCTTCTTTGTAAGTGGTTAAGTGCTTAGATGAAAGAAATCCAGGACCATAATGTGTCCTGGCCTAGACACTCCATTCTGCAGTCTATGCTTTCCAGACTGGGAGCAATTCAGCCTCCTGGCCACCATTTATTGCAGCAGGGGTAGAAATACCCTTATTTTACTGATGAAGGAACTGCCAAGATGATTCTGGGCTGTGGATGGCAAAGGAAGGCTTCCTCCAAGAAAGCTGTGCTTTCCAGATTACACCTGCTCAGCCACTACAATACTGATGCACACAATTTCCACTACTTTCTTGTAGGCTCTGGTGTCTGTGCTCCAGTCCCGTGCTCTGTCTAATCACTGGGGTTATACCTTAAAACCAACAAAGAAGCCTGTGGTGGATCTGGGGATGGACACAAGTGTTCTCCAGTCTCCCTTCCACCTTGCTGCTCTGCTGCATGGTCCTGGAGAAGCTGGTCCTTGGAGCTTTTAACATCAGACATGTCCTCTCACGTGAGTTTCCTAGCAGGAGCCATGTGCTAAAACACCCTTTGCACCTTAATTACAGCCTCTTTCTATAACTGTACCACAGTGCACCCCCAAATGGATTTTCTGCACCATTTAGTAGCCTGGTTAATTCTTTTTTTTTTTTTTTAATTTTTATTATTTAAATTCTCCTACTGACAAGGTCTGTCCCCTTTATGCCTGCTCTGCCTCAGCCAGGCATGGATTTCAGTTGGAGTGGTTTAACAAACCTCAGCACTGGCCTCATTGTGCTGCATTGTCTTTGTGGGTGCCTGCACCTTTCAAGTGAGCTCCAATTAGAAGTCGGGGAGGGGGGCTGGGGGAGAAAAGAGGGAAAGAAAAGGAAGTAAATAGAGGCAAAATGATTCAGCTTTCAGCAAATCTGCAGCCTGTTTACCAGACAGATGGAGCCACGCAGTGGATGGCTTTGCTGCAGCCTGGCCCCCGAGCAGGTGGGTATTCTGGAAACGATGAGCAGTTTGCCCCTCTAATTCGCGGCCACACAGCTTACACCGGACATATGTTGATTACAACTTGACTCAGCTCCTGCTGTTGCAGGAATCGAAACGTGTCTGCCTTTCCCCATTGGCTTTAAAAAGAAATTGCTGGAATAAAAACAAAGAGGAAAAAGTTACAGACACTTGTTGCACTGGAGCGGGAAGGACAAACGAGGGTTCAGAATCACCCGGGCATGATTTCACTTAAGTGCTAATTGCTGAGTGCCTTTCATTAAGAGACCATCGTGATTGTCCCAGCAGCATTTTGAATGTTTATGCAGATGGGCAGATGGTCCTTTGCTGTAGTACAGGCAGACGCATCTAGTGTTACAGATGGATTATTACGTTGATTCATTGCTAAAAGAAAAACTTGTCTCACAATAGGGTATTCGTTTGAGCGTGGTTCCTTCTTGAGCTTATGTTTCTCCTCAGCATCGCCAGCTTTCACTCCATGAGACAAAGTTTTCAATCAGCAAGTCTAGTGTTTCCCCTTCTGTGCTGCAAGAAGAGACAGAAAAAAAGTTAAAGAGCCTGTCTAAGAGTAAAATGGTCCTTTTTGGAACCTAGAAGATGCCTTATAACTTCAGTTGTCGCTGGGCCAGGAGAGCACCTTTGGTAAGTGGTGCTTACTCTTCATCTTTCTAACCTCTAATCATTCCTAGGTCAAGTCCTCCAACATCACTAGGTTAGGAAGAAGATCTGGGACAGACACATCATGTTGTCCTCGTGGAAGAGGAATCATTTTGAAGCTCAAGGTGACTTGCCCAGAAGATATTTTAGCCTCAAGCCACAGCATAGTTATTGGATTGCTAGATGTGGGTCCACATGCATGCTCCACCCTTATGGTGGTGGGATGAATATGGTACTTCCACAATGAATACTGAAAACATTAGTTTGTAAAGATTGCATGGTATCCTGACTAGTTATTTAAAAGAATACCTTGTGCAGTAGTGGAGGCAATGTGAAACCTGCCCTGCTCCAGGTCCAAGAGGATCAAGACAAGGAAGCAAGTGGATGATTAGACTGTAGCAGACCAGCTTCTGGCTACTCCCATGGTAATCTGCCTGGGCTGCACATTTTGTCAGAGTCTTGTCAAAGGTAATTCTTTTTACTGGGACATTCTCCATGGGGTGCTGGAGCAGTGGGGGAAGGATAGTCAAGTAATAGCCTCTAGAGTCACTTGTCACCAGCTATGTTGCAGTTGTGACAAGAATAGTACTCTTGTTTCACCTGGTTTCAAATAAAAGAGGAGGGAGGGAAAAGAAATCTCATTTTCCGCTTGACCTTGCTATCTTGAAGCTGAATTTGTATCCATTAGAGAAAGTCATACCCTTCTCCTTATCTACCTAGCCTTTGTAACTTGGTGTTGTCATCCGGAGCAGAGCTCTACCAGAGGTTTGGCCATCAAGAGAAAAGTAAACAAAAGATGAACTTGCAGATATGAAATCTGGAGCTACATCTGCTGCAAACAAAGTTATACTAAAGCTGGCTGGCATGGCCTGCTTTGATAATGCAGCAGCAGCAGAAGGTTCCAAGAAAAAGAGCAGAAATTGCCTCCCAGCTGAGAGATGTGCCACTGCGGTTGTGTCACTCTTCAGTGACACTCTGTCCTGAGATCACACCTTTCTCTCCTTCTTTATGAAGTGTGGTTTAAGACATTAATTGCCCCAGGGAGTTCTGGGGAGTTAAAAATCCTCTGATCGATGGTGTTGGTGTTTCCGTAAATAAAGGGGGGAGTTGCATGCCAAATGGTGAAACTGAACCTCAAGTGATGGTTTAGCTTTACCAGTTGTTACCTGGCAGATGTGCCTTCCACCCAGGCTTGATGCAGGATTTTTGGGGTTCAGATGTGTCTGAACAGTCATTAAACCTACAAGAGTCTGGTTCACAGCTTGCCCCAGTGATATTTGCTCAAGGTTTGGGTCCTAACAGTCTCTTCCAGTACCAGTGCATGGGGCTTGGAGGCGCTCTGTATGGATGGGAGCTGCTGGGGACTCCAATGTGTGATGAAAGCTTGCAGATAAGGGAGATCTCCAATAAATAAGCAGAACACTTATCTGCTATTGCAGAACAGACAACCATGGAAGCTGGCAGAATTTAGGATAAACACACATATAAGATACTGGGAAAAAATGGTTACATAACGTGAAGTAATGTTACACAACGTAGGGAATGGGATACAGTCCTTAAAACGGAAAATGACCTTTTGGTTTTAGTTTCTGAATGACACTGACATACATTATGCAACAGTTGATCTGTCTGTAAAACAGAGCAGTTGATATTTACCTATGTCCTCGGGATGTGAGTTGTCAATTAATATTTACGAGGCAGTTGGAGGACTTTGGATGAGTGACTTTGCAGGTACAAAGATACATGCTAGAGTCTCCTCACCATCAGAACATGCAGCAATGAGTCTCTCTGTGTCTGTGCACAAACACATGCCCAACAAACAGCTTTCCTAAAATGAACTGTGTGGTTTCAAATGGGCAAGAAACACACTTCATTGTTAATTAGTTAGCCTTACCCTAAAGTGCCTTATGCCTAGGAGACTCTGTGGTCATGCTACAGAGGCATTTGTAATGTTCAAAGTAGCAAATGGTTTCTGTACTGGAGAATATGAGGCCAGGCTGGATGATTACTGTGGGTCTTCTTGGCCTCATAAAACTGAATATATGAACGCTGAATCTGTGTATTCAATCAGAGCATGCAAAGGTATTTGCTTAAATATGCCTGCTATATCTAACAACACTGTTTGGCTGTCCCTAAGTCCTCCAACTGTCTGATGCTACCGTTGTGACATTATTTCCTAAGCTCTGTGGGAGGTTGAAAGGAGGAGTGATTCTGTAGGCCAGGGAACCTGTTTGGGGCAAGGTTTGGTAGAAGGTCTCTGCCTTCAGCAGCTCCGGCTGTGGCTTTTATGACCCGATTCTTTAAAGAGCGTCTAAGTTCTGGGTAAAAAAAAAGGCATTTATTTGCCATGTCTAAATGGACATTTAGACATGTCCATCTAAATGGACATTTTAGACATTTATTTGCCATGTCTAAATGGGATTTGAACTAATCTTTGAAAATCTGGCCAAAATATTTCTTCTATAACTCAAAAGCAAAGGAAAAATTCTAGTTCTTAGAGTTATAACTGTCAAGGAAATTCTAGTGCCTTTGTTATCTGAGGCATAGCCCTTGAGACTTCTCGTGTCTATGGTTTGCTGAGAGGCAGTGTCTTCCCATACGGCTCAGGAAAACAAGACAGACAAAGCGAAGACTGAGGGGAATTGTAGGATATTAGCGGTAACGTCTTCTGCAGAGTTTATAGTGATCTCATTGCTTTATGCTGTGATTTAGTTGCCTGTTTTTTGAAAAAGAATATAGTAAGTCAGGATTAGAGGGTGGGAACAAGCAGCCCATCAGTTTGAGAAAAAAGGCAAGAAAACCAGTTGTTGCTGGTGCTGTCTCTGTAGGAAGGAGACCCCCAGCTACATGTAAAGGAGGGGCTTGAGTTGGCAAAAAGCTGGAACGTCTCTCTGAAGGTGGGAGAGAACATGAGCACTGGGTCTCACTGGGACTGCCTTTGAAACCACCTTTGTGTGAACAAGAACTGGAGCTTTCCTGCAAAAAAAAGGTAGGTCAGTTTTTCACAGAGCGAGTTGATGAGAGCAAGCAGTTTGCAGCTAAACTAGGAGACGATTATGTAGGTGTCTAAATTGCCTTATACGTATCCAGGTCAGGGTGCGAGAAGATATTTTCTCCTCTGCTGCCTGTAAGATCCAGAAGCAGCACCTGCAAAGCAGCAGTTTATGTTCATGTTTGGTAGGGTCCCATCTGCCCTGGCTGAGGTCTGTGTTTCTCTAGGTGATTCACATCATCTATAGCCTCTGTCATGCTTTCCTCCTTGCAGAATCCCAGTTTCCAAGCTGTCGGCCTCACCGCATAAAGGAAGACGCTGGCTCAAGGCATTAAGACCATGCTGAACATTTATAACACAGAATAAAAAAAAGTAAAGGTGAAATGTGCAGCCCAGGGCTCATGGTTCTTTCTTGTGTGCTCCTGGGAATGGAATTTTTGTCCATTGGACTGGAGCTGCTCTAAAAAGCACAGAACAAAAGCTGATCTTAAAAGTGATCCGCAAAGGAATAAATGGCAGGCTTACTCTTTGTTATTCATGTATGGTGCTCAAAGAGCACTTGAAATGGTTGGGATTTTCTGCTGAACATTTTCTTGTTTTAATTCCGCTTGAGTTTTTTTGGGGGTTTGGGTATTTGTTTTAGCAATGGCTCAGGCTTATGTCTCTCCTGAAAAACATTATGGCTGGGCTGGAAAACCCATACAGCAGTGACGTCAGGGGCCACATGCAAGTGAAATGGGCATAAATGGGAAAAGCTGGATGGTTGGGAGGGGTGATATTGTGGAAGAGGCAGCCTGGCCTTTGTCTCTTACTTCATTTTATTCCCGCCTGCCCTGTGCTCTGTGCCATGCAATTTACGCACTGAATCATGCTCAGCAGACGTATTCACAAGCTGGCATAAATTTATTTTCGTCTGCTGGCCAATTACACCAACTGCCTCAACTGTTGTTTATTTTCTTCTGTTGCATCCTCTTGAGTTACTGTTAACAGTGTCCCTTTTGAGAAGAGATGAGCTTTTTGGCAGGGGGGCCTGTCGGTCTGCCAAACTAATGGACCATATCTGTTATCTAACTAGTTGTAAAGGCTCCAGTTTCAGGACAGCTTGCAGTTGCTGTGGCCACCTGTAGTGCATTGGCAGGGGTGGAGACCACTGCATGTGTGGGACATGTCACACCATTTTAAGAGTGTCCTTTGGCACCAACCTGCCATTGGGGGGACACCTATGGGTCCTACCTTGGAGAACAACTATTCTTCTGTGGTTGAGAGTCTCACCTCCCTGGGGCTAGGTGGCATGATTCCAACTGTGCCAGGGGGACCTTGCTGCCCATACAGGGGACCAGGAGGTCCCCTGAACACAGCTGCTCTGGAGGTTGCTCTTCTGACACAGCCAGAGCCTGCATTTTTAGGACTGGAACTTAGGAGGAAAACATTGTTTTGCTGGTCAACAGAGCATCTGCGAACTGCTTGCTCACCCATGTGCTCCTTGTTGTACCACAAGGGATAGTTTGTGTGTTCACCTTTTACACTGGAGGCCTCAGAAGGGCTTTTCCCAGGCATGGCAATGAGCATGTTGTAGCCAGTCATTTTGAACTGAAAGGTCCTTGGCAAGATAAGGGTCCCTCAGCTTCACCTGGTGAAAATCCTTGCCTTCCCTCATGGACAATAGTTGTTGCTGAAGCTGCAGAAACCAGGCTAGGGCTGGTCCTCAACTGACCTCATGCAGCAACAGCTTTGCTGGTAAGCAAGGAGATAGGATCTATGCCATGGCCCGTTTTCATTTCCTTGGGCAAAAATTTAAAAATTTTCCACATTTTTCTGCTCACCCAAACTATTTGACCTTTTGTTCATCACCCTGAGGTTTCCTGTCAAGAGCACTGGTGCAGAGATACAAGTTGTCTGTGCACCAGCATTTGCAGCATCATTGGAGATCAAATCCTGACCTGCTCCTGTAGAGAAGGAGCAGCTTTGCACTTTCTCCCAGATTTCATCCTATACCCTTAGAGAAGGAGGAAATACATAAGGTTCAGTGGCCAGATCCTCTCCTCTCCTGAGACTCTTGGCTTTTCCCTCACAGGTGAGCAGCCCAGATAGGTCCTACTTAAGACATTGATGACATTCACAGCTGTTTCCCCACCAGCTCTGCCCAATTTCAGGGGTTACAGCAATAGGAGACAGCAGAGCTGCCCCAGGAGGTGTTCCTTGCTGGAAGATGGCACCTCAGCCCCCTTACTCCACAGGTGGACACTGTCCAGCCTGAGGGCAAAAACATTACTCAAGCCCTTGCAGTGCTGATGGCAGGGTAAGGATGTGGATCTCGGTGGCCAATTGGTCTGGTATTCTCTGTGCTGAACGGGAGGGACAGTGCTCCTCAAAGAACTTAGTTATACCAAGCCTGGAAGGGTGAGTGGGAAGATACTGTGGGTGAGTGACTTGGTTAACATGTGGATCTCCTCACAGAACCTACAGAACCTGCAGATCCCTGCACATGCTCCAAAGTCTGCACTTGTGCTTGTAAGCCAAGTCATCACAGACAGATATTACTATTTCGAGGGCAGAGCGGCTCTTGTATTTGCAGACCAAGATTTGGTTCCTATTAAAAGAAGATCTAAACTCAGAACTCAACAGGCATGCCTTTACTGCAGGAAGAAGGGCTCTGCAAGTGCCATAGCAAATGCTACCACCTTGCAAATGCAAATGGGGCAGGGGAAAGTCTTCCCATAACTACTTGGCAGAACGCTGGAGATTTTGCACATGAGCATGACAAGCAAAACACGCCAGCCTTGAGGTGTGAGATCTTTGTTCCCTTTGAGTCACTTTCACAAGAAACCCTGTGTGATCCCATGGCAAAACAACCCTGTTTCTAAGTGTGTGCTGTTGACTCAACAACACCCAAGACGTCACCGGACCAGTGGGCTCCCTGTGTCCTTTTATGTGCCACATTTTCAGTGTGCACTTGCCTGCCCTTTGGGGACTGTGACAAAAAGCAGCTCTCTGTGCTGCTCCTCCGAGAGGTTTCGCTATCTGCTCTCCAGCAAGTGGCAGGACGTGCAGGCAAAGACCGGCCTTCTTTTGCCAAGTCTGGAGTCATTTCCTCCTCCCAAGTGCTCGAGGCTATCTGGAGCAGAGGTTGTACTTGAGGCTCATCTGTAGCCCTCAGCAAACTTTTCATAAACAGGAAAGAGCCCTGGGGAGGACGACAAGACAGAAATCAGTCCTGCTCTGATCTTTTGTTCTTCCCCTCCCCTTTTGTCTTAAAGCTAACAATGCATCACTTGATTTGCTGCACTGAGAGCTGCCAGATGGAAGTAAAACTCCTTCCTCCAAGAGCGGGCAGCAGTCCCCAGCAAGGCCTGCGGCACACAGCTCGCTGCAGGGCCATGGCCAGACCCTGGCTGCAGCTGAGGAAATGCCACCTACCGGACCCACTCCCTGATTGCAGCAGACATGCTTGATAAAAGACTGCATGTAAGAGAGGAAAGTAGATGCAACCACAGGGCTTCTCCAGCTCTCCCAGGGTACAGGGGTGGTGCCATGGTTTTCAAGACCTTACCACAGCAAGTTCAGCAGAAATTAACTAGGGGGAACTTAAAGACTCTAGTAAGCAACAAGGAGCTGGGACATGTTGTCTTTCCCAGGCTTTTCAGCCTGGAATCGCAGAGAGAACCCTACCAGAGGGTTAGACAGCCACCAGGGCATTATCTCAGCCCCGTGTCACTTTGTTTTGCTTCCTTCCGTAATGTCTCTGCTGTGGAGAGGAGGGAAACCTTTTGTTTATCAAATGTTCTCTCCAGCTGTTCTGAGGGGACAATGGACTGGGAGCTCCACAGCAGAAAGCAGCTCTCTCAAAGTAGAACCCTTCAAAATCAAAGAGAAGGGCTGGTCCCCTTCTGTGTGATCTGTTCCTGGCCCAGCAAGACCACTGAAAATATGGACAGATGAGGAAATGGGTGATGTGACGCAGTTTATCCTGGAGACAGGAGGCATAGTCTAATGATAAAGATACAAGGGGAGCAAGAAGTAGGAGCCAGCTCTCTGCTGAGTACCTGAATTACCATGTCTCATTTCTCTCCACTTGTTATCTTTCTAGCCTGTTGGGCCAATTTCAACAGGACATGCCTTTATACATTAGTGCCTGTATCCCTGGTTTCAACAGACCTTCCTGATATATGAGAATTTGAACCTTTTCCAGGTACAGGAGGAACTCTGATTTCTTGCACCCCAGGTGAGGTCCTGCCAGTGAACTGTACCAAAAAATAAAGCTTGTAGCAGCTGTTCTCAGTAATGCCTCAACTGACTTTCTGCCAGCTTACCTTTGTCGCTTGGGGCTGCACTCATGGAGGATCCTGACTCCTCTTTGGCAGCTAGAGTACCACTGAAATCATCATGGGAGTTTCCTTCCAAGGCTCCTTCCTTCCACTACTTCCCAAGACCACATAGAGGTCTGCGAGGTTTTGTATCCATTACCCGTCTGCAAGGCACTTGGCTGTAGAGAGCCACCTCATGAGGTTATCATACACTGTGTATGCCTCAGTGGGGGTGAGGTGGTTAATGACTAACTTGTAAAACTGCTTGGTGCATGGGTGAACTGAGTTGGTGTTTTCAGACACAGCAGTGCCATTTTCCCCTGTCAGGATGGGCTTGGGTGCTGGCCAACTTTCCTGTCACTCTCTCTGTTTGCAAAGCTTTGTGGGGATGAGTTTTGGTTTCTGAAAAAACCTGTCAGGCACAATGGAGACTCAAAAGCAGCATTTCTTGGTTTTTCAGGACTCTGTAATGGTGCTTTGTTATTCTGTAAGATGCTGAAGTCATAGTAATACTGCCAAGAAGCTCAGACCTGTGACTTACACGTTGATTATACCAGGAGGAGAAGCTCAAATCCATTTGGATGTTGCTCATCATACCAAGAGGTTAAGGGCCTGTATATAGTGTCTGGAAAGCTGGGTTTGAGTATGGGTGGGAGCTACTGACTTTACTGTTTTAACATACTAGCTTTTCATGTCCTACATAATTAATTTTCTAGTGTACTCATCATTTTATGTGAAAGTCTTTCTAGAAAGGATTGTCCACCGAATACAAATTTCTTCAGCTGTCACAAAAATGTCTGACCCTTCAGGTCTCTGGCCCTTACAGCAACATGTTACCAAGACTTGCAGAAAGATCTTTTTGATCCAAGGGGCAGACTGCTTTTCCCTTACTGGTCTGTTACCTGGGAGCAGTAACAGGTAAGTCAGATTTTGCGCACCAGCCCCAATTTGGCACATGCAATATAGAGTGTCCTGTCCACTGCTCTTGGTCCCTAGACCTTGTCCTCCAGGCTGTTGAATGTGTCATGTCCCCAACAGATATTTCTGGAGAGAGCAGAGACTTCTAGAATGATTTATTCCCTTACAAAACTGGAAATAGGAGTTTCCACCCACTGATACTATTTATAAGTAAATAGTAACAGCATTAAACTGGAACCCCTGATGTTCCTGACACCACTCAAAGACTATGTGGTTGTTACAGTCTAATCATGGGGCCTATGAGTGTGAAAGGTGCAGCTTGTTTTGAACCATCTCTCGTTTATTCTTATCGCACTCGAGCACCTGTGAGCCAGAGGTCTGTCTCTTGCTTTGTTTCCTTCTCTCAGTCTACCTCTGCAGACTGAAATGGTGGGTTTCTGGTAGACTTTGTCCCATATGTGTAGTCTCGCCATCTCAAAATGAGATACTTACTTGACCTCAGGCTCCTAATTGCCCTCTCCTCAGCAGATGTTATAGGTGGTATCCAGATGCACCAGTATGAGTTGTGAACAGTCAAGTTTTTTGCAAGAGCCAGGGGAAATTAAACCTACAAATGGAGATGCCTATTTCTGGTGCCATTGCATGTGGGGACCCATCCCACCATCATTTCTTTTCAAGCTGAAGAGCTGATGCAGTCACTGAGCTGATCAGTCTCTCTCCCTCCACATTACCTTTTGTAAATTTTGCTATTGAGAAATATGGCCAGGGCTGTCTAAAATTTCCAAAATTTGAGGGTGTGCGAAGCACTTTTTGTTTTGTTCTCTGCCCTTTTCTGATCATTTCTATCACTCTCTTTTTCAAAGCTACTGAGCTGGAATTTTCAGACAATTATTCACAATTACTTCAGTCCTTTTCCTATGTATGGCTAGGATGATTTTTCTCACATACATTAATCTGTGCTTATTAGCACTGACTTCTAACTGTGGTTCCATTGTCTGGTTACTCAATGTCATGAGATCCTCTCACAATTACTCACATTCAGGCTTAGATCTGAAAATCCTGGATAACTTTAGTACTCAGTCATTTCATTGCTCATCCCTTTTCCAGGTCACTATGATTGCACTAAACAGCTGAAATTGCAACACAAGTTACAAGTTGTTGGGGGACTTTTCAGAAACTCTTCTTCTGTTTTATACATCAAAATGTGCATATATATAAAAATATGCACACATACATACACACCCTTATTTATGTGTGCATAGTTATTTATGCTTACTTTTAACATCCTATGTTTTAATCTGATAAGAGTTTATGATAATCCATGAAAATAATTTCTTTAGAGCCTTTAACAGCTGTCAATAATTTTCAAAACCCAGGTGCAGTCAATCAACCAAACTGCTCAGGCCCCCATGCCCGGCAGTCCTTCAAAAATATCTAATAGATTTTTGAGGTATGACTTACCTTTACAAAAGCTATGTTGATCTCCATTGATTGATTGATCAATTGATCTACCCTTTTACAGAATCATAAACACACTGGTTGAAAGGCAACTCTGGAAGTCTCTAATTCAATCTCCCATCCAAAGCAGGTGTGTTGCCAACAGTAAGACAGGCCAGTTCAGCCTTCATATGGCTAAGTCTTACAAACCTCCAAGAATGGAGTTTCCACTCTCTCTCCAGTTACAGGTCCCAAAGCTGACAGTATGAGCCTCCCGAGCTGCAACTTGTGAACCTCTTCTGCTACCCTTTATGTCCCTTGCTATGCCCTCTACCATTGGTAAGAAGAGTGTGGTTCCATTACTTATTGCTATTCTTCCAGTACTTTGAGTTTGGGAACTCTACATCTTGAAGATGCTCAAAACTGGAGCAGATGGCTCTGAAAATGATCCTGTTTCAAGCAGGGGTTGGATTAGGGATCTCCAGAGGTCCCTTGCAACCTAAATTATTCCATGATTTTGCAATTAGGCTGGACTCTTATAGTAAGCTTCTCCTCAAGGGACATCAGTCCAAGGTGATATATCAGGAAGTGTCACCTACTGAAGCAGAGTTCTGTGATCCCAGGCATTGTTTGGGAATTTTCCAGGTAGATATACTTAAGAATCCTTGGCATGTTGGACCAATGTGAACAAATCAGCACAGGAAGTATTTTTCAAGCATTTCCTCTGTGTGTTTCGTTGGTGTTTCTGGGACGTGCTTGTCTGTAAATTGATATTCTGCCACTCTCCTATCTTGGGTTGTCAGCCCATTTTTTTGATCCAGTGCTTGTTATAATAAAATGGTTACTGGAAAACAAAGCTCATGTCAGCCCTTACCAGCAGAACATTCTCTTGAAGATAAAGAGCTGGAAGGCAGCATGGTAGGAGCAGTGAATCCTATCAGAGCCAGCAGCAAAACACTTAAATGCTGAAATAATTCAACATCTGCTCAAAGCAAGAACTATCCATATGAAAGACACTAATCTGTCATAGACTTTAAGGCTAGAAGGGATTATGATGATCTTTCAGCCTGACCTCCTACGTGATTCAGACCTTAAGATATCATTTTGCATCAAGCTCATAGTTTCCAAATGAGCTTGAAAAAGGCATCTACTCTTGACTGAAGGACCCCATTTTTTGGGAGATCATGGTACAGTTATCCTCACAGCTGGGAAAAATACTGTCTATTTCAGTCCTTTATTTCAGCTTTCACCCACTGGGATTTATGATGGTGGGTTTTTTTGTTGTTTTCTTTCTGGATTAAGGATTTTTCTACCATCAGGGGAAGTTTAGCTTCCAAGAACAATTTTGATCAACTTTCTTACTTTTTACTATATCTTCAGTAGGACCCAGAAGAACTATTTCTGTCTGGGTTGTAGACATTTTAGATAACCTTGACCTTAGCTTGTCTCTGCTAACAGTGATCCTCTGTAAAACAAAGATAATACTACTGCTCTCCCTCTTACAGGTGCTGGCTGGAAAAAAAAACCAAACCATTAACATTTCTCAAATGCTATAGTGGGTGGCAAATATTAAGTCGATCAGAGGCTGGATATTGCATCCCAAAATATGGTTTAGTAGAGCAATCTTATCTACTGGGGACTGAGCCCTCTGATATTGCCAGAAGATGTAGGCTTCATTTTCATATATGGATATTGGTGGTCTGAATCAAAAGACATCATCTGAAAACATTCATGTACAGCAGTAATTGGATAGACATGAAAGAGTGACAACAGTATTTGGGGACAGTACAGATTAAATTTTTCCCTTGTAAGGGACCTTGGGATAAGGCAATGTAGACCTTGTTAAGAGTATTTCTCATAGGAAAAGACTTATAAAGATGTGAAAGCAGAAGCTGTCTATTTGAGTGTTCATCTGTTTACTCTAGGTGGGGCTTTTACTTGTAATAGAGCCAGTGGTCTCAGCTATCAGCCACACCATTTACAGTCAAAGGCTAGACCAAAATAGCTTCCAGATCCTTCTGATTTTCTATTTTTGTCAATGATCTACTTAAATGCTGACTACATCCCATTTAGGACACTCAGATCAGTCTAATTGGCTAAGCATCAGTTAGCTGCTCAGTGGTGGAGGAGTGGATTGCTTCTATGTTTAAAATGAGCGTATACGTGATGTCCTTGTGGTGGATGACTGGATGACTACAGGCAGGCCTGGCATGGATAACTGCAGAGTCATGGCTGAGGACTGCAGAAGATGCTCCACCTCAGTATGAGGCTGGTGTGTCCCGCACTGTTGCTCTGTGGTGCTCATAACTCAAATTGCTATGTAGGGACGAGTCAAAAAAAGCTTGTCTTCCAAGAGGACACCAGGGCTGGATCCAGTTTTCCTGATAATGGGGAATGACTTGGTGGTGTGGGAGTGCTCTCAGCCACGTGTCATGGAACCGGTCTCTCAGAAGGTGCAGGAAAGTTTTCCTGTTGTTCACTATTTTCTGTTACTCATAAGTGATGTAGGTGATTTTATTTATCTAGTGCCCCAAATACAGTGCCCATAAGAGAGTCCTGGTAGTTTTGCCACGGCTTACAGGTCAGGTCATAACTGACCATGGCAAAACCAACAAATTCTTTAATGTTGTTATATATTACTTTAGTTACTAAACACTGGGAAACCCAAGTTGTAGCCCAGGTCTCTCCTGGGGTATTAATTACAAAAACTGCTTCAGCAGGGTTGTATATGACTGGAATTGGTTGCTGGTGGTTTATTTTTATTTTTTTTTTTTTCCTTTTTCAACTTTTTTTTTCTCAGTGAGAAAGGTTTTATGAATTATTATTTCCTCTCAGAATTTTTTGAAGAAAAGATAAAAGGCCCTGGCATTTTCCCACCCACCCATCTTGGATTTCATTCAGAAATGCTATGATCATGACAATGTTTTGGCTTTGACAAATGGGAAAATTTTGGATGCCAGTGTGGAATATAGGTGTGTTTTGTCTCTTCCTTCTGTTGGGGACATGCCCTCTGTTTTTTTGCTAATGGTGTTGTTCCTGTTTTGAGCTTTTGTGGTATCCTGTTAGCAATATACCACAGAATGTACAGGCAGTATGCAAACATATTTTTTTCTCAGACTCCTAAAAGCTCTGCTTCTAATACATGGCAAAAGAAATCTATTAAATGGATAATAACTTCCAATCTATGCAGTGTGCAAACTAAACCCCAGGTGCTTACTTTACAGCAGTAACTCTCCTGGTGTTACCCTACACGTCATTCCAATGGCATTAGTGCAGTTGAAAAGAAATGGAAAGTTCAGTTTTATTCGATTATATGATATGGATAACTTGTGTGGCATTGCTGGTTTGAGTTTAATAGCACAGGCTTGGTTGATGGGGTGTTTCATTGCTCTTTACTGACCTGTCATGCAGCTGAGGACACAGGAGCTCTGAGCAGCCATTTCCTCCATCTCTCCTCTCTCAGAGAAAGGAAAAGCACTTGCCAAGGTGATCTGCTCCCAGTAAAAAATTGCATTTGCAAAGTTAGCCTGTCTTTGGGAACAGCTTTGGTTCAAATGCAACCCTTATTTTTGGTGGAGAAGGTCTGTTGCCACATGTTACATGAGAGGCGGACAACACGTGGATCCTTATGCTTCCTGGGGACTCTGGGTGTACCCCACCAGGAACTTGATTACATTTATCCGTCCTTTCTTATGCAGTGGTGGCTGAGTGCCCGTGGTACACTGGCTGCCCCTGAGGTCATGGGATGTTTTGGAGGGAGGGATGGTCACCAGGTGAACGGGCTGCAAATAAATAAATAAATAAATGCCTGGCGGGTGTATCAGGTTCAGGTTGCCTTCTGTGACAGGGAAGAACACAGCATGTAGAATGGACAGGAACAGATTTTATTTAAATTTAGCAGCAGTGTTGTGGTTGGAAAAGGCTGATGAGAATTTGGCACCTAATTCCTTACCTCATACTGCTACCCCTGGTAGAGCTGTCAGCCTCCAAAGCATTACTGGTGTGTAGCCTGGGCAAGCACCCTTTAAATAACCTGTTCCTTTCTGTGTACTGTTTTGCTGAGCCATTCTGGTTTCTTAGTGTCCACAACAGCCTTTATGTGCTAGCACTTCAACACATGGAGAGGTTTCAGTCCTACACTAGAAGCAAGTGGACCATGAAGTGGTGTGAACCTTCCCACCAGATCACCATCACCTGTATTTTTGGGTCTGTGCTGTGACCCCTCTGCCACCCCAGAGTCCAGGTGGAGATGCGTCCTGTTGTGCTGATCTGTCATCTCTTGAAGACAATACCTCCAGGTACCACAAAGCCACTCTTCGATGCACAGGAGCTAGCTCCTCCTTCCTCTTCTCTCTCCCAGCGTGGGATGGGTGTGGTCTGGATTTGTTGTCACCAACTGTTCATCATCTCAGCACCACTTCTAGACTTGTCCCTCCAGTGCCAAGTCCCATCGTTTTTCTTCTGGGATGTGATGCTGCCAAGCTGCCCTAGTGTAACTTTAGGTCAGGGGATGCTGGCACAAGATTTTGGCATCTGGCAACCCAGGATCCCCATGACTACCTCTTTAAATGGACCCCGTACAGCTCTCTGAATTTTCTCAACTCAGAACAAGTATGGGAGATCACTGAAAACTGTGCTGCAATCAGCTTCTTGTCTGTAGGGATATTGTGAGCTCCCTCAGACTGGTATTTTGTCAGAAAGTTACAGAGGAACAGATGTCCCTTTCCCCAAAAGTGGGAGAGCGCTATGCTCATTGACAGGTTCTGCTAGACAGCTGGGAAGCCAGCAAAAAGCAAAACTTTATGCCCTATCCATCCTTCCTACCCCAAAGGAAACAGCCCTCTGCATGTTCTTATGCTGGCACATCATAAAGGGCAATGCTGTCAGGTTTTCTAGCTGCATCTTGAGCCTCTGACTTTCCACCATTAAGATTCCAGTGCTGTCCCTGTCACTGCCTTCTGGTGCTGTGAACCTGCTCTACACAGCTGGTGTCCCTATCGCTGGGACAGGAGCAAGACTGTCCATTCCATGTAGCCCTACCAAAAACACATGCTACCTCCAGCGGAAATGAGCAATGGATGTCACTGGGGAGAAGTGCTGCAGACTGTCTGCTCATCAGGGCTTTTTCAGTGCTGCTACATTTTCTTTATTTTAGGCAGCAGAGTTAATGACCCCTTGAATGAGTATTTACAGCTGCCTTTTTTCAGCTTCATTGTGGGGGAGAGAAAAAAAAAGTCTTTTCAAAATGTTGAGTGTCTCTGTTCTATGAGGCAGCAACCTGTCTTTCCCCTGCTTTTGCCTCCAGATTACATCCACCGTGGTCAAAGTTTGTTTTCTGCCCTCAGGAGTCAATTGCAGAGTGTTAAGCACCCTGAAGAAGGAACCTCACTCAGTGTGTCCATGCTGCTCAACTCAGGTCAGCAGGGTTTGTAATGGAGATGGACTTTGAATGTCCTCAATGCTGCAGGTATCTTTGAGCCCTCTTCCAGGGATGGCAGGAGAAAGCTTAGTCTCTCCTTTCTGTGCTAAGACAAAATCAAAATGATGCACTGAAAAATCCAGAGGAGTTTCTGGACAGATGTTTTTGGAAAACTAATGCTGAAAATATAAAGGTTTAGGCCAGTGTTTTTCTGCACAATGCAATGGCCAGGAACTATGTCCCTGTTGAGGCTGTAGAACTGAACACCAGTAAATTGTGAGGTTGGGGGGAGCTGGGAATGTTTCACTCACATTTTAAGGTCTTTTTCCCTATCCTTCTCCCCACACAAGAGACTAACCCAGGCTGTCTGAGGAGAAGACCTCTGTCAAAGTACACTCATTGACAAAAGAAAGTCTCCTGCACTGAGATTAGAAGGAACTTTCTGGTCGTGGGAACCTTTAGACAAGGATATATAAGCCTCCCCCGCTTGTCCCAGCAGTGACCCCAGCTCTAGTCACAGTTCTCCAGTGTGCAACCATGACCGGAGCAACTCATGACTCCTCATGGCTGTGGTCCACAGAGCCTATAAAGGCAAAATGGGAGGGTGGAACTCCAGAGGTAAACTTGCCTTGTGTTGTGGCCCCGATGAGAAAGCTGCTGGAGTGTCTGTCAAGGGGCAGCATCATGGTGCAGTGCTTTGGCACAGTGGGGAATGGCACTGAGAGCTGTTGGCTACCAGGAACAAGGAAAAAGAAAAGGCAACCACCTTCCCAAAACAGAGTGCGTTGCAGCTGTCTGGGGAGCTGCCTTGCAAAGTGATGGGGTATATGCGTGTGGGAGAAAAAAACCATTGAAAATAGTAGCATAATTGGCTGGCAGGCAGGCTAGAACTTCAGCAGAGGCTGTGATTAAACTTGTCACTATCTGTTAACCTTCAAAACAGGTGTCGTGCGTTTAAAGTGCCAAAATGGTGCTCAGGCTGCAATCTGTGTGTGTGCAGAGTGGGGTGACAGGAGCATGGGCCTGGGGGGGGAGCTTGCCAAATGGGCACAGGTACAGAAAAGGGATGGTCCTGGGCAGGCGGTATGTGTGACGCAAGTGGACTTGGCTGGCTTTGAAAGGTGGAGTATCTCCTGTCGGTGCTGGGACCAAGCAGGACATGTCCTTGGCTGATGGCAGATAGTGACCCAGTGAGGACCCCAAGGAAGGGGCTCCTCTTTTGTAGGCCCATTTAAGGGTTTCAAAGGGTTTGGGCCAGGTTTATTAAAGTTCTCAGGTTACTGAAATTCAGCTGGAGGAACCCTGAATCCTGCCAAGATCCTGAATTTTAACTTGGTTTAAGGAATTAGGACTATAAATTCTTTGTTGCACTCTTGGTCCAGCTCTTTCTTGAATATATTTGGGTTTTTTTATAAAAGCCATAAAAACTGTTACAATTTTGGGTTTAATATTTTTTATGGGGGAAAAACCAGAATGTAACATTTCAGTGAAAAATAAGAAAAGAGTGCTGTCTTTTTCCTTCCAGGGAGTATTTACATTATCAAACATTGTGATGTCAAGTGTCTAGGGATCTTGCAGGGCTGTATTGCTAAGTGAGTCAACAAGCAACGTAACACTTGGCATGCGTGGAAGGTGAGTGAATGATGTTCAAATGGGAAGATCAGGTAGGGCTCTGAAGAATACCTGAAGAATCTGAAATAGAAGGCTTTGAAGAAAAATGTCAGGGGTGAAAACCAGAAGATTGTAAGGTGCTAATAACTGGCAATTAGTATGGCTTGCGAAGCAAAAAGGCTGTCAACTCACTGAAAAATCTCATTTTGTCTAACTATTACTAGCTTTTAAATCCAACCTCAGACTGGGATGAAAGTGTGCTTGTACCATACGTAAGAACAAGATGATCTTGTGTCTGAGTTCCATTGTGGGATTCCCTTTAATGTAATCCATAAATCAGGCTGTTTGATTGCTTTTCAAAATTGGTTTGCACCTGTACTGTGCCCTAGTCCCAAATGAGAACAGCTGAGGAATACATCTCATCCGGATGGGTGTGACAGTCATCAAGCAGAAATAGCTTATTGTTTACACATTAACAGATTTTCTCTAACTGTTGATGAAACTCCAGAGACAGTATGTTTTTCTCCCCTTAATGTTTATTAAACAGACGTTGGCTTGGGTGTGAAGTCGGCAGGTGTGGAAAATATGTTTCTATCATCAGAGGTGGTGCTGTGGGGTATTGCCTTGGTTTGGGTTTTTTTTTTTTACATATATTCTGGAATATTGAAATCACAATGTGATAAGCAAGTACCTATAAAAGGTCACTTGGCAGCATATCTTGATTATCAGGGATGTGATGCAAATGTGTCTTCATACCTTAGGCGTTCTCATACCATGCACCTCCCACCTGTTCCTGCAAGTGGGAGAGTTTACACTGAAGGTTAAGGCTTAGGGAGACCTGAGCAAAATTGCTGGTCTTTTCTTAGCTCTCGCAAGACAGAGAAGTCTCTGGGTTGTCTGAATGGGGAGAACAGTCTTGGTACAAGGAATTTTCATCCCCTGCAAGCCTGGCTTGGATACAGTCACGCACAGCATTTGGGAGAATGCTGTCATTTTCCTTCCTCTGAAAGAGTCAACAGACACATCCAAAAATGAGGAAGGAGAATAATAAGCAGAGAGAAATCAATGCAAAGCTTTGCTTTGTACTTATTCTCAAAAACAGGCACAATGTTTGCAAAAATCTGGGGATAGCTGGACCCTTCAGACGTCATGCACTAAAAGGACAGAGCTGTAAAGCAGAGAAGTTTCCATAAAGTTGGGGAACAATGAGGTCTTTGAAAGAACATTTGCTTTAAAGTAGTAAGTGATGCCTGCTGTATAGTCCAGAGGAGAAATTTTATTACAGAGAGAAATGTGTATTGAAATTTTTCCTTGGGAAAGAGAGATCTGTTTTCCTGCTGCAAAGTGTTGGAGGTTTTTCTCTGAAAAATTAGTTGTTAAAGGGGTGTGTGTGGGAGTTAACCTGCTGATAAAAGTGGGTATCTCCTTCAGGCAAATAACTCTCCAGTTTTCACTGACTGCATTGACTATGTTTCCACTGATCACAGCAGGAATCTGGACAATCTCATTCCCGTGTCCTAATCTGGGNAAATGCCTATTTCTGGCTTAGGTAAAAATTAGATGACATTGTCTGTTTCTCTTTCACAAATACTTTATTTCTTTACTTTACTTCTTTCACAAATACTTTATTTCTTTATATTGGAGGTTAATTACTGAAGCGTGTGTAAAAATAGAGGTGAGAAGAGTATCTCGTATCAGCTATGGCTTTCTGCAGCTGTTCTGGATTGCATTGCTTCTAAAGCTTTATACCATCACTAAAATATGATACTAACAAAAAACTATTACCACATCACCACTACTAAACAAAAATTTGTGGATTAGAGCTGGTAATTTTCAATGAAAAATTTTATCAAATTGTACCAGCCCTAAGTCGGACCTCCTTCATCCTTCTAAGTTTGATAACTAATGGCTTTTTTTTTCAAAGAACATAGGTTTGAATTTATGTAACGTTTTCCCAACCCCATGTATTTCCTACCCAGGGGGGATAAAGTGAATATTTTGCATCTTTTGTGGAGATGAGAAGTGAGAGCAACAAGTCTATCTGTCTTTTGCAGTGATCCTATTGGCAACTTTTAGGAGTTATATTTTCCATAACTTCTCGCAAGATGTCATTATTTAGAGTGCTTGCTTGAATCCTTTAGCAGTTAAAATCTTGTATCAAATTTTCTGTTATTACTACCCTCAGTAAGTGTCAGGCTGACAGACGTATACTTATTTGATCATTTCCTTTACCATTTCCAAACACTGCCATAATATTTGCTTTCTCTCAAGTTTCTACCAGTTCTGGGCCTGGGTTATTGAAATCAANTGCCTGCTGTATAGTCCAGAGGAGAAATTTTATTACAGAGAGAAATGTGTATTGAAATTTTTCCTTGGGAAAGAGAGATCTGTTTTCCTGCTGCAAAGTGTTGGAGGTTTTTCTCTGAAAAATTAGTTGTTAAAGGGGTGTGTGTGGGAGTTAACCTGCTGATAAAAGTGGGTATCTCCTTCAGGCAAATAACTCTCCAGTTTTCACTGACTGCATTGACTATGTTTCCACTGATCACAGCAGGAATCTGGACAATCTCATTCCCGTGTCCTAATCTGGGATTTCAATCCTAACCCTCAAATCACGGACAGTTTCAAAGCAGGTGTGATGGTTTGGTGATTGAAAGCGAGTTGTGTCACCGTAGGGCTGTTGGAAAACGCAGAAACAACTGCACAAAGCAAACAGCAATGTGAAGCCTAGTCATTTCTTGAACTTGGTAACCTGTCGTTGAATGCTCCATCTGGAAGTGGTGAGCTTCTCCTGGGATGATTTCAGAAAGTTCAGGACAAAAAGGGAATTTGTCTCTTCACCTCAAGGAATCCAGTGTGCCCAATTTAANAAGTTTGATAACTAATGGCTTTTTTTTTCAAAGAACATAGGTTTGAATTTATGTAACGTTTTCCCAACCCCATGTATTTCCTACCCAGGGGGGATAAAGTGAATATTTTGCATCTTTTGTGGAGATGAGAAGTGAGAGCAACAAGTCTATCTGTCTTTTGCAGTGATCCTATTGGCAACTTTTAGGAGTTATATTTTCCATAACTTCTCGCAAGATGTCATTATTTAGAGTGCTTGCTTGAATCCTTTAGCAGTTAAAATCTTGTATCAAATTTTCTGTTATTACTACCCTCAGTAAGTGTCAGGCTGACAGACGTATACTTATTTGATCATTTCCTTTACAATTTCCAAACACTGCCATAATATTTGCTTTCTCTCAAGTTTCTACCAGTTCTGGGCCTGGGTTATTGAAATCAACATCCAGAGAATCTTCCTAACCTGCTTTTTTAGTAATCCTGGTGCAAGGTACCTGGCTCTACTGATATTAAAAAGTACTTAAGTAGTGACTGTTTTGACTGTTTTACATCGGGATTGACTATGCCTAGAGTGGAAAATGCTCAACCTTTCCTTATGATATGAACACAATGTCTGGTTCTCTCCTGGGCAAGGAATGGATGTATTTGCTAAACACTTCTGACTTTCTGCATTATTACTAACTGTTCTGGTGCTCTTACTATTCATGGGCTCATAGCATTGGTAGGGCTACTCTTGGCCCTAAATGGGCTCAAACATCTGCTTCTTACTGTCTTTTTCTTCAGCTGTATGTACTTCCTTGTGTCTCTTTGCTTCCTTACAAATTTTATATAGCTCCAGGATGTATTTTCAGTGCTTGAAACATCTATCCTCAAAACAGCCATCCATTCATCTTTATTATTGCTCATTTTGCATCTGTTTCTGTCCAGGATTGTTTTTTGAACCACGTTATCTTAACTACAGTTTTAGATATTTTTTTTTTTGCTTTAATTTGGTTCTTTTTACACCTAACAACATTTAAACTATTCATTACAGGCATTGCATTTAGTCTTCACTTACAGCTGACTTGTACTTGATTCAGCTTTGTGAAACTGGCTGTCTTGAAATAACATGTGTTTTTAACTAGCTTAGACAGGAATCAAACATAACCACTTCCACATTAGTTACCTTTAAGTTTTACTTCTTGGTTAAAAAATTATCATCTATGATTTGTAGAAACTCCAGAGAAAATAGTGCTACCAGGGGATTATGATATATATCATCCAAAGTGAAGTTTTCCATGTCATCCCATGGCTTTGGAGGTGCCCCACCTAATTTTGAGGGTGGTTTAGCATTTTGGGGCTGGCAGCTATTATAGCCTTATTTTGTACTTTACTCATTTACACACAATCCATAAGCAAAGTCATTCACTCCTGTGTCATCAGGTGCTACGAGTAAATTAATGCTGGGACTCCTTTGCATCCCTGATGCTCCTCTAGAAGGTTATGGTCACTGCTCCCACCCCACTCATGAAAGTAGACATTTTCTTTGGGTATCATTAGAACAAATCAATCAAAAATAGCAATTTGACAATGAATTTTGAGAAATGCCACAAATGTTGAAGTTTTAGATTGTTTTTTAAAGGTTATAGTTTTGAATGTAAACCCCTTGTTTCCACATCCCCAAAATACAATTTTGTTCTCTCACCACCTTTAGTTAAACCACTTATAAAATTCCTTATCTTTTAATTTAAGTTTTCTTTTAGAAGTTGTGAATGAGGGCAATAAGCATCCATTGCTTTCAGAAGGCTACTTTCTGAACTGTGCTGTTGTAGACCTCAAAGAGAACACATGGCAAAGAGGGGAGTAATGACAAGGACTTCAGAGGCTAAGTTGTACTTGATGGGACTTCTGCACTTATCAGGACAGGCAAGAAAAAACTCCCTATAACGAGAAAAAATGTATTAAGAAATTCAAGTGATCGAGAACAGGACACATCCTTTTGCATTCTGC
>VZTM01000007.1:26969-66050 GCA_013400555.1 Jacana jacana | reverse complement strand
TTTCTGAGTTCAGCAGACCTTACATGGAAGAATTCAGTGTCCGTTTTCAGCATTCAAACGTGCTGGTCCAGAAGGGGATACGGAGGAGGGCAGAGGTAGGGGGTAGGAAGCCCCATGGAGACATTGCTATCAAATCTCCCAAGCAACATACCCAGCACAGGAGCAAAATGTGCCTGAAAGCCAAATATTGAACTCTGACAGAGTTTGAAGAAATTCATGTGGGTGTTTTCAAGAGTTTATGAAATAACTCAAAATGGAGATAAGTCCTATGTCATCTACTTGATCAGCTAGGAAACTGTTGACTGAAGCCTAGCATGAGCCAAGTACCTACGCATGCATTATTTCAAAGAATTAATAATGTCTTCAGATGCGGAGCCTGCTAGTTAGTTTAATTACTGTCCTGTTTTGGTTATTTTTTTCCTTTTAGTAGCTAAATGGATCCAGTGACAATGAATCTTATTTCATTTTTTAATAGATGAAAGGGAAGCAGGCTTCAAAACAGATAATGAATTTCTTCTAACTTGTCTGGAGACTGAAGAGCCATAATTCTGATTGATCAGATATGGTCTGCTTCAGAGAGGCACCAGATGTGATCCAGATTTTAAATAGATGCTGCTACTGTCCAAATACATTCACTCCCTCCTGGTGTAACAAAGTGAAGTCCATCTGTCTGGAGTTGTGCACTTTTTTTAGTGGTAATAACAGTTAACATCAACAATAAGCTTTGTCTCATTAGTATCACATAATCCCTACTACCAAGTCCCCAGTTTCTGGTCCCCATATTATCTGCCATGGAAAAAATAAAGACCACAGCAGGAGCTAAGAAGGTCAGTGCATTCTCAGGGTAATCAGCTGTAGTAAATTCAATTCTGACAAGACAAGGCTTGCAAATGTCTGGGGAATTAAGGGATCATCTATAATTTCATATGTTGAGTGGGAAAGTGTCCTTCCAAACATTTATTAATTACAGATGAGGATAGTATGGTGGTCATCCTTGGAGAGATTACTTCTGAAGCAAAGCAAGAAAAGTAGATTTAACTGTTTGCTGCTGCTTCTAAAGAAAAACTACTGATCTTAGCAATTTGCCTAGCAGTAGTTTCAGTCAGTATTCTTTCTCTCCCAGTTTTTATTGCTCTGTCTTAGCAACTGATGCCTGTCACCCTTTATGAAAGTTTTTGCATTAATTTTTCCCAGTGCGATCGATGAGGAAGTCTTTCCTTGGCTTTAGTCTGGCTCAGTGCCATCTCTGCAGGGTCTGCAGTCCTTAAAAAGTAACAAGTAGAGAATAACAGACAAAAGAGCTTTGCATTCAGATTTGAAGATCTCGGAGGACTTTAGAAACCTTAATTACTCCCCTTTGAGGTCTGTATTGTCCTTTCTGTTTTACAGATTAAGTAATTGAAACATAGGAAGGTTAGAGCTAGTGTTTTCCAGTGTGGACATTTACATCCACACCTTTCTTCCTCAAGAGGAAGTCTTTAACACTTTCAAACTCATTTTTGCACACCTTTTTTGAATGCATTTGCTATAAGTTTACCCAACAGCTCACCAAAAGTCACTAGAGTTGCTGACGAAGCCATTAAATTGTCTTAAAAACAAGAAATTCAAAGTGTGTGGCTTATTTATTTCCTTTAGTGAAACCAAGGCTGAGGAGGAGAAATGAACACTAAATCCATCAGGAGGCTATTTAAGTAAAAGAATAAACCTGCCATAAGAACAGATTGATCTCATATAATCACAAATAAACATGGACTGGAATTTAGGGAGAGGTTTTTAACAATCAGAGGAGTGAGATCTGGGGACAAATAAGTAGTCTGGGGGTGAACAACATCACTTGGATGGAAGTGTAGTTGGATTGGAGTCCAGGAGGGATAAGGGGATGATGTACTGACACCTCCAGGGGCCTGGCTTTGGTGGCCAGCGTGTCCTTCTCCATGTTGTATTCACTGCCAACCAGTTCCCTAAGCCTTGGATGCAAATAAATGCTGGGACAAACTGGTTTTCCTCCCTGCAGGGGACCCTGGGTATTTCTTGTTTAGTGTCTCGGTCATTTGGGTAGGAAAATGCTATTGGTGCCACAGGAAGAAAATGAATACCTGGTGATATCAAATACCACTCTCCCTTTCAGACCTGTGGTGCCTCGTATGCCAGATTGCAGCTATTGTATGAAGAATTTTCAGTTCCTTTTTGTGCCTGGCGGCTGATTGAAAGTTCATATTATTTATGGCAGAAAACAGCAGTGTACTTTTGAGCCTGAGGAAGCTGGGAAAGTGCAGTGGGTGTCAATCAATTAAGCTATTCAACTTATTTATGAAACAAGACAAAACAATGTCTACGATATGAATTCCCATCTCAATAGGATCCTCCCTGATATAAAATGTCAGAGCTGAAAAAGGGTCAGCTCATGACCCTTGAATATTCTTTTAAACTATTTGCAAATCAATACCTCTTCTCTGGGTTTGTTCAGGGACCATCATTCCCTTTTATTATAAGTCACAGGGCATAGACTGCTTATGAGTGAGTATGGAGACAGATCACTGCACTAAAGGAGCAGCTGGCTTTAGAGACTGAGTCGGACTCATTTATAGGGGAGGCTCAGTTCACGCTACCCTGACAGTGCAAAAGGTTTAAAGTTAGTATAATTATGTTTTTTGCTGATTATGGGCACCTTTACGTCTGCTCAAAGAGCAAAGAAGCCCCAGTCCCTGGGCATGCAATTGAGATTGTCTCCCTCTTACTGGTAGTTTACTGGCCATGAACATCAGCTCCCTTTTTCTCTTCCACATGCTTAATGTCAGAAAGTCCTTCTGCATCCCTGTGTAGCTGGGTTTTGGGTTTGCAGTCCTGAATTTTCTCCCTCTCTCTCTTAACAGCTCTGCTAGCAATAACCTGTTTGGTACAGGTAAGGCTTGAGTGGACAGATGGCCTGATCCTCAGCTGAGCATCTGTCCCATTAAGCTGTCTAAAAAGGCATCATCTTTACAAATCCTGATCTTAATCTAATTGCCCACTGTGTGACCCTTGGGGATTTCAGATCTGTGCCAAAGAGGGGAAGAGGGCAGCTGGGGGAATCCCCTGAGTTGGGGGGAGGGAGGGAGTGCCTGCAGGACAAGTTGTCTGGGCTGACCACTGAGGATGTGCCTGTCTCACAATGAGGTGATAGAGAAGGTCCACAGTCCTGATTGGACCAGAAAGCCTACCTTGAGCTCTCCTGCAAAGAGGACATACACAAAATAAATCCTTGAAATAGTTGGTCCAGGCCTTTGGATGGGTTTGTCTAAGGGACCTCCCATTGTATCTCCTTGTGGCATTTTCTTTCTCCATATGCAAACATGGCACCATCCTAACGCCTTTCGGCAGCACATGGGCAAGCCTAAGTCCAGGCAGGTGAACTGAGGGTAAAATAGCAGAAATGCCATGTTGTCTATTAGGTTATATCAACAAGAAGAGAGGTCCCTTCCAACCCAAACTGTTCTATGACATGATTCTGTGATAAAAGGAAGCTGTTCACATCAGTGATCCTGTCTACTAATAGCATAGCGTTGCTCAGAGGAAATCAACATACACATTTTTTGGCTAGGTGGCCAGCAATATGGTATATCCATAAAGCACCTGTGAGAAAGGGACTCTTCTTCCCACTTATCTGTACTACAGAATTAATCCTGAGACAGATATTTAATAGTGTTAATATCCTTAGAAAAAGGGAGGAAATAAAAAATAGAAAATAAAATTGAACTTGCATACTGCTGAGTGACCTGGAAATAGTACCGAATTCAGCTCTGATTCCTCCAGTCATAGGCTGGTTTTCAGGTAGATCCAAATTTTAGAAATTTGTAATCAATTACCCCAAAAACCTCAGCCCTAAATATAAAATAATTTGGAGTGGCTTGGATCAGATTATTTTAGAATTAAAAATATTGACTACTGGAATTGCCTGAGATTTTCAGAATTTTTTTCCCACAACTTTCAGAGGAATTCTTTAAAATAAATAAGTAAAATGACATTAAGTTTTTAATGGTAAGTATAGAAATAGTCCCCTTCTGTTTTCAAATCTGAAATATTTTATTTTAAAATGTATTTTTAAAAGGTCAAGATAGTAATATTTTTTTTCTTCAACCTACTTCAATACCTGAACAAGTGAGTAGTTCTGCTGCGTAGAGTTTGTGCTGCTGGAAACAAATAATCCTGTGTCAGTAAAAGAAAAATTGGACACCGCTGCACCTGCAAGTTTGTTTGTACTCATGATTCTGGTGCGGGCCTGAACTGATGTCTGTACAGGTAGGAAACATGAATTTTTTACAGGATTTTTCCGTAGTTAGGGAATCCTGGAGAAATTGCTCTTCACCTGGATCGAAGATGTGCAATAAAGTCCTACATCAACACAAAAGGGTCAAAAAGAAAATGAATGCCTAGGAATGAGCTGGACTGTAACACAAGCTTTGTCTCTTTGTTGCAGAGAGCCAATCTTCAACTTTATGCCAATCAGTCTAAATTTTAGTTTCAGGCTTCCATCTAGCAAAGTTATTTAGGGACATTCTTAACTTTAAGTGCACATAGAGTACTGGAAAATACCATTCAAAAGGCCTATTCACAGGTAAAGCTTAATATGCATAGGGAAGTGCTACAAGCATAATATTTGCCCCAAAATAATAAATCAAAAATGTTTAGCATCAAAATAGAAACCAAACAGCTCATTAGCTATCAATTTGCAGTTAAGGTGAAGAAAGACAGTCTGACTACAAGGAAGAAATATCTAACTATAGGCATGAGAGAGATATATTTAACATGACATTCCCTGGAAAACTTTCTAGACAGCTCTGTCATAGAAAAGTGAAATGAAATTGGGTGAAAACATCTTGAGGAATGGAATACGAATGCTGAAAAAGGAAATTTCCAGTCAGCCCAAGGTTTGTTATTAATAGACATTTGCCACACAATACTTCTCAGAAATAGATTTTTGAGTTGGAAGTTCACTGTGATGGAGCTATTAAAAAAAAAAAAGCTGATGAATTGCAGTTGCTTCCCTCTAAATAAAGAGTAACTAACCAAGGAACCATCTGTCGGTGTATGATTACTAACCAACTTTCTTTTTGTCTTTCAAAACAGCCTGAGAAATCAAGGGCACTGGGAGTAAAGCAGAGAGCACACATGCTGCAGGCTCACTGGCAGCCAGCCCTGGAGGATTGGATCCCATCCTGGCCTTTCTCCCTTGGTGCAATAATTTCATACTGCTAGTTTTCATCTGGTGCACCTGTATTATTTCAAATACATGCTGAACTCTAACGGGGTTATTCTGCAGTAAATGTGGCTAATTGTGGCACACTTGAGAATTGCAAGGTAAAACTTTTCTAAGAGAGGAAAATCCTTAAGTCTTCTCTCTCAGCTTGTGAAACAGACAGAATAATATTAATTCATTTTTCCCCCCTGCTATTGAATAGTAAAAAGCCTGTGATACCCTGGGAAAACATATTCTTAATGGTTTTCTTAAGGTTGAATACCCTACTAGCAGTAAGAAAGACAAAGCAGTAAGATCTAAGGCCTCTTAGTCTCTAGAAAACTGCATAGGTTTTTTATGCTGGAAAAATGAGGGATTTATTCCTTTTTTCGGTCAGATGAGTTCAGGGTCAATGTACAATTTCTCTTTTTCTTTCTATTCCAATGACCACTGAATTTTGGGTGGTTTATTGCCCCAAACTCCATCTGACTCTGAACAAACTGACTGCATCTGGCTCTTTGTCGGTGAAGCCGCTTTGCAGTGTCTATAGTCACATATCTTCAGCTCACATGAAACCCAGCACCCCACAAATCCCTTTGTGAAGGAAGAGCGATGGACACCACCAGGTTTGCCAGTGAAAAGCTGCTCACTTCCTAGCCCAAATTATATTTTCTATGCTATATTTTTACTAATTCCCCCACCCCTTGCCCATGACTCCATCCTTTGCCCTTCCTCATCTTCACCAGCCACTCTCATGCCCCAGACGCCCTGTCCCCAGGCTCATTTCTCAGCTTCTTTCCCAGGTGCATTTCCTCTTGTCTCCAGCCCTTAATCCATGCTTCCCACCTCCAGCCCGGTGGCTGAGAACAGGTGGAAAGGCAGGTGATAGTATAAATATTTATGTCATGAAGACTGCATCTGGGAGTACTTCCTGATGGAGTTGTCACCCTAAAAAAAAAAAAATATATATATAAAAAAAATTAAACTCAAAACTGTAGAGGCATCTTTCCTTTGCACAGCCATCAAAACAAAGACTCCCTTTGTATAATCAATAGTAAAACCTAGGTGTGTGAAATTAAGCAGACATGAAGTTGCCAGGATCAGATCCTTGATGTATTTCTAAGGAGTCTTACGATGGGAAGCCAGACAGCAATAGCTATCCTACAGATACATGAGTAAGGCAACTTTTTAGGTGTACATCTTGTCAGTTTGACATGTTGGATTCTGACTCTTGTCAAGTGTAAAAGGAAATACTCCCACTTCATTTTCTATTTTTTTCACCTTATACACTGATTTAGATGTTAGTGTTGCACCAGCCACTGGCACCATCTAGGTGCCAGTGAACATCCCATGGGCACAGTATTAATCAAATAAAACAATTTGCAAGCAGCTCTAATAAGCATCACCCCATTGCAAGCCTGGAAATTCTTTAAGACTCATTAAGCAATCAGCAAATAGAGACATTTGTCTCCCATTAAAGAGTAAATTGGAAATACTGAAAGGAAACCTATGCTGGGCTGTGATTTGTCAGAGAACGTATTAGCAGGAGCAGCCACAGTATGTTTAGCATTTGCGTGTGAGTTAAAGCAGGAACTGGAGTGAGAGGAACTATTTTAAATCTGCTCTATTAATACTCTGAAAGTACATTTAAAAGCATCAGCAGATACAGCCATCTTTGACTCTTCCAGGAGGAAGTTGCCATTTGTTGCAGAGCTGCTGTTGCTTTAATTTGACAGTCAATATGTGTTTTCCCCACAGTATTAGATATCTTGGGCTCCATCCAGGACACATTTGGAAACGAACCGATCCCTGTAGTTCCTATGCAACGATGAGATTTACTACTTAGGTCGACACGTATCTTCGGTGAGTCAAATAAACATAAGGAGCATTAATTAGGGCTGCTTGCTGAATTTAGACTGCATTCACACAACCTGATACTGTTGCTGGTGGGGCCAGGCTGGTTCAGCCAAGGTCGCACAGGGTGAGATAGGCAGTGACAAAGGCCTGAATCAGCTGCAGGCCAAAAAGTAAACCAGCCCTGTTGATCTCCTACCCAGGCTCTAGGCTGACTTTGGGAAATTCCTTGGAGTTCACCTGAATTTAAAGACTTAAGGCTTAAAAAACCAAACGAGGAACCTTGTCTGGGTAAAGAAAGGTTGAGATCATTTAGGAACATGTCAGCAGGAGAGCATTACTATGATATTCTAACTGATGCTTTGGCACACCACAGTAGTCAGATATATACGTGAGTAACTGAGTGTTATAGATGTTAAAAGTGCATCTTTAAAATATTTTAAAATCATGTTTTAACCGAGGAATGTTGGAGGAGAGGCCTATGAGGATTGATAGGTTCTGTTCTCAGCCCTGCCTTAACTGTGGTCTCTAATGAAGGAGGTGAGACACTCTCTGGAGCTGTTTGCCTTCAGGTGCACTGAAATAAAACACCCTGGGCTGCTGGTTAAGAAATCACAGCAGCTTTCCCTTCCCTCAGCTTCTGAGTGCTAATCTCAGAGAGGAAGGGTCTTGAAGAGGTACATGTTGAGATTAAGGCACTTCCAAAAACCATGCTTGGCCAGTGGAGGCAGCATGCATCAATAAAATTGCAAGAATTTTGCAAATGATTTGACATCTTGTTCTGAGGATGAAAGCTGCCTGGTGAGACCAAGTCAAAATTTAGCAGAATCACTCTTGTTTTCACCAGGCCCAGACTGGAAGAGGAAGTCTTTAGTGTCCTACCGGGAGGGTTGTGATCAGCTCTCATTAGTGTCTTATCTGGACTGGGGCTATGATCAGCTTTTTGTCCACTTTCTTTTTTTTTTTTTTTTTATTGTTCTTTTACCAGTGGTTACTAGGGCCACCTGTGGTGAGGTTACATGAAGCAGGGCTGGAGCTCACCATCACTCAGAAGGCATTTCAGCCTGCTGCTGGCTATGGCAGAGCACTGCAGGGACTTCGGCGTGGGAGCTGGCAGTGCTGAGCATCATGGAGAGAACAGGTAAGGTTGCAATCCCCTCATTTCTTCAGGAAGTCAAACACAGGTGAACCTCTCTTGCTCAGACATCCCCCTTCTGCAGCACACACTTGGACAGGCTGAACACACCTAAATCTCCCAATACTTTTGTTTGAATTCTTCTTACTGTGGGACAGTGATTGCTTTTGTGTTTTACATCAGATGTTTTTGCCAAAGGAGATATATGTTGTAAAGATATAAACATTTCTTACAGCTTTGCTTTTGCCAGTGTTGTGTTAATTCACTGCAGACTTTACAAAAGTGGCTTTACGAAGTGTCAGTTCCTGTGGGCAGGAGGGAGGAGAAGCAGAGTAAGGCAGACCTGCATTCTTTTAACCTTGCCACAGTGGAGCTGTACAGGTTAATGCAGAAGATGACCAAATAAATCTCGAGCTGACACTATGGTCTCCAGCAGACTTGAAAATTGAGGGCAGATTGCTGTGACTTTCCCTCACTAATGGGGGGCGAAGACATTTCGGTAGTGCCCTGTTCCCCTCTCTCTGGATGCTCCTTTTTCCTTTGCTGGTGGAAATGCGACATGGGAAAGAGGAAGCCCACAATTTCCCACCCATTGCTGTCAGAGCTTGTCAGCGACATAGGGAACAGATAAGAGGATTTCATCTGGAATACCCTTGTTACAGCCCAGATATGGGACATACCCCCTGTCTGTGGGTGCTTGAATTTAGGTGCTGTGTGGTTGATAAAGACTTTCCATTTGAGTGAGGTCGCACATCGTGACAGGACTATTCAGTATGGCCAGAGGTGAGGAGATGCAGCTCCCCTCATGGGCAGTAAGAACCTGAGCCAGGCTACATTGCTCATGTAGAAGATCCACCACTACCACTGTGGATAGTCGGAGGGAAGGGTAAGGGTAGGAGAGTCCCAGAAGAATCATTTAAAAAAGGAGAATGAGGTCACATTACTGAGGATGAGATCAAGGAATAAAATAAGCACATAGGGCAGAAGGGTTGCTGTGCTAAATGAATTACAGCCACTGAGGAGTGTTAGGAAACAAGGAGAAAGGTGCTATAAATACAGTAAAGTAAGAGAAAGACAGCAGCAGGCAGAAGCCCATTACCTAATGAGGAACAGGAGAGGTACAGATGACCTAGAGAAGGTAGACATATTTAATGCTGTTTTGCTTCAGTTTTCTCCAACAAAAAAAGTGCTTCACTGTGATCTAAAGATGGAAAGACACAAGACAGAAGAGGAAAAGAACAGACAAGCAAGAACATGATTAAACTGAATATATTCACCGGAGGGTGTAAAGGAAAGCAGGCAGCTTGGGGTGTGCAGATATAATCTCTGTACTCAGAGAGAAAGGTGGACCTGGAATTATAAAAAGAAGTCAGCACCAACACCTACAAGGAAAGGCATTAGAATGAAAAAATAATCACACCGTACATACCTGGAGATCAATGTGTTGATAAGAAGCAGCCAGTTGGATTTGTTAGGGAGCAAATGTTGTCCTGCTGATCTTGCATTTGCCTGTAGTAGGGTGGGTGGCTCAGAGAGACAGGCAATGCAGCTGCAGATCTCAATGCGTACAGGCCTGGGTGTAGTAAGGGTTTTGGTGCAATGGCATCCCTAAGAAATGTTTGCCTGGAGTAAGTCTGGACTGTAAGCAAGAGCACTTGAGCTTACCCAATGGCTCTGTTGCAGTTTCTGACACAGCTTTGTGTAAAGGCAATCACCTTATTGCTCTTTATAGAAAAAGTGGGATAATTAGCATCCCATATTACATCAAGGAGCAATGAGATCTTCTGTCTCCTTTGACTGTAAACTGTTAGGGTCTGCTATGTGTCTACAGACAGGACCATCACTGGATATTTGGATGTGCAATTAATAGGGATGGGTGTCCCTAAACGAGAGGCACAGGATGCGCTCACAGGAAGGACCTTCCAGTCTGGTACTGTGAGATGTATGACTGAGTAGAGGAGGATGATTCAATTAGATATATCTTTCTTTTTTGCATGGTAGGTGTTTCAAGATACTGAAAAAGGCTGAAAAGTCATGGATGACTTGGTGGGAAATTTGCTGTTAAGTTTGGGTGAGAAGAAACAATGGAGAAGGAGACCTATCAGGGCCTTTGAAGAAAAAAAGGAAAAGGAGATGGTTTTTAGGATTCCCACTTCCTAGTACTTCTCCCATCAGTACCTACTAATCCTACTACCAGCATTCTATTTGCAGGTTAAGCAAAGTTCAAAACATTCTCAGATTTTCATTCCAAGAGCTGTTTGGGCATTATGCAACAGGAGATGCATGCCACAGAAAGACAAGAATCTGCATATTCAATCCTGCCTAGGATTAATGTGCACGTGACACTCTATGCACGTGACAGCATATATGAATTTCATGTGTTGCAAAAGCTTTGGTGCACTGATCAGAACCTGATGTATTCAGCCAATGGGCTGGTGTTACTCTTCTATTTATGTGGTCTAAGAAAAGGAAAAGAGGGGGGCAAGCCTTCAGGGGCAGTGACCCTTTCTTTATTCAAACCTGAACAGAGGGAGGGTCTTTACTTCCAAGAACTCATTTTTTCTTTCTTCTTGCCTTACAATGAGAGCTCCAAAAGAATAGGTCCTTGGAGCTAACAAGGTTGATCATCAAGGAAATCTCTATGCCTTCTGAATCCTTGGGCCGTGGAAAAGATTTAGTGCTTCACTGAACCAACCTTGGGAAGCAGAAGTTATGAAAGCCCAATTTAAGGGCTGATTTTAAAACTAGCTCTGCATAGGCATTTTCTGCTCTTCCCCAAAACAACACAGCATGGACCTCTGTATCCCTTCATCTCCTCAAGAGCCAAATAATGCCCAGTATTTCCCATATGACTGCAGCAGATGCCTTTAGCAGTTCATAGTGGGCCCAAGGTTAATGTTTAACACTGTGTGTGTGTGTGGTAGAAATACAATGGCACTAAATTATGGTCATTATAATGGTAGGTTAAAACCAGTGTTGCTGTGAAGAGGTCCTGCTGGGAATTCTCCTCTTGGATGGTGTTAAGTAGAACAGCCTGCCGGAAAGGACAGTGTGAAGACATATAAATAACTGCACACAGGAGGACAGGATGTGCTTCAGAGGAAAGAGCGGTGCAAGGGTAGGGCTGGGCTTTGAATAATGCTAATGTGACGGTTTTGTGCCCACTTGTTTTTCACACATGTAACATGGTGATGACAGCAAGTAAAAAGGCTGTTGGGAGATCTGCCTGTCCCTACTTTGAAATCTCTGGGTGAAGGTAGCTAAGCTGTAGCACCGACTTAGCTCATTCTGCCTTGAAAAATACAGAAAGGCACTCAAAAATATATACAATTTCTCACATGACCCTGTGAGCCGTCAAATTCAGCTTTTCCTATGGGCCTTTCTTAACACAGTGGCTGCCTTCAAGATGCTCTTGAACATGTCTACCAAAAGGGTAGCTCCAGCATGGCAGAGTTCTCTGCTTGGACACTGGTGGGAATGCTACAAGGAGCCAAAATAAACTAGCTTAGGAAGACTGCAGTTGGGAATGGTTTTAAATAAGTTTTCTTGATTCATCTGTTACTGTTCACAGCCTAATTTCTTGCTGTCCGGCTTAATGTGCTTTGTAGCTGGGTGCTTTGTGTTTTTGAAAATAGCAACCTGATAATCTACTGCTCTGTGCTCAGCTATAGGAGTGCATATCATGAAGGAAGCAGTCCCCTGGCCTCTGTCTTGAGCTGGCAAATGTGAGAGACAGTGAGTGCAAAATGGGTGATATAGTTGCTGGTGTTGTTGCAAACCCTGGAAATATGTCACTGACATCCCTGGAGAGTCTACAGCATAAAATTGGTGTGAGAAGAGAATAAGATCTGTCAGGCTTGCTGCTTGTGTTTCTTTATTAGTTTTAATTTTTAATTTTTCCCCTCTGCAAAGATCTCAACTCCTGTTGGTCTCACTGAAAAAAACAAACCAACGTGAGTTGGTTGACATCAGACTGTTGCAGTGTCCATCAGTGGCAATGGACAATACAGTACCACAGTTACACTGGGATACCAAGCATGTGCCAAACTGTATCAAAATGATGTAGTGTTGGGATTATTATATCAGGGAGGTAGCCAGGACACTAGGCGCTCTCTGGTGTGAGCCATGCTTGGTGGTGGCCCACTGTCCCAGAGCTGGTGTACCCAGATTCTCTCTTCCTCTTCTGCTGGGCTATGTTTCACAAGTCTCATCATCCCCCTTCTATGCAGCATCTCTGACTCTGTCCCATAGAGAGAAAGGATGGAACTGATCTCAGGTGGGAAACATCTCCACAGTGATGCCTGGTGACCACTGACCCCAAAAGGCCAAGGGCAGGAGCTGGGTTTCACATCCTTTTGGTCCCTCTTAACAGCACAGCTCCTCTGCTGCTGCTCACATAGAGATGAAGCAAAGCAAGGGCTCTGCAGGGGTAATCAGTGCTGTGTGTAGATAGATACTAATGACATTAGATGGGTACTGAGCAGCAGCTTTGCTAGAGACTGCAATGACACACACCTCCAGAGAAAGGTCAGTGGTATGTGGGGCTTGACCCCACATTCCTTTTGCATCCCTGACCCCCAGTGAAGTCAATCAGACCCATTCTGTGGCACTATTAACTTAGAAGATTTATGTGCTTCACGCAGTGGGAGGAGAACTTGATTTAATTTCCAGCATAGTTTTTTGCTTGCCTACCCTCACTCATGTTAATGACAACAGACATGAATTCAGCTCAAGTAGTCAGGGAAACAGCTCAGTCCTGACTTAGTTCCCAAGTAGATGTGAACCTCTGGCTTATTATTTAACTAAGTTGTTGACAACTAATGGTCTAATTGGGGGAGCAATTGATTTTGGATGACATTTTAAAAGTGCAAACTCAGCTCAACAATTTATAACCCCTATGGTGGCTTATTGCTTTGGCAGAGTTAAGTGGATTGATTGGTTATAAACTTCCGTTGGTTTCTTGTTATCATGAACCATGTTTAATGCTTTGTATTGATCTATCATTTTCTGAAAATATAAATTTTATTTAAAAGAGAAAGTTCCTACAGCCCTGAATGTCATAAAGACAGGTGTTCTGTAGCATGCACATGCAGCTTAACTTCAGGAAATGCTGGCTCTCACCATACCTGGCCTAATTTTGGATAATGGTAAGTTGTGCAGTTTATTGACCTGAGCATTCTTTGTGTCTCCTGCAGCAGGAACAGGAGGTGTTTAGCACTGGACGAGCACGAGTCTGCATTTTTAATCCAGGAATTACTTGGAGAGAATTGAGTCTGCCTGAAAGACATAAGACAAGGGTGTGAGTGTGAGAACTGACAGTCATGTGAGAGGTACAGTGAGAGGCATTCCAAGGCAGCCTATGGTCT
Source organism: Jacana jacana (assembly GCA_013400555.1). NCBI lineage: Eukaryota > Metazoa > Chordata > Aves > Charadriiformes > Jacanidae > Jacana > Jacana jacana. The sequence goes on along the minus strand of VZTM01000007.1, from coordinate 52,480 downwards.
AAATCTCCCTTTCCTGAACCTAGTCTGATCCAAAGGCAGCCCGTCTTTCAGCTGATTTCCTATTAAGCCCATTATTTTAAGAAAAGTGTGATCTTTGGCACCACTAAGAAGAGCTAAGGGAGAAATCCTCTCTATGGTAAAAGACAAGTCACCCTACTTTCCTGCCTGAGCTCTTCCCTTCTGCAAAATAAGGACAATAAAAACTGGCTGCTTCAACAAGTAGTGAGGATTAATGGATTTAACAGGCCTGCATGTATTGAAGGTTACCAGTTGCCAGCTGTGTTGAACATGTCAACTCTACATGTTGGCAAATATCCATTCATTAATTCTTAATTATTATTCTGAATAGTGCGGTTCTTTTAAATATCTCCCAGGATTAACCTCACAGTCCCTGGTACTGTGCACATAAAAGGAACCAGGACAAATATTGTCCATTCTTTTTGTCATGTGAAAACAGTGGGCTCTTCAAACTTTTGATTGTGTGAATCATCTTCACCAATTTACACCAGCTGTAGGATCTCTTGTGAAGGACATTTTTAGGTCCTCTGTTTGGGAACACCTCTAGGGGAGCTTGTTGGGTCCTTCTTCAGTGCCTCCCAACACAACTGCATAATAGTGGTCTACTCAGGACAACCTGTGTGACTCCCAGCAGGATGCAGGCTGGGAGGAAGGGTAGCTGGATCAACACAAGGCAGCAAGGCTGTGGGTCACACACATACTGTGAGACTTTACACCCCAAAACCCAAAGAAACAACACAAAGAGAAAAGAGGTTGGTTATGAATGAACTAACTTGGAGTCAGTGTTTTTAGTTGTGGTGAGTGAAGAAATACTGTGAAATCTGTGCCTCTGCACAGCATCTTCCCTGGCTAATTCTGCTCTAGCAGCGACTCCAGAAAGCTGATTTCCTGAGAGCTCATGTTACAGTCAACTTTGGTGCCTGCTACAGAGCCCAAGACGAGAGCATGCACACCCACCAGAGCAAGGGAATATCCAGAGACACACCAAATATTCACTGCAACACTAAATTGTGTGAAGCAGAAAAAGGCAGGACAACTATTTTTGGGGTGACTTGTATAACTTTTCCAGCCTTTGGTGTATTTTAATTTTGAAGTGCTTGGCATCGTCGAGGCAGGATGTTTTGGATTAACAATTATGCAACTCAAGTGCAAAAGCAGGACCTGCTAAAGTATGCAAGGGTTTTGCTTTGAAGTTTATTGGAAAAAGAGCCAACTCTATAGGATCTAAGTAAACAGTCCTGAAAAACTGGTTTAGTATAGAGAACTCATGAAAAGAAACAATAAAATCAATGGGGCTTTACAGAGATCTTGGCAAATCTTGTATTATCTTGTTTTAAAATGCACTTTTCTGGGAAAAGAGAGAACATGTACACAGTGCTGCTTTCTTCTCCTATTTTGGATGTGAAGTGAAATCCTAGTCATCCTTATGTTGAGAAAGATATAGGGGAACTGACACAAGGAAAGTTAAAAAGGACAGAGAAGAATTGAGCAACTTTCAAGCACAGGTTGAGACCCTTCAGCTTAGAAGTGAGGTGGCTAAAAACAGTGTGGTGAAGGCAAATAAAATCCTGAGCAGTGTGCAGAAGGTGAATACAACCCAAAAAGTCAAGGGCACCCAGTCAAATGATCAGGCTTAAAAATAAATTATGCCAAAGCACTAATTTTTCACCCAGTGGAATTCATTGCAAAGGATGGTGTGGAGGCCAAAATTATAAATGAGTTCAAAAAGTCATTTTCAAGGAGGATGAGACCATGAACAGTTATTAAATGCAATGTTCTTCCAGCTTGGCAAATCCCTGGATGACTGCACTTTGGAAGGGTACATCATGGAAATACTTGACCTATATGTCCTGTAGGTGGGTCATTGTCCTGACTTGGGGTGGTCTCTTTTGGTCTTATTCCACATTTTTGCCCAGAAATGCCTGTGTAGAATTAATTTTTATATGTTTTTAAATCTAAAAATATAATGTCCTAACACTAAGTTTTAACTACCTTAGACCACCTCCTACTTTAACCAGACATTCAGGATTGATTTCACATCTTTAGCAGAAGCAGGGCTCCCATAACTCATTAGCAGTGTCCTTCTTTGCCTTCTAAAAAGACATGCAAAATTAAGGTCCCTATTCCAGCATGCCCTCCAGAAATATGAACAATTTCTTCTTTGGAAGAACTAAATGTGATTGTCAGTGCATCACCGTGCTATGACCTATAGTTATCTGAGTGGGTTTCAGATGTACTGCTCCATTCTGGCATTCTCTCCTTGGTTTTTAGGTCAGGGACCCCAACTCTGAAAGCATGCCTACCTCTTTTCCCAAAGATCTAAAGCCTTTAATGAGTAGGCCAGATCTTCATCTTGTGCAACTGGCAGAGATCCACTGCCTGCAGGGAAGCTACAGTGCTTTATAAAGTATTTCCAAGTACCTACATTCATGACTCTCTGCATCCTCCTCAACCATTTCCTGGAGTTCCTGTGTGCATATGTAGCCAACATCACTTGCAAAAGTGATATTAAATAGCTTTGGGTTAACATATTTACCAATGAAACCTACTTTTGCACGGCAGGAGAAAGTATCCTTCACAATTATTTGCTGCTTCTGCCAGTTATCTTAAATCTCTGGGATGAGAGATGTTTTTTTTCCTCAGCTGTTTCAGACGTTTGCTCTCTGACTTTTGGAAGTTATGCTTCTTCATCTTTCCCAGTGTTATATTCTCCTGAAGCTAGTGTTGATATCTAAGGCGCTTCCAAAAATTCTTTCTTTCTCCTTACATTTACTGACAAAGCCTAGATAGACTGTCGAAACCAAGTCTCTTTGAAGCTAAGGATTTAGCAAGGTTCAAGTAGGAATTGAACATTTTATACTGATAGAATGTGCAGAAAGAACCATAATTCTAAAGTTAAAAAACTAGAAATTTGGAAATATTATCAGACCTCATTCTTCAGGGCTTAAGTGTTTAAGTATAAAGATTTAGTAAGAAATTGTCCTGGCAGGCAGATTATCCCACAGCTGCATGAATTTTCTCTGAAGTATCTGATGCTGCTTACATGTTAAAAAATGTCTTGCATGGATGTTTATTAGGTCTGATCCATGGATGTCCTGGTTGACTACTGCCCGATTCACTATTTACAGCCTCTCTGTAGGAGCTTGTGGAAAATCACAGTGGGACTTTCTTATAATCTGAGACAGATCTCTCTTTTTTTAAGGAATTGCTTCTAGATTTTGTAGTTGAGATTTTATGTTGGTTTTTGTTTTGTTTTGTTTTTATTTCCCCCCCCTTGTCTTAAGGTTGCTAAAACTCTGCTAGAACAGATACCAGGCAATTTATTATGATGTGATCTCAGTAAAAGCTCTTTCCTTCCTGGAGCTATAACAGAGCTTGCTCATCTTTCGTAAAAGCCAGTACAAAGTGGTCTGTGATGGTTAAAACTGAGATCCAACACTAGATACTGCTGGTCAAAGTGCACATAATAAGTGACAATGTGAAACATCGATTTGTTGATATTGATCAACAATATTGATCAAATATTGATATCAAACAATATCAATCAAATATCGACCAAAATATTTTTTCAAGTTAGGAAACCTCCTTTGTATCCAATTCTTCCTTAAAGATGCTTGCCCTTATTTTCTCACATTTCAGATGAAACTAAGACTAACAAGGGATATTGCAGACTTTCACTGCAGATTTGGCAGAAGAGCTCAGCCAGCCAGCCATTGGAAATAGTCTGGGCAGACAGATTATCTGATTTCTGCCCATAGGACCTCCAATCCTTGGAAAAACTGAGGCCATTGCTTCAATGGAAAAGCAATGTCAAATAGCAGTATATTGTTTAAAGATACTTATTTATACATTTTATTAGAAGCTCAGTGAAGAAAGAGGTGTCATGGTGGAGGCAATAGGTATGGATTACTCGTAGTTTTGATATCTTAATGAATTGGCTCTGCAGTCCTCACGGAGATCAGTCTAACTCCCTGTGCCATACCTCCCCAGTCATTATCTGAGTGACCCTATTGAAGTTGAGTCCTTCTGGCTCTTGATGGAGATTTTTGCTACATAAAGGACTCACTGACAAGGCACCTTGCACATGCTACAATGGTTGTTTGGGACTTTTATCTTAGTAATAGATTCTCTGCTTCTTCTCTAAAGCACTGAAATTGCTAACAGTATTTCAGAGACCATCCAAATATAGGGAGGATTTACTGGTCAGGGAAGGAAAGAGAGAAACACAGGGACAAATGCACAACTAAAAGTCTTGTAAAATGGGTTATCTTTACAGCATTACTCTTTAAAATCCCATTCCACTCTACCATACCTACTTTGCTGCTGTAGGAGCATTGCTTGCCGGCTGTATCTCTCCCGTGGCTTGATTTCGCAACAAGCTTCACTCAGTTTTTTTCTTACACTAGTAATAAAAGTTGCTGTAAGTTTATTTGATTGTATTTGCATGTTTAGGGGCAGATCCTAAACTGGTACAACCTTGATACCCATCAGGCAGCTCTGGCACTGCCACGATTGTCCACCGTTGTGGCTCTATCCCATGCCAAAACTGCCAGAGAGGGAGAAGCTCTGCCTTGTGCAGATACAACAGTGGTCTTTTAATGTTGACATGAAATGGCAACTATTTTTACATATCTTAAAACAAGGGTCTTAAGCAAGTCCTAAGTGTCCTGGGGTGAATTGTGTTTCTGCCATCATGGATGCAAGCTGCATCCTGAATGCAGAGGTGTCTTTCTTGATGCTCTTCTGCTTCCAAAACCATCGTCCTTTTCCAGGAATGAAGATTTTATAATGAAAAGGATTTCAACAAGAAATTTCTATAGGGGAAGCAGGTCTCCCCCTACCTTCTTTATAAAACTTGGAGATTTTTTATTTTTTTTTAAATGTAGGTAAGAAATCATATTTATATGGTCATGACCACCACATCATTTGCATTTTGGACTATGTGAAGGCCTCATTCATCTTTGACTTGAAAAGTTCCTCTGCTTTCATTAACTGAATTTTCCCCAGGAAGAGACTTTTGGTCCTACAAGACTTGACTTAAAATTCCCCAGTGTTGTGCCTATTTTCTACCATCTCATACACTACTCCTCACTAGTCTTTACTTTCATAAGAATTAGATACTTTCGCTGTAGGGTCTTTGCACTGAATTCTTGCCAGGCCTCTCTCCTCAGCATTAACAGCTTCCTTCTGCAGGCTTCTAAAATGTTTCCTGCTCAAGGCTGACGTAAGGAAGAACCACTACAGATTTGTGCCCAAGGCCACTGCTCTGACACTCGATGCATCTGCGTCACCTTTCAGCTCTCATCTATTAGGAAACACAAATGTCTAGCTGTTATGTTTGTAAAGAAAGACTGAACATTTACTCTGAATTAATTTATTGCCTTTATATCTTGATCTCTTCTTTCATCATTAGAGATAGGCTGGGTCACAGAGTGGTGGGGCTCAGCATCTCCTCTAAGACGTTGCAGGGTACAAGGACCAAAGCTGTCCCATGTCTCATCAAGCCTGACTGTTGCCTCCCCTCTTCTGTGACACTCTTTCCCCTTCAGGCATAACCCCCTCTTTCCTGAGCTACATTTTAAAATATCTCCATCCCCCTGCTTTTATCTGAAATGTGGACTCTTATGAGGCTTCTCAGGACAATTTCCATGGGAAATATTTGTCTCACAATGGAGTCGTTTCCCATAGTTTTGGGAGCAGAGGGGCATTTTTTTTCTCATAAACTGGACTATGCACCATTGTGCATACTGTAAACCTCTGTCAGAGGCCTGAAGAAGGACCGGTTGCCTCCAGCTAACAATACCACTGGGCTAATTGGTAGAAATAATTATCCCAAACACTGGAAAAATTCAATTAGAAGAAAAACACATTAAAATATTGTTCCCAGATACTCTATCTTCATTATGAGAGACCACCCATGTGAATCCAATCCTCCCACTGTTATACAGAGGTGTTATTATTTTTAAAAAGTAGCAAATTTCAGGCAGCATAGGGAAGAAGGCTAGAGGAGTCTTTGGGAGAGACACAAATCACTCTGTCATTCTGCACTGAAGAGACAGAGTAACAAGCCATTAGTGAAAGCCAAGTGCCCAGACTTCATTTTTTTTAATAATGTGTGGTCCAAAGCCATTGTATTAAATGTAAATGGAGAGGGAAATTATATTCCATATACTCCACACTGTATTGTAGTCACACAGACAGCTGGTTGCAGCACACAGAGCCTGAACCACCTCTCTGGCAGTACATGCCATCCTTACTGAGGTCAGTATTATTTCTTGTCCTGACAAGGATTCTCTGCTCAAAAGACTTTAATTTTTTTTGTCTGCTTCAAGCAACAGCGGGGGGTACGAGCAGGGCATTTTTCTCAAGTGATGAAGTCTGTTCCCACGCCTGTGGGAAGGAAGATGGAGGGAGAGGGAGCAGGAGGCAAGAGCAGGCAGAGGAGTGGGATACACAGGGAGATCCAAACTTTGGCAGGAACATTTGGGCAAAGGCACTGAAAGTGGGTTTAAATCAGATATATTGTTTGAGAGGCAACTTCCTCTGCAACGGAGCTGCAGTCAGCAGAGTGTTTGCCCTGGCCTGTGCCTAAGATGCAGACAAGGAAGTATTTCTTCAATTTTCCTGAACTTGCATGCCCACACGTAAGCAAGGAGGCACAATGAGAACCTGCCTCATCTTCCTTTTGTTGGGTCAGCACCATCCATGACTCTGGATGCTCTGCAAATATCACTAGGAGAGATATTTAGGAGCCCTGATGTGGGTGGTGTAAGCTAGACAAGAGGCAGGGCTGTTGCCTGCCCTAACTGCTCACCACTGCTAATCATTGGTATTATTGTTGTGCCTGGAGGCCCTGGCTGGGATCAGGGCTCCCACTGTGCCCTCTTATCTGCAAAGCTGCAGCCAGACAAAATCCTTGTCCAAATGGTTAACTAGCCTGGACAGTCCAGGCGTGGGAGAAAGGAAATGTTATTCCCTCTTTATAGAGGGGGCATTTGTGGCACAGAGATTTTCCTGTCAGGAATGAATTTGTGGCACAGAGATTTTCCTGTCAGGAACATCCAGGTCACTATGTGCTCACATTTGGTTAGAAGGACACTCTGGCTTCGTACACAGGGCTGGTCTCAGGGAGATGGCTGCGTTTCTTCATCCCTCATAGTTATACTTGGCAGCAGAAACACCTGGAGACTTTAATAGTTTTCAGATTGCAGGGGCTGCGAGGATGCTCTTCTCCCAGGAGCCCACTTACTGCTAATTTAAAGATTCTGCTCTCCAGGAGAGAGATGCTCATCCATGTGCGGTAGGACGGCTGTGTCCTCTGCTCATATCAGACCAAGACAGGAATGGGCAGGAGGATGTTTCTGATAATGCCTCTTTTCCTGATCTCAGACTCCAGGTTAATTTCCAACATTATCATCTTTGAGTGCAGTTTCCTCTTCTTCTCACTTACCCTTCTCATCAGATAAGTCTAGCACCCAAAGTAGTAATTTGGGTATGCTGGGCAGTCTGGCACCACAAGTAGCACCTTCCTTAGGTAGTGGATAACATCTGACCGCTCCTCCTTGTTCTCAAGGGTTAGCAAAGTTCCTAGTTAGTTAATCGCTCCTCCCCTTTTTTTCTTCTCTTCATGTAGCTTGCAACCTCAAAGTGTGTCTTGCCTGTGGGAGCATTGGTCAAACTCCTGGTCAAAAGCCATGTAGGATAAGGCTGTGGTCATATATTCAGAAATTTGTGCATAGCTGGAAGTGAAAGAGGTAGCAAAAGGTGTGGAGGTTTCCTTTTTGAGATGTAAGTGGGAACTTAAGAAGAAATAATTCATCCCTCCTACTTAAATGTGAGCTGGATCCACATTTTGGGTAGCCATGTTTGTAGATAGAGTGGCCGTAGTTGTGTAATTGCCTCACTCTGTGACCAGCATTGATATATTGCTACTGCAGTAAAGAACAGAGGTGTTGAAAGACGTTTTACAGCTTAGAAAACGGGGAAATTCTTCCCCTCTTCCTCCACATGTATATGCCATAATGTGAGCAAATATGGCAAAGTCCAACTATATGGCACATGTTGAAACTGAAATCTGCCTGGTCTTCTCCTCTGGGACTGAATTTGACAAGGCCTTACTATTTCAGGAGTGCTGAAATGAAGCAGTAATATACTGCTGAGTTTCATCCAAACCCAGTTTTATTATATGAACTACTTTCATCTCCTGCCTATGCCTCTTCCCATCCAAATATGGACAGAATAAACAAAGCAAACCCACAAATTTTGCTGCTCTGCTCAGAGCACAGAGCAGCTACTCAGTGCACACATGAAAAAATTAAGATATCTCACCTCTGTGTGGAATTTTTTATCTATAGTTCTCAGCCTGCTTTATAAAGGAGAGAAGAGCTGTATCTCTGTTTTACTGATGAGGAATTAGGATGAATAAGAAATAAACCTAAATTCTTTGGAAGCCTGTATCTACTGCAGGACAGGAAGATGTAGGTGGTTGTAGGGAGAATATAAAGATATACTCATATATACAAATATGACCAGTGCTGGTAATCTTTAATAAACATGCCCCAGCGTCCCACTGTGTGGAGATGCTGCAATTTCACCTTTTCCAGCTCTGGAGAGAAAACCACCTCTTCACCCAGAAACTGGGAATTTTGTTTTAGTAAGGCTGGTAGGTATGCTGGTGGGGTTTACCAACATCACTGAGCCTGCTGAATTTAGTGTCAGTCCTTCTAACCAGATCAGGCCTTAGTTGTAAAACAAATCCTAGATTACTTTCAAGAGAATTGTCAAAAAGCTCCCAGACACAGATTTCTGTGTCTCCTCCTTCTTTCATGACCCTTCTGTAGGACAGTTCTCCTGAGACCTGGGTTGAGAGCAGCCAGCTGAGCTGGTGGCTTTACAGCAAAAGGACAAATATGCTCACAAACAAGTTCTAATAGTGGCTGATTTGTAGTATAAATAAATAGGATGCAACTAACAGCAATATTATGCAGACATGCATTGTAATCATTTTAGCTGGATGAGCTCATTCAGTACCATGAAACAAAGTTTTATAATTGCCTGGGGGACATAGTGGGTGCCTTTAAGGGGCAAATGATATTAATGATGTTATTCAAAAAGATTAATGCCATCGTATCACAGAGTCCCCCATAACTCCAAAAAGAACATCTATTAATGAACTTATTTATGATTAAAACATGCTGAGCAAAACAATAGTTAATTGAGCAGTGGAAAAAATACGAGGGAAGATTTTATCTTCTGTGAAAGCAGATTTATACAGTTTAGCCTGTGACTAAAATTGTCTTTGAGGTGCCTAGGATCATGTTTGCAGTCAGAGAATGTCATCATTTGTTGGACAGGACACAGGAACTAGCCACTGTGGGCTTCTTGCCATCCCAAATTAACCGCTGCACATCTGACATGGGAGTGCTTCAGCACTTTCCTCCATTTTACTTTTGCAATGTCTACGCCACCGCTGAGACAGGCCCACTGAGGGCTACTGAAGCAAAAGGGCTGAGACAAAGCACTCGGGTATCAAATGTCTGCGGTTTTGGATAATGCCCACAGGGAGAATCCAGGGAGTGGTTCACTGAAGGCAAGTCAGGTTGTTGCAAGGCATGTGCTGAGCATGATAACTGCTCGTGTGCCTGCTCCTGCTCCGTGTGGGGAGACAGGGAGCGTTGGCCATGCCAAAGAAGGTCTCTTCAGACCCCAGTTGGAGAGATCAATCCCAGAACGGGCTCAGAGCTGTAGACCATGGTCTTGCAGAGGGACCTGTTGCAAGGTTGCCAACAGATGTCTGAGGTGGGGAAAGGGACCATTCAGGCAAGGGCCTTGCCGGTGTCCCTTGACAGCAGAGGAGCCTGCCTGTGAAGGCCTGTTATAAGGGACACACATTTCCATTTGCATTTGTACTCCTGGAACAAAGAGTTTGAAGAGTCCCAGGGTCTATCTGGAGCTTGGCTCATTATGCACTTTTTATGCACATACATGGTGTTATGTGTGTAAAGGGTATAGCTGGGAGTTAGTCATAGACTCCCCCTCATCAGGCAGTTGAAGCTGTGAAGATGTTGGATGACCTGAGTTTATGCAACCTGCTTTTCCAGGCAAGACCTTTTCCTGGGATCTTTCAACTCTTTTTATGAATAACAGCCTGGCAGGATCTCCACTTCAGCAAGTTACCTTAAGAAGCAGTTGAAGATTTTACTGAAGCCTTCTGAAATGTCCAGACCTGTCCTAACCTGCAGCTTCTCAAGTGGTTTCTATTATTTCAAGAGCCATGTGGCTGTATGGAAATTTTGCTTTCACTTCCTCAGGCTTTATTCTCCAAAGTCATCAGAGATACCTTGACCGAAGCATAGCGCCCTCTGGTCTCTGGGAACCTGCTACCAGAGTCTGATGCTCTCTGACTTGCCCAGCCCTGGGGCCAGAGGTGGTATGTCCATATCTCATGGTGTTGATTCCTTCAAGGAGAATGTGGTTTCTTGGCAGTGGAGCAGGGATGCTGGTCCCTAAGCCTCTTGCTGACTCTTGTCCCTAGCCATCTGCCATGCTCTCAAGCTGGACATTGCCCCTTCTCCATGCCCTCAGCTGGATGAAACCTCTGCCCCCATCTCAGCTGCTTTGGTGCAAACTGCTCTATCTTCACTCAAGCACTCAGGGCTTGAGGGCCAGCAAAATACATCCTGTTCTTCTTTACAGGTAAACAGCTGCAGTTCATTTTCTATCTCATATCCTCTTTTCCCTTATGGGCCACGCTGTACATGAATTTTCCTTTAAAAAAGACACTACCACCACCACCCCAGCATGCACATATTTCCATATACACATGTCCCTTCATCCTCCGTACGTGCCAAACTCTGCATGCGCTTGGTGTGCTTGCTGAGCCCTGCCTTGGCACTGCGGTGGGGCTCCTCGATCTGGGGCAGCCGGTGTGATCTCACCCTGGACACAGCCATTCTCCTCCTGCTGGAAAAAGAACATTTGGGCTATTAGCAGAGAGGAAGCTCACAGTGTCATGCAAGTTTATATCAAACAATTGTTGTACCAAAGAAGCTGGAAAAACAACTTTTTCTAAGCAGTTTTTTTTAAGTGTATCATTTCCCCTTTTTTTTTTGTTTAAACAAAAGCTCAAATATTTCAGCTCTAAAAAAGTGGAGAGTGTATTAGCTATTTATATTGCTTACATACAAACAAAAAATAACTGGAGGTTTAAACCCAGAATGCCATATCTCTAATCCTTCACGCTGGATTCTTATCTTCAAGTTGTGATTCAAAATAAGCTCTAATAAATGTTATACATCAGCCAAGGCAGGAAATTCAATACTTGCCCTACCCTTTCTATCCTGTTCCCCGTGATTACAGACCTATTGAGTGTGCGACAAGGAAAAACACAATAGAATGAGATCAAATAATAAATGGAAGTAATACATCAGCCATATACTCCTTTAGCCCAAAACAACTTTCACCTCCAATGTCAGTCCATAAAGCCATGAACAGAACAGCACGTATTACCCTTTATGGGTAATAGGCATATACGGGTAAAGGAAAAAGTGTCAGTTGATTTTGCTAGTGATCATAACAGAGTTTCCTGAAGGAAACCTAAATCTGAAAAGGTGTGTGGAGTCAAGTTATGTATCCCAATGTTGACTTTCATTTAGTCATCATACCCAAAGACAGGTATTTTATTGATCTCTCTGAATTTTTTTTTAACTGGGGATGTGTAAAGCTGTGGTACCCTGAACCAAGTATGCTTCCTTATCTCTGGGGACACTTAAGGCTCTACTAAGTATTTGCTCAGAATCCTCTCAGAATTGGAGGCAAGCAAAGCATCCTCCCGTGTTTTTCATCCTGACTAAGCTTTGATGAACTTACTTTGCAGAAGTCTGTGCTCTGCACTGGTCCCAAAGTATTAGAATTGCTCTACCTTGCTACAAAAAGTTTGGGTTAACTCAAAATTATGAGATATGAAAGACCAGTGATTTTATTATGGGTTAGTGACATGTTACCTTTTCATAACACTTAACTGAGATCTGAAGTACATGGTGTAAGCAAAGTTGCTCTAAGTGCTATGCTAAACAAATTATGTCTTACAATGAACTTCTGTGATAAACAACTCAAAAAAGTTACAGAAGGCTGGTGATATGATATTATTTACCTTTTGTAAAGCTAGCGGCATTGTGACACAACTTGAGCATTCATAATGCTGTTTTACTGCTAATACCTTACTAGATTTTGCAACTTAAAGGTCAATATCATAGCCAGGGTGAAATAACCATTTTGTCTGTAAAAGGTTTGGCAAAGGCTAAATTCCTAATATCCTTAAATTGCACTCATGGCAGTATAAATGTTTTGAGTTCTTTTGCAATCACAGTTTTGTTAAGCAGCAGAATTGCTTTTGTTGAACTTGTAAACTTTCCAGTACAAAGTTGCTTTTGTTGACAGTATGTTTTTTGTAGCATTTTAATGATAAAAAACTATTTTGATGATCAGAAGAACCTGGCACTTACTTATAAGAAAAATAGGAACAAATGTTGACATTATTTTTTGTTCTATTGTGGTAGGCACTTGCAGAGGATAAAATCATCCATTAATGCATAGCTGATGAGACATAATGTTAGTAAGAATGATGTAAATACATAAGTAGATAATTGTCTGGACAGTTGCGTGAAGTTAAGAGTTTTAAGCAATTATCTGTGTTTATTGACTGGTCCATAGCATCTGTGTCTACTATATGATGAGCATTAATAGGTAGGAGAAATGAAAAGCTGACAAGAAACTGATGCAGGGGACTGCTGAAAGCTGTGAACTGGGGACTCAGCCTGAGCTGACAAAGGGGTGTTTTAGTGAGCTTTGACTTTACATCAGGGCTGGGGTAACCCTGCTGGCTTGCAAGGGCAGGACCTGGTTGACTTGGTTTCCAGTTGTGTCCTTACTCTGAAACTCCATGAACCAAAACTATTGCTGTCACCCTTCTTTAACAAAAAACATCTCAGTGTGGCTTCTTGTTTGCAAAGGGGATGTGGATGCAGTTGCTGGGGCACATCACAGTGGGTAGCCCTTTGCTGTGTATGTGGGAGACGATGAACTTAGTGCCCACAGCCTGTGTAGAGGAGGAGAAAATGACACTAACCTTTGTGGAAAAACAAAAGGAGGCAAGCAGGAAATAAAAGAAAAAGATCACGAGAAAGTGGATTTTGTGGTGTATTTAACCATGGCTGGGAGGGGGGGTGCCTATGAAATGAGAAAGGTTTCTTGCTTGCCTGTGGGGTTTATTTGTTTTTTAAAGTTTCCTTTAAAAAGAGCAGGAAAAAGTCAAGTTTCTCATCAGCTGGTGACTCAGACAGCTCAAGCTGCGAGCAGCTCTGTGATTTCTCACTAAGCAGCATGTGGTTCTCTCAGCCTTGCTGCAGAGACCCCCTTGAAAGACCCATTTGGATGAGCTACAATTTATGCTGGTGTCTGCTAGGCAAGCAGATGGATTTTTATTGGAAGAAGAATGCCCTGGATGAAAGCAGGATTAGCTTTGTGGAAAATCACCTGTGCTAAATGCTAGTTTGGGCCAGTGACTGATTTAGTGGTAGCGGATGGAAGAAGCCAAACATCTGTTTCCCTCGATCCTTTTTAAATGTTTCCCTCACCCTTTCATAGCACCAAGCCTAGAAGTATTTCAAGATCAAAGGGTTCAGCTTCCTGAGCGTTTCCTATATTTAGCGAATACCTGAATGGAGCAATGACCTTTCTCAATAAGAGATGAGTTGGCAAATGAACTGTGATTCCTACATGTGTACACAGCTTTCTTCCCTGTACCCAGCCTGGTCACGAGTGCCACAGTCACACGTCCCTGTAGTGTCAAGATCCGCTGGCATAAGGTTTCAGGTCTGTTGATCAATGCTGGGCACTAGGATCTCCTTAACAAAAGATGCCACCGATATGGTATCTGTAAGATTACAGGAGGGCAAGACTTGGATTTTCATCCCATGTAAATTGCCAACATTTTGACTTTTTTTTTTATTTGAATACCTTCTTTATCATATATTGCAGACCAGTTGAAATCTTCCACTTTCCAAACATTTGATTTATGAGTCAAGCTACTATTATTTTTTTTATATTCTATAGATACATATTGTAGAATACATACGCATGTATCAACATGCACTGATTTTTCCTTTCATTGGAAAGGTTAAAATGGGGTATTCTGACAATCCTGAATCTGAAATACTTTCCAAAACATATTTTTTCCAGTTTCTCTGGAAAATTTCCCACCAGTTCTATAATGAAGCCATTCAAAATAGACTAAACAGGCAAAGTATTTAAATGACAATATTCCAAATGGCAGACACTTCAGAGAGAGGCATTGGTACATGCTATGTGTGTTTCAACACATCTCAGTTCTTTGGTACAGTATGTATTAAAAAACATTTCTCTTTTTCCATGATATTCTTTGAGGAGGGTGTGCTCCTTGGAACAAACTTGCTAGCCAAATGCACTCAGGATGAGGGCTATTACAGTTTAACAAGCTGTATAATTGGCCTTTTGTTAATAAACAGCAATATACTATGCTTTCTTTAATAGTTATGTTAAGGGTTGTAGATTTTTTTATACCTTTATTTTCTATTGCTAAGGTTGCTAAGGCTTTATTTACATTTTAGGAAAGTTGAGGCTGCAGCTACCTGTACTCATGTTCAGCTTCTAGAAGAGTTTAGATTGAAAAAGCATTTCCAAGAGAGGACTGAACTGGATATTTTTTGTTTTCCAGACTTTTTCTCTCTTTTCCCTGTCTCATCCCTACTGACATAACTGTCATTTTAATTACATAATATTGCGCTTGTTCAAATTGCATTTCCCTGTTGCTGATGGAATAGCAGTTCTCCCATCAAGATGCATGAAAGTGCATACAGTTGTGGGTGGGAGAAGGAGTTTAATATATTTTTATGCAGAACTCATCTACACTGCAAAAAGGAGCCAATTTCCATGTGGAAACAGATTTGGCCTCCTTTGAAAACTGGCTGACTTCCCTGGAAAATGTATCCATTTCGGCCAACAACTCTCTAAACTAACAGAACTTTCTTTGCGAACATTCTGAACCTAAATGCAGTACAGAAAACTTTTCAGGATGAGTTTGTTTGCTGTTTTATACTTCTTCAGTTGTCACCAAGCTACGAAATTGACTTGGTCTCATGGTGAGCAGCTTCAGTCTTTCCAGAAGTCCAAAACAGCAACTACAGCCACAAGCAATTGAAAACCTGAATTTATCCTCTCATCTGGATTGTGGTGTTGGCCACAGCATAGAGCTCCATGGTGCCATGCTGGGATATTCATTCTGCTTTCATGCAGAGGGATGACCAGCCCAGGCCAATCCCAAAAAACAACCTGGACCAAATCCTACTTTAGGGACTGAAATGTCATGATAAAACATCCAGGCACAATGAAAATAGAGAAAAGTATATCCTCTTGCTGTTGTTGTGAAGCTGTGTGAATAAATTCATGGCCACCACGCTAAGGCTGTAGAGCCTGGCTTGTGGCAAGGATGGATTTTGACACATGGCTTCAAACTTGCTGAGTGTCTTGCTTTTGTCTCTAGAAATGCCCAGACTGCTGGGGGGCAAATACAGTTTTGCACAGATTCCTCAGGGTTCATACAAATAAATGAGGTAGGAGTAGCAGTAAGAAAAAGGGCATTTCTTCCCTTTGAGAAAAGCTATTTTGTTAGTGGAGGGTGGGGTAATAAGCAACCTAACACCTGACATTTGTGTTATTTTTTAAATCATAAACTATTTTGCCTTCTTGCCTTTTATCCCAGTCCTGTCAAGTCTCTCTCAGTGAGTAATTGGCTTTTGGTGGCTGGCATCTATTCTGCATAACCTGAAGGGCACAAACTGGGCTCTGCTGCCAGAGTATGGTGGGATCTCAACAAGGTACCAAGCTGGAGGGCGCTGTCATGGAAACTTCATGATGCAGCTCCCTGTCAGCTGGCCCACCACAACCACCTCTGATGTGACTCACTGCTCCAGGTGTGTCACCAGCCAACAAAGAGGACATAATGAGGTCCCCCAGCTCCCAGACCAAGCCTAAGCTTTTCTCTCCCTTGAGCTGTTCTTGGACTGATGTTGAGAACAGTGAGGTTAAAGTCGTTTGATGTAGGTCACACAGCAAGTGAATGAGAGAACCTATTTTATAACAGGTTCCTCTCAGCTTTATAGTTCATGGTTCAAAACCCACTCACTAGCTGCTTAAACAGGTAAAGAAAATACTCTTTGAGGATTTCTACCTTCATGGTGGGGTTTAAGATGAGATCATATCTTTCCCTTCTGAAAACATATATTAAAAACTACAACACCATTTTATTTCTTGCCAATGTCAATGAAATAAGAGGAAGAATATTGTCATTTGGGTTGCCAATGCACTGTTCTGGGTTGTCATAGCAATAACATAGGATTATTCTGTTCAATTTTTATTTAGGATTTGTCTTTAAGCTTCAGGTTGAAACAGAATTAACCAATTTTCTCAAGGAATTGGTGTCATACTTTGGACAAGAAGATACATATATGGAAAATAATGGCCAGTTCAGGTACTCTCTCATCTTTCTGACAATTCTACATCTCTTTGACTTTACTGTCCTTAATAGAGACATCCTGAAGCCGGTTCAGCTAATCAATATATTTATGCAACAGTCAGGAGCTGCCATATGGTGACATTCTCCTCTGAGCCTGTTCCCGACTCCTGGCTGGGTCTATTCCTGGATTTACTGAGAATCCTCTGAGAATAACAGCTGGGTGTAAAACGATAGCCTGAGGGTGCTGTCCAACACACACTTCAGATTGCGGATTATTTATATATTTAGGCAGAGAGTGATAAAGTGGATCTCGCTCTTCTTATGGCTTCTGATTATAGAAAGCAGGTTTCTGCACAGCACAGGCCCACCAAATGCTCTGTGACTGAGGAAGGGTGACAGCTTCCTGCAGGAATGTGGTCTTGGCATAGGCACGCCTACAAAACGAACCCACTGAAACACATAATTGTGGGCTTAGGGAGATGCTTGTCTTTGGTGCTGGTTGCTATTGTAAACACTGACACTGAAATCTTTAATGGTGGATTGAACTTTTCCAAGGGGAATTCCTGGAAGAGATGTTGGAAGTGAGCTCCCTGACCTCAGTTACACCTGCCTGGGCATCTCAAGTTCATTGATGTGTACTTGTGGTCTATTATCTTGGCTCCATAGCCATTTCTGTATGTACACAGAGCAGAAAAGTACAAACTAATTTACTCTATGTTTGGCTGCACCTGGAAACCATTCATTTCTAGACCTTCTTATCAGAAAATCAGAGAATGGTTTGGGTTGGAAGGGGTCTAGACAGTCCCAACCCACAATCTTAGAGCTGCTTGTGTCACTTCTCTTCAGCACATGCTGTTCAGGACTGTAGTCAAAAGCAGTTGAAGTCTTCTCTAGTGCATATTTTCCCCTCTCATTCTGTGTTATGTCTACATTTCATGGGAAGTAAACTGGTTTGCAGTTCACTCTTGACCAAATGCA
The DNA here is from genome assembly GCA_013400555.1 of Jacana jacana. Classification (NCBI taxonomy): domain Eukaryota; kingdom Metazoa; phylum Chordata; class Aves; order Charadriiformes; family Jacanidae; genus Jacana; species Jacana jacana. The sequence goes on along the minus strand of VZTM01000007.1, from coordinate 34,935 downwards.
GCCTGTGGGGTTTGTTCCTACATCGTGTGCATTTCCACAGCGAGTCCAGCCTCAGCTCTAGAGGTCCACAACACATATGAAACAACAGTCCCAAATGTTTGTCTTTGGTCTGGAAAAGCATTGTCTGACTGGGAGGAGCTGCTTGCAATTTGCTCTGCAAAAGGCTTCAAATAATCCCAAATTACTCGCTACAGGAGAACTTTTAAAGGACCCTACAATTTAGGCCAGCCTTTTTAAAGTGGATGGCCAGTATGGCATGAGGTCATCAAGTAACAAGAAAGAAGAGGAATCAAGTTTTACAGATAGCATAGTAGTTTAGTCCAGATTATAGGTCGCCACAAATTACTTGGTGCTCAGTGGTTGAACAACTCACATTCTCACGATGTGAGGATGCAAACTGTGATGGGGCTTTTGAGATGAGGTGGTGCTGGATTTCTGCTCCCCAGTAAATGTATGTGCTTGGAACAGTGACCATCCCTTGATGTGCTTAATTTTAGTTATACACTAGCCCCATTTCAGTCCAGAAGCTTTTCATATTTGTAATTGTTTTCAAGCTTGAAGCTGTAGACACCACCCATAAATGGTTCACATTTCAAGGTGCAATTGTTCCCATAAAAGAATGAATTGTATTTTGTACATAGGAATGAATGACCCTATGGAGAGTAGAATATTTTCCTAGACAACTTATTTCTATGCCGGAAAACACTACCCTAAGATTAACTCATTGAAGGATTTCCAGATACAACTTCTAATAGACTTTGAAAGTAGGATGAATTTTCCCAGCAGGCAGAGGCAAAAGGGCATTTTTACCTGGCTAGTCATGGGCACCAGAGAGATGTGCATGAGCTGATTAGAAAATAGCCTTTGGTATGTCATCGTAGGACCTCATAGTTCAGTACTGTGCTCTAGCTTTAGTGGAAAGTTCAATGCCTGAAGTTCATTGACTACTGCCATTTCCCTGTCTTAGCACAGAAGGCAAAAAGAGAGAGAAGGCAGTTTTAAACAGTTTCATGCAGACCTTTGAAGATTTATGCTGGAAAGTGTTTTGACATTTATAAGGCACATTTAATCACCACAGGTGGTGTAGGGTAGATAGATACTTTACTGCTGACGCTAAGAAATTGCAGGAAATTTTTCAATGTGGTCATGGTATAAGGGGAGGTGTTGGTATCTCTTGAGGCTACGGAGTGCAGTTAGTAGTTCGTGGACATATTCCTGGTATTGAACAGAGACACAAGAGTTTGAACTGGGTATTTTATTTTAGCCTTCTGTCCCCACCGCCTCCTGGAATCCAATTGCTGCCTTGACTTGGATGTTGTCTCCTGTCCCTGCAAATAATGCAGCCATACAGGAGTGCAGGTCAGGGCCAGAGTGAATGATCAACATTCCCAGAGAAGGTTACACTCTATAACTTATTCACTGATATGACCCAGAAAAATTGCTTCCTATACATGTAAATAAGCAAACAGAATAAAAGCCAGCAGCATGCAGTTGCTTCAGTCCCATGAATGGGTTCAATCATAAAATCAATCCCATTCCTAATGTTCAGGAAAGGATTGAGCTCAGTCCCTGGCTGTCTTCCCTGCAGCCACTGAATTTTCCCTCTTCAAGGAGGCTTCTGAATAGAGATTCCTTGCTACTCTGTCGTTCAGTAACAGTGGTCAGAGCACAGAAAAAACTTAAAACATAATTTAATAAAAAAAGGTTCATATTTTAGGTAGGCTGGTATAAACCCAGAAAACACTAGACATCTTAATTGGCCAGTGCCTACCCATACTTGGAATGAAATAGGTATCTTCTCCGTAAGGGGAGAGGGAGCCTGGGGGGATGAAGTCCAAGGTCCATGTAAGAGTTGAGTCAGGAGCAAAAGGAGACAGGGCTGGAGACAGTGCTAGCAACTACATAACTGGGGCTAGTATTCATGGCCCCTAGCTGAGCTGCAATAGGCAATGGGCCATGGGCAATGGTGTGTTGGGAGTGTCTCAGGGGAAGCTGTGCAGGGACATTCACACCTACAGATGCCCCCAGGACCTGGAGTCTCTCTGCTATTTCCTTTACATTTCTTAAATTATCTTCACAGGACCAAAGGATAGGGAGCAGCAGCTTGGCAAGGTAAGCAGGAATGTGCATTCAGAGGTGTTAGCTTGTTAAAGACTTCTCTGAGCTTAGCAGCCCTTTTTTGAGGGGAGGGAGCACGAACTAAAGAAGAGTAATTATTAAACTGAGCTGGTGTCCGAGGAGCTTTATGCTATGCATGGCAGTTTATGGGCCTCAAGTAGCCTCAAAGAAAGTAACCCGTAATTTCTGTAATTGATTTCAGCAACAGTAAGGTTAAGACTGCATGTTTAGAGACTCCTGTTAGGAAAAAGATTTTTCAATTCCCTTTGAAAGCAGCAGCCTGGTGTGATGAGGACTTTAACCATTTTTGAATGTTTATTCAGAACAAGAACAACAGTTACATACTATATGAGTATGGCTGACCACATAAGAGAGTCTGTCCCTAGCTGTTTCATGGCTAAAATCCAAATATAGCTTCATCCCATATATATGCCCATATAAATACAGGCACCTTGCTAACATGTGTGAGTTAGCAATCAATTTGCCATAGGCCCTTTTTATAATAAATGGAGGTAGAAATGAATCTATGACAGATCTTGGTGAGCTGAACTAATATCTAGAGGGAGAAGAAGGCTTAGCTTTGCTCAGGATACTGCTTTTTATAGGGACAGGTAGGCTGACGTCGATGTATCTCCTACACCTAAACCAAGGCCAGATGAACCCTGGCTAAAGAGCTGATTCTTCTCTTCTTCCTCCCTTGCCTATTAAACTATAGATATTGTAAACTTCTCCATCCAGCCAGCTCCTATCCAGGGAGAGGAGTTTTGATTAATGCCCAAATTCCTGTGCTGCTCTGCCCGTTGGGCCAGCATGTGGCACCTATGATTTTAAGTTAGTTTGCTCCCTTAAAATGGAATCATAAACCTGGGTGGTGAGGAAAGTGTGTCTTATGTGTATCTAAATCAGTTCATCCTATTCCTATGACACTTACTGGGCCAGACCCTGTTTGCAAAGAAGCATGTCATGGAAATAATAACTAGATATATTCAAAGAGATCGTGTGACAGAGGCTTTTTAAAGGCTGATTTAACTTCCATTAATGCATGCTAGTTATTAACCAACCAAACAAAAGGTGATCTTAGAGCCAGGAAGATCAACATAATATTAATTTCTTTTCTGTTTGCTCATTCATAGCACATTCCCAAGAACTCCCTTAGGGCCCAAATATTTTATTACCCAGAAGGCTTTAATTTGTGAATGGTTAAGGGCCCTCCAGGCCACAAAGCAGAACTGTAGCAGCTGGCTCTCCTGATGCGACTGCATTAATTAAACTGATGGGAGAACATTAACGTGGGAGAAATGCAAGCTTTGGGTGGGAGATACAAGCCAGAGTCCTATAGCTGGTATAGGTGTTCAGCCTTACAAAAATGTAGAAGTTGTCTGTGGTGCCTATGGATATGAGCCCTTTCAAGGGAGTCCTAAGAGAAACACCACACACCTTTGCTCAGTGTCTAAGTCCATTACTGCACTTTGACAATAATGAGACAAAAATATTTTTCCCCCCACCCCAAAACAGTGTGTTTTGTTTTCTGAGGGTTAGTGCAGTGAAGCAAATTTCCCAATTGGCACCAAAATGAGATGCTGTAATTTCCGAAGTGTTTGAGTAGTTTGAAGGGCTTGGCAGACAGTGGAAAGTTTTTCAAGAGCTGGAGGCCAGAAAGTTGTTTGGCTGCATAAAAGTCTCCCCCTGCCTCCCCATGCGTCCCCCACATTTGACCTTGAGCCCAGGGAAGCTGGTGGAGGTCTGGCCCTTGCCCTCATGGGGACAAAATAGCAGACAGAAGTGGAAAAACACCTGCATTGGGCCTGGCCAGCCAGAGCTGCTGGTCTGAATGAGTCCAGTTAGGAATGAAAAGCCCTAGGTGACACCTAGGGCTGCCAATAATATTTCTTTTTAGTCACACTCTTCACATGAACTTCATTGGGTCTACTAATTTTCTTCAACACACTGCGTGGATACTTTCTTTGCTATGCATTTCTGTGAATGAAAAAATGGCATTGAGCCTACCAATTCCCACCAGTGTGCTATCTGGGTGCTTACTTTGATACACACTTCTGTGAATGAAATCTCAGTAGAAAGCTGATTCTAGCATCCCTGAATATTGGCACTGCTTATAACTTGTATCTGAATTTAGTCCCAGTCTCGACCTGGCACATCACCTTTGACTTGAACAGAAACACAGATTCAAACACTTTTTGTTCTTGCAGTGTTGGATTTCTCACCCTAGGCTTCTTAGCTCAAGAGCTCCTTTTTTTTCTTCTCTTTCTCTTCTTGCTTTCTTTTTAATTCCCCCTCTGAGTTACATGGGGTTTTTTTCTAATTTGTGATGATGTAACTTATAGATGAGAAGCAAACCAGTCTCAGATACCCTCCTTATTATGTATTTGGTTTTCAACCCTTTTGGTCTAGCCTTGCCATAGTATCCCCAGTATCGCTCAGGAAAGATCATAACATAAATCAGGTCACATAGCTGAAGACTTTCTAATACATTTACTAACAAACACTTTCCCACTGTTATGACTGGTATGAGAAATGTTATTATATATGTCATTATATAACGAGTCTGCTATTAATTGTCTGAAATCAACACTGATTTTACTGATAGGTGATCTGTGAACCTTCATCTGCCTGATCTTCAGCACTGATAGGTTGTTTAGGTTACCTCTGGGCTGGCATGTAGTTGGAAAGTGAGTAATTATCTAATTGCAGTCATCCGTCTTTGGTCAGAGTCGCATCTCTTACTATAGACAAAGCCCTACTTGAAAGTGGAGGAGTCTGTAGTCTATCAAACAGCCACTGAGAAACCGTTAAATGCAAAAAGAAGAAAAAAAGAGCCTCAGTGGCTCATGTTTCACTAGAAAGGGGTCTGCTGGATCAGTTCTGCCACTGACTTTTTCTGAGTGCCACTGGGAGCGATGGTGCACTTTGCTGAGGCATAGTTATTGGCAAAATTTTGGCATGGGGTGGCATGAAGATGTGTGATCACTTGTTTTTTCACTTCTCATTCTTAGATCTCTACCTGGATCAGCGTAGTTAGTTTGAAGTCAAGTGATTAGAAGTCAATGAAGTTGCACAGATTTCTGCCAACTGAAGATATGGCAAGTAGTTTCTTCCACCAAGTAGAAGCAAATGCAACCATCTCATGCTCATGCTGGGCTACCCAGTGTGGAAGCTGTTGAAAACCTCTTTGCTTCCTTCAGTTTGGCATGATATTTCTGTTCTCTTGTGCACAGTGTGCTAGAAGAGTATCTGCTGCCTGAGCAAAAGTGAATAATCCAGTGCTCATGTAGGACCCTTGGGGAGATTCAGACTAGATTACAGCTTGCAAATGTGAAAAAATGAATTACTAAATAGCACAGGCTTTATTTGGTAATTAATCAGTAAACAAAATGCCTCAAGGACAGAAATCAACCAGACTATGTGTATACATGTGTATATATGCATGTCTTTCTCTCTCATTATACATATGTGTGGTTATTTTAGTCACATAAGCCATATATACAGCTAAATTTATCCTTCTATGAGTCTGAGTTGCTCCCTAAGCAGACAGAAGGTCTCAGATTGTGGAGGACTGGAACATCTGCAACCTCATTTCCTCGGTGCTTTGCCAGGTGGCCTGGGGTAAGTAGACACAGCCCAGAGGCTGCTTTGGGTACCCAAGGAAAAGTGGGTCCCAGATAGCTAAAAGCTGCAGTGAAGCAGAACATTTCCAGAACATTTCCTCAGTAAGGTTTTTCTGGGACTCTGTAAGAAGGTGACAGCATTGCTACTGATGCTGTCAGCCTTTCCCAGAAGAGAAGCCCCACTCAAGGGGTGAAACACCAACCATGGACTGTCCAAAAGAACATGGCATAGCACACCTTCGCTTACTTTGTTGTAACCCAATTAATGTAATCTTTACAGAAAGGAAGGACTGTACAGAATATATTTATTGGTGGAATGGTACTGGTCCCAATTGTAAAGCATGTATTATAACATTTGGTAAGGATTTTAAAAATATATGAAATAAACATTGATAAATAAACAAAAATTACTAGGAAAAGTATGCTGAAATCCCACAAGCCTTAGTTTTTGCTCATGATTAGCCAATCAGACTTTGTGATCAGGTTGCAGAGTTGAGTAATGTGTTTTCAATATCCAATAGAATTCTTAATATTTTTCTTTGACATCATCCTGATGACCAGGCTGAGGATCCCGGTTTCCACTGGGATCACTGAAAGTTATGGGCAGCCAGTAACCAGTGCACTTTGTAGAGTATAAGGACCTTCTCACACTGACAGTTCCCTAGAAGCTGTTTTCAGTGGGGGATTATTGAACAGCAGTGTATCTGGAAGGAAGACAGGAAGACATAGCAATAGGAACTATGTGACTATTGTTGTTGACCAACACCCCCGCATTTTTATCAGTGAAATGAAAAAAAAAAACAAACCCCCAAACCTCTAAAACTACTGCTGGTAAGATTTTGGGGAAACTCTGAATTTGGTAGTGCAGCCAGAAATAAGAACTGGATGGTCATCCCGAATCAGAAATGTCTTGATAAATTATACTGTAATGCAGCCGAATGCAGTACATGCAGGAACAAAGAGAGCAAAAATTCATTCAGAATTATCCAAGGGCTATTGTGGAAAACCCAATCAGCCTGAGTTCAGCTGTCATGGTTTAGCCAAGGGGTTGGTATGAACCAAGAAATGCCTTTGAGTTTATTATGGATTTGACCTAAACAATGAAAAGCCATATTCAGTTCGGGTGCCTTTAATTGACAGAAATACCATTACAACAATTTGAGGATTAAAGAAAATGCCTCCATAGGCAAAACATTTGGGACTTATAAAGTTCTATGTGTTCAGCCAGCTCAAAGAAAGTGGTTGAATTGGTTACAACATCTACTTGGAGAGTCTCCACATGGAGAAAGTACCAGCTTTTAAATTGTTCTTCCAGCTAGTGGAGAACATTATAATGAGGGTCTAAGTGCTGAAGCCAGGCAGTTTCAAGCAGACAATGAAGCATGAGTTTAACACTGGTGATCATTAAACTTTGAAACAAAAGCTGGCTAGAGAAACAGCCATATCTCCACCTCATATTGTCTTCAGGTCAAGACTTGGTGGCCTTGCTAGAGAAAGTAATGTACATTAGTAGTTGCATAAGGGAAAATTCTTAGCCCAGTATCAGATAACTGGGAGAAATGTAGTGTCTTGTGAGAAAAGAAAAATTATGCAAATTGATTCAAAAGCCCCTTTTTGGGGGGCTATTTCAGATTGAACTGTCTGAATATTTTGAGCTAACAGGTTTTCCAAAATTCCACGACCTGGTCAGTGGCAAAGACTGTGAAGAAATCTACAGGCACATCTCCATCTTCAGGTACGAACAGATGTTTATGAAATGTTGATTTGGTGTCTGGCTTTTCAGAGCACACCAAATGCAATGGAGGTAGAAATCTACATCTACCCACTGGATGCATTGTAGGTATCCTGGTTGTCCACATCCCTAAATGTAATCACTAGCAACATCCAACGTAAACTGCTAGTCAAGCCACTACTAATCAAATGTAACTAGGGCAGCACACTAATCAAGCTCTGGAATTCACAGAACTTGGAAGAGATGTGAGAGGCTACAGAGTAGCCTTCATGAGGGCTGTGAAGAAGAGCACTGTGGTGAATTAATGTACATATATTAATTTTCTATCTGTCTGGTCCTTGATTGGACTCTTTCAATCTAGTTTCCTATTTCAGTTTCAGATTAGATTATTTGTATGTAATGTTTTGAGCACTGCATTTTACAAGCTTATAAAACAGCCTCTCTATCACAAAGAATGCCATCAGAGAAGAGTCAGAAGCATGCCAAGAAGGCC
>VZTM01000007.1:7208-26907 GCA_013400555.1 Jacana jacana | reverse complement strand
TGGCCCAACTAGGGAAGTGGTCATCCCCCTGTACTTGTCATTGGTGATGCTGCACTTCATATTCCATGTTCAGTTTTGGCCCCTCATGACAAGACAGACATCGAAGTTCTGGAGCTTGTCCAAAGAAAAGCAATGAACCTGGTGAGGGATCTAGAGCACAAGTCTTATGAGAATCAACTGAGGAAACCAGTTGTTTAGTCTGGAGAAAAAGAGGCTGAGGGGAGACCTTATTGCTCTCTATAACTACCTGAAAGGAAGTTGTAGTGAGGTGGGTGTCAATCTCTTCTCCCAGGTAGCAGCAATAGGACAAGAGGAAATGGCCTCAAGTTGGGCCAGGGAAGGTTTAGATTGGATATTAGGAACAATTTCTTCATTGAAGGGATTGTGAAGCATTGGAACATGCTGCCCAGGGAAGTGGTTGAGTCACCATTCCTGGAGGTATGTAAAATACATGTAGATGTGGTGTCTAGGGATATGGTTTAGTGGTGGACTTGGCAGTGCTCAGTTAATGTTTGGAGGATGTTCTTATAATAGTCTTTTCCAACCTAAATGATTCTATGACTGTATGTATTTGCTGTGCACTGAGATCAGACTGAGGCTTCAAGGTAATGCTTCAAATGAGGGCAGTGAGTATTTAGCACCTTCCTTTGACGAGGGCCCCACTACTGATCCTTGAATATCTTTTCTACCCAGCCAAGTCAGCTTGTGCTTGGGAGAGATTTAATATCAAATGCAGTGTGAAATTCAATCTCTCCTGTTAGACGAGCTCTGACAATGGAGCTGCCATGTGCTTGGTGGGTCATGTCAGCATTAATTTACTGCCCCTGGGTGCTGTGGAAATGTCTCAAGACTGTCACACTCCCACACTGCTGAGCTCTTGGCTTGTACACAGTGACCAGGGAGAAGGTAATCACAGAGACGGGGCCTTTAAGAGGGGAAAAAAGGCATTCAAAAGCAGCCACAGGCATCCTCCAATATTAGACCTGTTTAAATTTATATGGACCGGAACATTACTGACAACACAGAAAGCCACCAAATGACAAAAACCAGAGTTGGTGAAAGGAATGCATGGGACATTTGAGGAAAAGAGGGGGGAGGGAAGAAGTGTTAATCTTTAATTTATAATCAGCAGAGACTGAGAGTTAAAAAAGTGACAGATGACTGCCCCCTCAAGTGTCAAATCCACTTAGACTGCAACGAAAGAGGTTAACTTCTTTTGCCACACATAAAGCATACACAAAACTTCAGTGGTTTTTTGGTGGGAATAATGATAATAATAAAGGGAAATAATCCATAGCATCTTTCAGATGAGCCAGCTTCAATGTCTTTCTCATGCCCTAACCCAGGCATTATTGCTGCTGTTTGATTCAGGCCGCTCTTCCCACAGTGTACAGAGTTACGGCACATATGAGGCTAATTCTGCAATTTTAGCTCTGTTTCCCACTGAACATTTTTTCCATGTATTTCAGACAGAGCAAGCAAAGAGACATTGTTTTACTTGAGGATACCGAGCATAAAGAAATGAGAACTGAAATAGCAGGCCATCCTCATTAAAGACGAAATCTCAGTACTGCACAGTACAGTTCAGAAGGCGGGCTGTGCAGAGTTAAACTCTCTTAGACTGTGTAAGCTCAAGAGCCTGAGCAGATTTGCCCGTCCCCCCACTGTCCCTCTCTGCAATTCAGAGATACCTTGTTTTGTGCTCAGTTCTTTGGCATTGCATGAAAGTCCTTGTACTTATTTATCTCAGATTAGTGGCCTGAATGGGAAGTCAGGTTTAAATAGTTTAAAGACAAAGGAAATCTTTCCTTGTAAATAAATACCACAAAGGCCAAATACTCATTAAAATACTGTTTGTGTAGGAAAGAAGCCAGTAAAATCATACATAAAGGTGATGAGCCACATTGTAAGCTCATTGAGTTGTATGACCGTGACCCCTCCAATGTAGCCTATGGAGGCTTCCCTAGAAACAGCCAGCAGGACCTTCTTCAGCAACATGAGTTTGGGGAACAAAACTGGTTTTAGTGATGGATGGGTCTGCCAGAAATCCAGCTTTCCTTGTCCACTATTGGTCAAGATAGCGAAGTTTAGCTCAAAGGGGATCTGGTTGGTACATTGTGAGGGTATCTCTTGCCCTTGTTCCCAGGACTTGGATGCAAAATATGTAGGTGGTCCCTTGGAGTTCTTTTTCTTCTCCCCCATGAAAATACATTATCCCCAGTGACAAAGTCACGTGACTTTACATTATCCCTAGTGACAGTCACATGAATTTTTTGTTCCCTTGTCACACATGGTTCCTTGGTTCATGGAAGGTATGATGGGTCTCCAAAGCAGCCATGTCTCTGACTCTCCAAGGATGCAGGATCTGAACCACCTTAAACTGGGAATTGAATCCAGGACTCCCACAATCTGTTTTCCCTCCTGTTCCTCAAGTGAAAAAGCAATGTTACTCCCACTGGGAATGAGAGGGACAGGTCCCATAAAGAACAAAGTGAGTCAATACAACCTTGAGAAGCATGTGCTGCTGTGTCTTGAAGGAGGGCAGGACTCTTCAGCTCACTGACAGTAACTCTGTACTGCAAGGTGGCTGAAGTTGAGCCTATCTAATTGTAGGCCTATCTGATGTCTTCCTAAAAATAGCAATAAAGTGACTTTCCCAAGGTTGTGGGGAAAACCTATAGCCCTAAGGGCTCCATTTTTAGGTGGAGTCCTACCTCAACCTCCAGTTTGCTTGAAACCACACCAAAAATCATGCAGAGCCCTGATTGGTTCTGGCATTAAGTTATATTGGTGCAGCCACAGGTTGAAAATTATCTCACTGCCCTTAATCCATCTAAGCATTTGCCCTTCGAGCTAACCTAGTCATGTGTGGTCCTACTATAGCCAGTAAAGATAGACACCTCCAGATGGCAAATCATCCTATCCTAAGCAGCTACCTGCCTTTCCCCATGGACTACAGACTGACTGCATGATCAGTTCAGGCTAGATGGCTCAGGATGAATGAACTGAATCCCAGCTTAAACCACAGAGTCTTAGTCTTCACAGAAAAGCTGCTTTGGCTAGGTGAAAACAGCATTTTCCCTGATACATGCACTCAGTGTGCACTCGTGGCTGCTTTCTGGGTAGCCCTGTGACATGCTTCTGGCTTCTTTGAGCTGGAGCAACCTTTAGATGTAAAGGTTATATTCCAAGTTGCTTTCCAACTTTCCATTTCTGCCACAAACAGGGCTGTACAGTGGTGAGAGGCAGTACTTTTTGTTACGAGATAGCATTATTCTTGTTCTGTGGGCTCCATTACTGAGGCAAAGGTTTATGGAAGAGGTGTGTCTGTCACTTATTTGGCACCCAGTGCTGTTAGGCTTAGGAACGGTCTGATATTTATTATCAAAGTGTTCCCTCGCCTCACAAATTGCTGGGTAAAATTCGGAAAAAAGTCATCCTAAACAATCATGATAGTACCTTCTGGTTGTTCAAGAACTTGCTCCTCCTTACATTAGCTTTATGCCTGCTTGACCCCTCTAACTTAATGTAATTTCAAAGGAGAATTGGACCTTCTGAAATCACGCCTTTAAAGCTGTCTCTGAGATGGCTGTACAAAAACTAGGTGTAACTTCTTCTGATGAGGGTTTACTCAGAGAATGATGGTGCAATGTGTACAAGATTTTCCTGTAAAGGAGCAAGAAAGTTACAGAAAAACTAATAGAAATCCTAATCTAGCAGGAATCATCATGCCTTGTGCTGTGTATAAAATCACTTCTTTATGCAAATGCCACAGCCCCCTGGTTTTCCACCAATATTATAAAGGCGGGGTCTTTTTCCCTAATTTTGTTGTTGCTGCTGTTCAAACTCCACTACCTTTATGTGGCAGTTTTGAAGTGTGTAATTCACTGCTGAATGGGAGGTGAAGTTGCATCCCAGACTGTGGAGATTTGACTCACAAACATCTCTGCATCTCTCCAAATACTTCCTCTCCCCTCCTGGCTTGCAGGGCATGGAAAGGTTTTGTCATGGAGGACATTCATGGGCAGGAAGGAAGCAAGGACTGTGGGCCAGGAGCAATTGCAGCCAGTTGCTTGGACATTCACTTCAAAGTGCAACCAACAAACAACCTCAACGTGCAGCCAACCAAGCTGAGCACATCTGCATGCGGAGTTCATCCACTTTTTGGGGTTGGAGACCTTTGCCTGAGCCTCATCTGACCTGTGAGTCTCAAACAACAGCAGCAATAGGATGGTGTCAGTGTCAGCGAGAGCTGAGCCAACATTGTGCTGGATCTGCTCTGTGCAGCATTTCGTCTGAGGCATGCCATTCTTCCCACATACATTGCTGTACCCACCCAATTATGAAAGAGGCCTTGGCTGCCTGCCCTGCTGCTCCAACATTTGCATCTTTATCCTGAATTAAACTCCAGTCCAAACTCTTAATATCCCTTTCCATTATTGCTGTTTGGAAGAAGAGGATGTTAAATGGTCCAACACCCTGGAAAGACTCCTAGGTAAGCATCGGCACAACAAGAGGGAGGAGGGCTGGTTGTTCTTGGTTTAGTCTAGCTTCTGCAGGTTAGGACCAGCAATGAAAATGTGAAGACAAAGACACTAACTGATAACAAATACCCAACTACTAAGGCTCTGGAAGATTTGTTTTCTGGCTACATCCATGTGCTGATGTGAAGGTCACACACTTTATGGTTCAAAACTGGATTTTCTGAACAGAAGGGTCACTTTTGAGGAGCAGGGAGAAAAGGCTGCTTGTGGGGGAGTGCAGTAGCAACAGGTTGGAGGATCCTGGGTCCTCCCAGGGAAATGGCAAAGCAGTCTTTTTCTCTCCTAGGGAAAGGCAGGATGACTTGACCTCCTAAGGTTAAATGAGCAGCCAAGTGTTTGCCTGTGCTGGTCACACCTTCCTTTTACCACGCTGATCTTTTCCCTTCATGGCTGATTTCTTTGCAGTTGCCCCTATTGTCTTTGCACACAGAGTGTAATCTAACTCTGGGACATGGCTCAACATTCTTTCTCTCTGGGGGCCATTTACATAGAGCTCAGCAAGTTACTGCATGAGAATACCAGAGAAATGGCCAATGTGAATAGACCATTGTACCCGGTGCCTTTATGGATGTGAGTTTACATGAATCTACAGCAGATCTCTATTATTAAATGAAAATGGTAAGGAAAAGAGATAAGAAAACCAAAAAACTCTCTGTAAATGTTAACCACTACATGTGTTCATAAAACCAGAGAAAGATTGCTGTTGTCAGCTCTTTGTATGCATTTATTCTAAGCAGGGCCAAATATCACTGAAAATGTCAGTTCTTTCTATTTTTAACTGGAGGGGCTTGTTCTAACACCAAGGTTACATAGTGTATTTCTCAAGACCCTCTCCTCAGATGTGTTGAATAGTGCTACCCATTATAGTAACTGCTGCTTACCGTGGCCTAGAATGCCAAAAGCAGGTGACCAAGGTGCATGAAATAGACCTTTTGAGTCTTTTTCTCAATATATTTGGGAGCAAAGTTTATTCAAAACTGAAGTAAGGTGTTGAAGAGGACCCATATGCTACCCAAGGGGCTGGTGAATGACACACAAACGGAATGAAGCACCTAGCATGTCAAATGAGAGCATCATGAATTTGTGAGAGCCTATTTGTATTAGCTGGGTGTGTTTGAGTTATGAGGTGCAGCATTTGGCTTTGGATCTAAAGGTAATTGTTTATTATATATTTTATAACTGTTTACAAAAGTGGTTTGAAGAAAATAAAGGAGTACATAACACATTGTCTTTCCTCAGGTCTTTAGTCCATTAACTTCATATTATTTTAAGTGGCTGAGACTAGAGATTTAAGTAATTTTAATTTTTATTAGAGATGCAGCTAAGCATTCAGCTAAGCTCCAGACTGCATTAAGAAAGTTGCTGTGTCAGGGTTTGAGAATGGGACAGGTGTTGTCTTGATCTGAAACACAAAAGGATCAGGACAGGTTGCTTAATCCTGTGATTAGACCTTCTCACAAGCCTTGTAGGAACAGGTCTCCGCTCCTAGTCCTGCTGAAAATTCCTTGGGTGGCCATGGTCAGTCTTTTAGGGTTAATGATTCAAAGGTGTTTAGGGGTGAGGAACGGGTGAGGAGTATAGTGGTTAAAAGTCTTAGCATTTAGGGAGACCTAGATCCCCTGCTAGATTTAAGTGCCATAAATTTGAGTTTAATTTTTAGATATTTTCTGCCATATATAGTGTGCCACTATGAAAAGACAGTCAGGAGTTCAGCAAGGTCAGCCTGTGCCTCCATGTTAGTTCAGGTAGCTCTATACAGCACTGCCTTGTATGGGGTAAACTTCAGCAATTACCACTTTCTGAGATCTGCAGCCTTCAGTTAGTCCTTCTAGTTCACTGTGAGAGATTCAGTCCAGGTCTGTAATGATCGAAAGACTGAAACATCACTAATGTTAGAAAAAACAATGAGATGTTTGTGTTTAAGGAAGAAGAGAGGGATGCAAAATGGTGGACTTTGCTCCCAGATGTCCTGCACACTTGCTGTGTGTTTGGGAGGGAGTCTGCTAATCTCTTGGTATGACAGTTCACCACTTAATAATAATCCTTCCTTCTTCCTACTCTTTGTGCTGTCTGTTTAGCTTGTCAAGTCTCCAAGGCAGGAAACATCCTGGTGAGGTTTCTTGGCTGGCATCACAAGGCCATGTCAGGTGAGGAACTTTTGTGTGGGGAGTCTGTTGGAATAACTCACATACACGATAACTAGAACCAGAACCAGAACCAGAACCTTTGTCGAGCAGAGAAAACAGAGGCCCCAAAGATGGAATGGGCAGGAAGACTAAACTTATCATGCTGAGAAGTGCTGCCCTAAGGCAAGATGGGGGAATAATAGAGGAGCTTGCCACACCAATGCTTACACTCTACCTGTTCATAGAAGATTGTATACCATGCTCTGGGGCTGGCAAGCCAGAACTTATCTGCTTAAGAACAAATTTTGATAGAGACGGGATGCCATTTCTATGCTCCAGGTTGCCTTAAGCTATTCTCGTTTAGCAGCAATTCTCATAGGATCCAAATCCAATGTAGGGTTCTAGCTATCCTGAAATGTAGGATTCATTGCAAAATCTGCAGGCAGTTGTGCTGGCAACTTAGGAGTTGCCTCTGGGCCTGGCATGTGCTTAAACTACTCATGAGCTATCTGGGCTCCTCAGCTTGATTTCCATCCTTGTTTGACTCATATTTTATTTCAAGGATTGTTTGCATTTTTATGCCTCCAAGACTAGGTCCCGTGGGAATCCTTCCCAAACTCTCTATGTTGACCTCCTGTACTTCCAGCACATAACCCCTTCTCAGAAGAGGTCATTTGATCCTCCACCATAAATATATGAATCAACACTTTATGCTTTTATGGGACTTTTCCTGAGTTTGCTAGCTTCCCAGCACCTCTGAAGAGGTTTTTTTTGACCATGAAAGGCTCTCAAGGCAACCTTATTTTGCTTGTATGAGTATATAAGGATCACAGTACAAAATTATTTACCTATGCACAAGGGACTGACCATGAGCCAGTTGAGCTCAGTAACCAGTCAGCTGGCTTCTTTTAGTACTGCAAGACTCCTCCAGGCTGCCTGGCTAACACCAAGAGATTTGTTCTGTATCAGGTCACTGGGCTATAGTGAGTTTAGAAGGAAGAGATCAGAGAAGAGTTTTGAGAGAGCTTAACCAGTTAAGTTCAGTTAAATCACTGGGCAGTTAGTTACAGGTGTAGCTTAACCTCAGTGAGTTAATTAGCTCAACACCCATTATCTATCTAAAAGACAACTCACCTAACTAAGTAGTCTACAGAGATGGATATTTCTGAGATGGGTAACAGAATGCGGTGAAGATACTTCTATAGTTCTCCTCTGCCTCTGTGGGGAAGCCAAACACCTATCTCAGGTGTTAATTTGAACATGACTGAAATGAATTCAGTCCCACCCTAAGTATGGAGGGCAGGCTGTGAAAGCCATGCCTATGTATTCTTAGAGGAATACCTGTGAATCAAAAAAAAAATCATATATGCATAACTAGTACCCAGCAAAGCTCATTTTGACTTATTAGACTTACTGTTTCAAAATAAACAATACATCTGTGTGTCTGTGTACTCGCACTGGTAACCAGACCAAGTTTCTGTATAGGAACCCATAATGGCACACAGACTGTTCAAGGGAAAGGTCAGTGCAAATTGCTGGCAGTCTTAATTCATTACACTTTCTGGGTAGATGTTACTTCCTATGGCTGTGGACCAGGACAGAGTTAGCAATACCCATAGATGCGTAACTAATTTACAGATATTAGAGGCCTTTTTGCTTGTATGCGGTCCACTAGCTGTCTGTATGATGATATGTTTGGATGTGTACCTGATATTGCTTGGTTAACCATCAAAGAATATATGTGCTCCTGAAAATAACGCGAAGAAATTATGCTTCCACGAAAATGAGCTGGATGTGCAGGCCAAAATCAGAGTATTCCTCCTGTGCCTCTGATCTGTGCAACAAGTACCTTCATCTATGAAATATGTGAAAGAATAAACATTTACAATGCTGGGATAATAGATGGGTCAATTAACAAAAGGTTTGCAAAGATATATGGAAAATCCTCCAGGGTGGTGCAAGATTAGTTGCTGGGGTGGTCTGGAGCCAAATGTCTGTGCTGGCCCTTCCTGCTCCCTCCCTGCTCCATGAGCTGCTGGGTATGTACATCTGCCTCACGCCAGGGAGAAAGAGGAGGCTGAGGAAGGACTCTCCTCTTGGGTACCAGTCCCAAATTTTCACATACTTCAGTGCTCTGCAGCTTCAGGAGTTGAGCGGCTGTGGTGGGAAAGGATGGCTGCTCTGTGCTATTTGCTGGGAAATGAATGGACGGGGCAACACCTCCCAACTCCTTGGCTAAAACTGGGATGTCTCATGCTCCTCTCTCATGTGGTTTGCCAGAAACATTGCAATGGCTGGACCCAAAGAGCAGAGAGCTCTAGATGTTAGGGCAAGAAAATATAATAGAGTCTTGCTGATTTGCAATAATTTTGCTCCATCCTGGGTGTTATCCTGAGAAACTTGAATTCCTCAGTCCCTCAGGGCTTGTGGTTAAGTGAATGGCAAAGCCTCAATCACTTCAAGAGCAGCAAAATTGGGCTTTTATTCAGGTAGGTGGTTTTTTCCCCTCCCAGAAATGCTATGAGGCCATACCCTCTACTGTAATCAAACAGTACTTGTACTTGTCAATCACCAGTTCCCTGCTCTGGTACACAAACCAACACACACACACATATGTGCACAGGGTCCAAGTTAAAAAAAAACAATGTTCTCTGAAGTCACTTTGGCCAGACTCCTTTTATTTAATAGGAAAGTTGTGATACAGTGCAACAATACATCATACATGCCAGAACAAGAAGAATGCCACTTTTGTGTAGGTAGGGAAATTGTTGTGATGTACAAAAGAGATAGTGTTTTTCCATTGCTTTGGCCAAACTTTACACTTAGCTTCTCATGTCGGGAGAGGGTGTGACAGCAGATAGGATGTAGTCTTTGAAACCCCATCTCCACAGAGAAAAGACAGATGGAATCCAGCTGGCGAATCTCACACACGTTTTCTGTTCTCCTTGATATCGCAGATCTGATAAACAGGGAAGAATAACAAGCCTTTATAGAATGCAGTTGAACAGAGGAACCTATCTGTATGTAAAAGAGAAGGGCCTCAGTTGGCTGAATACTTATTTCTGCTAAATGAAAGTTAACTCCCACGATCTCATAAAGTGAGAATCTACCTGTTCAAGGCACATATTTGATTATATACCATATGAATTCATTGACCTCCCATGGCTGTAGTTATCTTGATCTCATTTAACATCATGTCATTTCAGACTCATGTTGATAGCGAGGAAAAGCAGTGCAGGGAGAGGATGTTCAGCAGGAGTTCACCAGCTTGTGTAAATCTTTGTCTCTCAGAGGCCATGATTGGTAGTTTGTGATCATCCAAAGTCTGCACTCTGGCTTTTAAAATAAAATCTTAGAAACCTGGGAATAATGTGCTAAGACAAGTGATGTCTAGTGATGGGAACCAGGAAATGGTAGCTGCGAATACCTGGGTGCGAATGACTCATCCAGTGACCTCCTTTGGCTTCGTGTCCTCCTATAACCTTCTCTTTCCTGCTTCAGACAGAGATGCAAGGCTTCATTACCCAGAGGATTTTGTGATGCGATTTTGTGCTCCCCAGCAAAACTGCTGCAATTAATAAGAGAAGAGGCTTAAATTAGGATCGGTTGTTTCACAAGCTATTATTGTTGGTTTCACCTGCAGATACCAGGTCACATTCTAATATGTTTTTGATTAATACTGGGTGAATTTTTATCTCCTTCTACCCAGTAAAGCAGTACTGTCTTAGTGGAAAGTGACTCCACGATGGAAGGTGGCGTTATGTTTAGATTTTCTCCCTATCCAAAAATGATGATGCTGACATGAGTTCCACAAATCAGTAAATTTTAAGTGTATATTCACTTAATTCACTCCTGTACTGAGGTGGTACTCGCACATTTTTCTGTTTTCTCCTGTATAAGTTGCAGTGAAATGTTCCCTTCACTCCCTGCTATTTCCTTATGGATGAAGGAATTGTTGTCACACAGTAAATCCCAGAGGATAGACCCTCTGTCTCAACTGCATGGAATCAAAGAATCCTACAATTGTCAGGGTTGAAAGGGACCTTTGAGATCATCTAATCCAACGATCATACTAACTCTGATAAAAAAAAAAAACAAAGCAAATAAAAAAACAACCCCATCACTAAACCATATCACTATGCAATGTCAACTTGTCTTTTGAATACCTTCAGAAATGGTGACTCAACCACTTCCCTGGGCAGCCCATTCCAATGCTTAATAACCCTTCCAGTGTAAAAATCTGAACCTCTCCTGCACAACTTGAGGCCGTTTCCTCTTGTATTATCACTTCTTACTTGGGGGAAGACACTGACCTCCACCTCTCTACAACCTCCTTTCAATACCAATAAGGTCTCCCCTCAGCCTTCTTTTCTCTAGGCTGAACAACCCCAGTTCCCTCAGCCTCTCCTCATAAGGCTTACTCTCCAGACCCTTCACTAGCTTTGTTGCCCTTCTCTGGACATGCTCCAGCACCTCAATATCTTTTTTGTGGTAAGAGGTCCAAAACTGAACACAGTATTTGAGACAGGGCCTCACCAGTGCTGAGTACAGGGGAACAATCACCTCCTGAGTCTTACTCACCACATTATTCTTGAAACAGGCTCTTCTGGCCACCTGGGCACACTGCTGGCCCATGGTCAGCTGACAGCTGACCAACACCCCCAGGTCTTTTTCTGCCAGGCAGCTCTCTAGTCACTCTTCCCCAAGCCTGTAGTGCTGCAAGGGGTTGTTGTGACCCAAATGTGGGACCCTGCACTTGGCCTTATTGAACCTCATCCCACCGGCCATGGCATCTTAGATGTCAGCTCTGAGTTTGGCCCACTCTTTTTATTTCAATCTATTTATAATTTGTGAGGTCATGGCCATAAGTGTTTCTTTTATTTCTCCTTAAAGAGAGCAGTGAAACCTATTTTCAAAGACTTCTGGACTCTTGAAAAACACATAGAAACACATATGAGAGCACATGTTGTTACAGAAATTTAGATTATTGGACCTTAAACTCCTGTCTCCAACAGTGGCTACTTCTGTTGCTCCAGTGCATGTTGCAATCATCTCTTATACCTAAAACCTGTGGAGCTACTCTGTTTTTAGTCCTGGGTTTCACACAAAAAGTCCAACCTACAGTAGCGAGGTATCTAAAAGAAGAGGGAAAAATTTTGCTTGAAGTTAAGCATACAATGTATCTTGAGTCTAAGGCTAAGTCCCCAGAGCCTTTGCCTTCTGTGCACTCTGTGGCACACTGGAAACACCTCTTCAGTTCCAGCTCTGGTTTTCCTATTCAGGGCAGCAAGCATCTGCTGTATTTTCCACCTGATGTCTGAAAAACACAGATCAGGAGAGAACTGCTTCTCCTTTAAAGAACAAACAGGTTTTTGCAGATGATAGGTTTCATCTGTCTGATAACAAGACAACCACAGAAGCAGAAATTGAATTAGAAATGCATTTTTAGGGGAATTGTTTCCTGTATCCTTTAAATTTTGTTTTGTGTTTCCTGAAGTCAGTATAGTGACTTTCCTAACACTATTTTCCTATTTTCAGCCAATAAAAATCATGTCAGTTATAGCATTAATAGATAATACAATATATTAAGGGCTTTGGGAACATTTTGGAGCTGTGGATGCCTTAATTGTTTTCCTATTAAGTTTTCAAGGGACCTTGGTCTATTTGCCCTTTTAACTCCTACTTTTCTCCAAGTTTGATATAGATTTAAAAGTTCTGGGAAAAAAAAGGGCAAAAAAATCCCTCATTAATAATGCCTCTTAATGCATGGAATGGTTCTCCAGCAACACACACCCTATAGAGGATTTTCTGGTTTGTTGCTGTAAGTAATTGTGTATCACTTGGGAAGCCTGAATTCTAAATGTCCTTTCCATATAAATATGTGGTGTGGAAAAGAGGAAGAACTAACCTCAGCCTGTAAGAAATTAATTTGGCATCTAAGAATAACAAAGAGTGAGTGGTGACAAGTTTTGTAGTAGTCATATACAGCAGATAAGCTCTTCTTATGCAATGGACTATAGGTTTCTCAGTTCCTAAACTAGCTGATTTGGGATTTTTATTAGATCATGTTTCATAAAGTGCCAGGTCAAGTTTCACTTAACACTTCCAACTTAAAATCACAAATGTCATGCTGCTGCACCCTATAGTTGTGTTGCTTCCCTGAAGAAACAAGGGGTTGAAGTTCTACTTTCCAGCGTACTTTCTCTGGGATTCACTTTTTGCACTTGCAGCTGTAGCACAGATTAGGTATACTATGAGAAACCTGTCTTGCAGTCTGAATTTTGTCCCAGGCTCAAAAATGCCATGAGCATGCACCCCTTGCCACAACCTGTGGACAGCAAAGAGATCAGAAAGTGAAGCGGGATGTAAATGAAACACACTGAAGTCCTGAGTAGCTGCAAAGAACACTTTATTTTGTTCTCATGCAGCACACAAGGTTGTAGACTCACCATTTATGTCACCTTGAACTATAATGCTTGTTGACACAATTACAGGCTCTACCACAAGCAGCTGAAAAGCAGAATAAAGGAAATGAGTGAAAGCAAAGAAACTTCACCTCCTACATTTCTCTCCCTCCCGTTGTTTCTGTAGACTTTGTGTCCTTCCATTGTGGGTGGATAGCTGCTATGTTGTCCTTCAGTTTGTTCCCAACTGAGATGTGTCGGGCTGAATCACACACTCAATAAACCAGAGTTGATCCATTGGGGGCCCTCAGCTGATGGAACAGTCGTGTGAGATGTGCAAGCTGGAAATGCACTGTTAGCAAAGAATAATGGTAATGGGTCTTTCTGCTTTTCAAACAAAGTGGAAAACACGACCCTTACAAAAGAAGGCTCTTAAAGCTTTGGCTGAATAAAATAAGGGCATTTACCCTATTTCACTTCACCAGGGCTGTTAAATAACTGTCAAATCTTTGTGTCACTTTTCCTTGGATGTCTTTCACTGGGCATAATAGCACTACAGAACTTACAACCACAAAATCACAATTTATTATCAAAACATGCAGAAATGGACTGGAACTAACTCACTAGTAGGCTAAGCCTCCATAGCAGTTACCAGGTACTGTTGCATTGCATTCCTCCCAGTGAGCCTTTGCTGGAAAGGTAGCTGTTGGTCACTTGCCCTTTTGCTCTTTGGAAGAGGTTAAACCTTGATCTTGATGAGCTTCTGCTGCTTGTGTCTTTCTGTTCTTTCTCTTAAGATTTTGCATCTTTGGATGTTTCTGGCTTTTTCTCTGAAGGTTTGATCACGTCACATCTTTGTTTTTAATAGTGGTTAATCAGTGTTGGTTAATTTCTCACTATTGTGTTCTGCTTTCACATTTTGCATGTGTTAGTGATCTATATATTCACACACAGATGAATGGGCTCTGGGTCACAGGTAAAGCAGAGGATTTTCTTCTATAGATCTATACTATTTTCTTGATCTATGATCTTGATCTTGATCTATGACTATAGATCATAGCTATTTTCTTGAGAGAGAAAGAGGCCTTAGACTCTACAGACATGGACTATGTCCTCAATCTAGATAACTTCCACGTGGGAAGATGTGTCCTCTTAATGCCCTAGCCACTTACACATGGATGCTATAAATGTGTTGTATGTTGTATATATAAATACAACTTATGATTCAGTTCCTATATTTTTTCACCTTCATGGATCTTCCCAAGCATTTTCCCAACTCTGTGTTTCATATCTTTCCAATTCCGCCCATCGGGTGGCCATCAGGCCCGCAAGAAACCACTGGTCATGTAATATAAGTGGTATATTGTCACATCTAGGCTTCAGTAAATGAGAAAAAGATGAGATTTGCAGTCCTGGGACTTTCTTCTTATCAGAAATAGATCACAACATATTCTGTGCCTCAGTCTGAGAAGTCTCATTGCAACACTAGTTTGTCAAACCAGGACTGCAGTCCCACATAATCACCATCCTGTAGCAGATATTCTGCTGGTATTCCCATTTAATGTAAGGTAGTTCCAAGTAGCAATACCAAACAGAAGCAAGTATATATATATATATATATGTATACCGTGCTGTCCATTCTCTTGCTTTGGTTACACGTTCCTCACTGCAACTGGAAGAAGAGTAAAAGATATTGCTTGCTGACTTCCTTCATTTTCCCCCTCTCGGTCCTCTTTATGAAAAAGCAGGGGCAAATACCAAAGACAGGCTTGAGGTGAAAATAAAAATTCCTAGGATTCAGCAGGTAGCTTGTCAACCTGATTGCATTTCTGGACATAAGAAAAAATTGTCTGTGAAGAGGAGAGGAAGAAAACAGATAGTGAATGGCCCTCTAATCTAGCAGAAAAGAAGCATCACAGGAACCAAATTAAATCCAAGCTCACACATACAAAAAGTAAGTTAGCAGCAAAGATGATTAACCATTGGAACCGAGTACAGAGGAAAGATGTAAAATTATTCCCTATGTTCTGGTGTCTTCAAATCAAGACTGTATTCTATCCTGTAAAATATGCTTTGATCAAATAAATTCTTGGATTTCACACAGAAGAGGTCGGACTAGATAAGGTGATAATTCTTCTGACCTTAAAAATCCATAAATATGTATCTTCAGAGAGAAAGACCAGACTGTGGTTGTAGTCTGGCACAGGGACCCCAGAAATTTCAGTTCAAGGCCTGGCTCTGTTATATATTTCCACAATAACCACAAGCAAGTTGTGTAGTTTATCCGTACCTCTGTTCGGCATCTGTAAAGTCTGGGGAATAATCCTTCTCTTGTTTAGCTTGTTAGCTATTTGAAGTATGGAAAGCAACTTATTAGGTGTGGATATGGTCCAGATCTTTCCCAAGGTCTGCAAAGGAAGGTCTGTAAGCATCATTGCAAAGCACATGTATCCATAAGGAAGCCTTGATGATACAGAAGGAAAATATATTGGTAGGGAAGTAAGAAAATGCTCTGCTTTCATCAGTAGCCTTCTGAGTGCAGTTAAAAGACAACACATCAGAGCATGGGGATAGTCACTCAGCCAGAGAATTATGATTTCATCTCAGGATGCTTCTGGATACAAATAGCATCTGAGGCCTCTTCATGAGGGAGTCTCTCGCTTCCTCCAGTGGCATTTGCAACATTGCACTCATTTATGTTTTCAACAATAATCAAATGACCAGTGTCTGTATCCGTGCACGCACAATGAAGACTTGTGCTCTCTTTGCTTAGCTAAGAAACTTTGTGAGCTTCTGCCAAGAAGTAAAAGATCATTTTGAATGGCTGGAACAAATTCAAACCATGTTCCAGGGAACTGGAAGGCTCACAGGCTTGTCCACTGCCCAGCTGCTCCTCCCTTCCTTACATCTTCATTGTGTCTATCAGTCTACATTGCTGCTGGAGCTAAATTAGCTGACTGCTCCACCTGGTAGCTGGACACGCTTCTAGCATTGCCCTCTGTGTGTCACTGAGGCTGAAATGTGAATAGCCTTTCACAGCATGTAGGAAGTAGGTTTTAGGAAATGAGCTGAGTATGAGCTGAGCTTCTACTCAGTCAGGGAGAAAAGAACTGTATCCCATCTGGCCTCAGAGCAACATCTCAATGAGTCCTTATGTGAGCTACTGTTACATTACCTCTGCTCCAGAAAGAATGGGAGCTAATGCAACAGTCTGCTGCTAAGCTTGTAAGTACACATAAGATGCTCTTTGCTCCAGAAGCTTCTGTTTCAGTCCCCGACAGTGACCAACATGGACTGGCATATATAACATATAAATGTATATATATAAAACATGCCATATATATAACATACATACCAACAGCACGTCACACACAGAAGAGGAAGCACTGATTTCTTTATCTATGAAGATAACTACTTCAGCAGTGAGTTACAGTCCTACTAAGCATCTTCTTTAAAGAGAGAAAGCAGAGCTAACAAAAGAAAGCAATAGCCACCAACACACAGATTTTCTAGGGCTACTCTAAGGGTTGCATGGAGAATAATAGGGACCTTTGTTTCCAGTTCCCTACTACTCCTAACAAACCTCATCAAGCTACAAGCGTGACCAGTGTCAGAATAAGGCACTGAAAGATATATGAAGGGCTAGAGAAGGAAATGAAAAGACAGCTGTTGGGATGAGTGGAGGACCATATCAGAAATACAGTAAGACACAGCTCCACGGAACTAAAAGATGCACTTATGTTATCCTGCCAATCCCCCCTTGGCACAATGTCTCTGTATGTGATCCTCTTAGTCTATCACTGGTTCTCTGTGATATGTGTCTATCTGGTTTCTCATGGCCACAATAAGCCCTTCTACTTCACTAATCTCATTTAACAGTTCCACTGACTTGAAAAGAACCCGGGTAAAATTGCTGTGCAATTTCTGCTGGCATTATTATAGCTGTATCACTTGTCAGCTTTTATAAACAAGATAAATATAGTTAAACTTAAAGCATCAGATATGAAGAAATTTGGCATGTTATAGCAACCCATCAAAAATATTTTTTGACAAGTATCTTATAAAAAAGGAAACGAGAATGTTGAAGAGGATAATACTGCAAGTTTTTCTTTTGCAAAATTTTTTTGCCCGAGGAGGCTGTAAGAACTTAATGTTTGCCACCCTACCTATTCAGCACCATTAGCTAATGCTGCCTGCATCTGGACTGACTCCCTGAAACCCGTGAGTTTTGGTATCAGTCTTGGTATCTCACAGAACCTCTCATCTTGGAGTGCATCACTGGAATCCAGCTACCTGGAGGCTGGAGGATAAAAGGCAGAGCAGCAGGAGGCATGCAAAGCTGGAAGGTAGCGGGGAAAATGTTTCTGATAGGGCACAGGGAAAACCCCTACATACAATTGATTTCTAACATGTTTGCACAACAGGAGGACATCCCATCTGAAGGCCCTGTGTGAAAGATTATCTCCCACTCTTCCCCACACAAGTGGTTGGTTTGTGCCTGCAGCTACTCCAGGCTCCAAAGAAGACAAGAATTTCCCCTCTAGCACCTGCATGAAAAGACCAAGCCCAGTGAATCTCCCCACACCCAGGAAGTACACACACTGCCTTATCACCTAGCAGAGAGAGAGTTGATGAGCAAGAGATGATGAGGTGGGATGGGGGAAGGTAAGCTTACAGTCTTGCACTGTGCTGATCAGACACTGTTAAACGAGGAGGCATGGGGAATTAAATGCTCAAGGACAGTCCACAGGGTAAGTCTGGGTCCCTCCCTTGCTACTGAGCCCTAGGCCCTCTCAGACTTCATGGAGATCAGATCAATGACAGAAAACATGAGTCAGCCATGCTGAGACCTGAGCCCACAGTTTAGGGAAAGTAGGTATTTCCTAACCTGAAGTCAGGACATCTTCTTGAAAAGATTCAGAGTTCATGGAACAGTCTGCATTAGCTCCTAACCAAATAGGAAAAGACAGTCCTAAAAATAACTGAATTAAAAAGTCCAGTGGCAGAGGTCAAGCCATTCATGCTCAGAAGATAAAGTGGCTGGCTTCAACCCTTGTCTTAATGCTATACAGTCAATAAACAACTCCAGAATGATACACAGCTCTCGTCTTTTGTGTAACTGTAAAATATAATGGGATGGATTTTCAGCATTAGGAGAATTTAGAGCATTTATGATGTCACCTTATTTTTTTCCAGCACACAGGAAAATACTGGACATCAAAGTCTTGAGGGAGGTGCTTGTGGGAAGAGGTGTTGAGATTTGAGAGTGACAGACTGGGCAGGCAAGTCAGGATGGTAGGATAAAATAAAGAGCTCTTTGCTTTATGACATCTTGCTTTTGAGGAAATAAAATTCCCATCTCTCCATGTTTCTGGAGAAAGAGTGTTTTAGAATTGCCTCTCCTATGGTGGTGAAGAGTGAAAAACATGCAGTTTTCATGGTGGAAGCTAATGGGACAATATTTTCCTGCCTTAGACTGGGATAAAGCAGCTGATTATGTTGTCTCCAAAATTTCAGTTTCCCTCAAAGAATGCTACAATTGTGTCTAAACTGTTTAACATGTACGAATTTAAGCCTCACTCTGGACTCATGCTGAAGGGTCATATCCAGTTGATCCACATGTAAATAGGCATCTTCTCCTTCAAGACAGGAAAATACAGGCAGCCAGGAGTGATGATAGCTTCTTCTGGGCTACAGGCTATGAAACCTGTGCACCTTTAGCACTACAGATCTTACCATATTGGCTCCAGACAAGCTTTGGGCAAAAAAACACCTGCAGTCTCAAATGAGTCAGGACACATACAGTTCTGGCACCCCAAATTATCTGATGGCCAGGAGCAATCAGGGAAAGTAAGTGAGGAAGAAACTTCTAGCTGGTGAGCTGAGCTCACCACTCTTATCACCTTGGTTATGACAGGCTCCATACTGACTCCCTACCACATCTTCTGACTGTGGTCTTAATGAGTGACATATCAAAGAATCATTCAGATAGGAAAAGACCCTTGGGATCATTGAGTCCAACCATCAGCCTTACTCTACAAATTTCTCCCCTACACCATATCCTCCAGCACCTCATCTAAATGACTCTTAAAAACATTCAGGGATGATGACTCAACCACCTCCCTGGGCAACCTATTCCAATATCTGACCATTCTTTATGTGAAAATATCTTTCCTAATGTTCAGCCTAAACCTACCGTGTTGCAGGTTGAAGCCATTCCCTCTCGTTCTATCACTAATTACCCTTGAGAAGAGAACCTGTGAGAAGAACCTCTCTACAATGTCCTTTCAGGTATTTGTAGAGAGCAATGAGGTCTCCCCTCAGCCTCCTCTTCCTCAAACTAAACAGTCACAGCTCCCTCAATCACTCTTCATAAGAGCGATTCATATCATACCATAAGATATGTATGCAGAGTGAGTATTTCCCCACTGATTAGTTAAGCTAATTTCTGGAAATACCAATAAATGGTCTAGAAAAAATATGTGCTAGTACATTTGTGTATGAAGACCGCTATGACCTGTTGTGTATCAGCCAGTCATTACTGATTAGAATACTATTTTTTTAAGTTTATGTACTTTCTGAATATTTACAGCCTTTTTTTTTTTTTTTTTTTTTTTTTTGAAGG
>VZTM01000006.1:25565-35740 GCA_013400555.1 Jacana jacana | reverse complement strand
ATTAGAGCTTCAAGTTTACATTGGGGAAAAATACCTTACAGTGCCCTTTCTAAGGCTGCAGCATACTCACCACATTAGAACTCACTTGTGCTACAAACTGAGTTCTCACAGATTCTGCAAGAGAATAAGCCAATAAACAAATTGCCAGGTGATGTATGCTGTATACCTTCCCAGACTTTCATACAAGATTTACAGAAAGATGGGAAGAAGAGTGCTGTCTAGGCAATGTCCTCACTCCTCAAAGCTGGTGATGGTGGCAATCCCTTTCTTACACAGACCATGCATGGTGGCATTTTTTTCCACTTTTTAAGCTGATTTTAGTTGTTAAAGCACCCTAGGATCCCATTTTCAGGCTTTTCTTGCCTGTGAAGAAGGGTTACAAATAATTTAAAGGGGAATGAAAGTGAGATTCTTATCTTTACATGGTTCCAGAAAATCTTAATTAATCATAAAAGATTTAGGGATTTTTCTTGTTTTGTTATTTGTTGTTGTTACTGTTATGTCACTTTTGCTGGTCATAAGGAGCAGTGACTGAAAAAAGGACAAATGTGGAAATAAAAATTAAATAATGAACTTTAAAAGATGTAAGTTTCATAGGAAAGCAAGGCCGTGCAATTAGCTTTTATTTATTTATTTATCTATCTACCTATTTATTTATTTATTTTAAATCATCTTAGCATTAAGCCAAAAAGCTTCCATCCAGACGTGATCAACCATATTACTGTTTTGCCTTTCACTGTGTTTGTATGAATTTGGCCATTGGAGATTGTGTTTGTACATGACTGAATAAATGGCAAATATACAGTATAGAGTCAACAAGAGTATCAGCTTATTAGGCTGAAATAAAATGTGACCAGAGTATTTTCTTGTTTAAGGTCCATCATGCTCTTTCATAAAATCAATCTTAATGTGACTCTTATTTCAGATATTACAGGTTTTATCGGTCAATCCTATCTAGAAAATTTCACTATGAAGAAAGATCATATTATGAGAAGTTTTATTGGTTGTCATGTATCTTGTGCAACTTCAGAGCACTTGTTTAAATAATTTGAATGGGTCAAGACTTTGAAGTTTAAATAAGCTCTGAAGGGATGAAAGGATCAAGGATGAATTGCAGTTAATGAGGTTTTCAAGTTCCCTCTTTAAGTGACTTTTATGAACAAAAAGAACTACAAAGATTTGCCTTTGAGTGAGTGGTTTCAAGGTCTATAATTGAAAATAAATGTACAAAACCCTGTAGCATTAAATTAGGCATGCATATGAATATATTAAAATACAGTTTTTTGAAGCAGACTATTTGTACTTCAAGGTACACCTAAACTGTAAGTAAATAACTATTTCTGATTCCATTACCATTTATTGGTCATATTCTTTAGGTAAACAAAAGGGGAATTTCCTTGAATGCAAAGCACATGACTTCCTTAGCCACTGAGCATGGAGTTCATTCCTGTCACCTGCTAATGAAGAAAAGAGGGTCCTTTCCCCAAGAACCCCCTAGCAAAGAAGCCTCCTCTCAGAGTGTTAGGAGGGGAAGTCAATTGAATTAATTAAATATTGATTGCATGTCAATTACAAAACATTTTTTAGATAAACTAGAAGTTTATATACTTTAACAATGCAGAGACTACACATTCATATTTGGAACTGTAATAAGAGAACTAAATCATGTGGTCAATGATTTAGCTTCATGCAAATGGTCCTCAGACTAGGGTAAAGCAGCCTTACTAAGGGTCATTGCTAAAAAGAGTTTCATCACCTCTGTGACAGAGTTGCAGAGACTTTCATAATGCAATCTTTGGCCAAAGGAGCAACAGTTGTGCGGTTGCATAAGATGGTCTGTCAGAGGAGGATCCATGAAGTAGAAGACTAGTCATGATAATGGTCAAAAAGTGATCTGTGAAATGAAGTAAATACTGAAAGAAATACTAAAAGGCTGCGGAGAGCCTGCCTTCCATCTACTGAGTCATCATCACTTCAGCCAGGATAGCCATTAAAGAACAATGTTGTATATTACTTTCTTTGAAGCCAAGACTTCTCAGGAGGAAAAAAATTCTAACTCTGACAATGACTTGTAAGGAGATGGTGGGATCTAGCTTGGTCTTCTACAATTTGAGGTTAATTTTTTTTTTAATCTGATTTAAGTGTGGTTGTCAGTGTGGAATTATATTTAACTCAGTGTTGTGTGATCAAGTGGTACAAATGAGATTGCCATATTTTCAGGTGGAAATGAGCTAATGTGATCAGTTCTTTGAGTGTTGTCATTCTGTGTTAAGTGTGAATTTTTAGGAACTTATTCTGGCTTTTGTCACCAACGGAAGGTACTGGGCAGAAGGGTTACTTACTGATACATATATGGAGTTTTCTTAATCTATGATTAAACTATGCTGTGCAAATTAAAAAAAGGTAATAGGCAGGATGCACGATATTAGATTAAAATTTTGGAGAGCACAGGGTTTAGCTTTGATCAGTTTTAAGAAACTGCAGCTGTAAGGCTGACATTCTTAGTTTGGCTATTTTAGTAACCTATCATTAAGAAGTTTCAGAAAGAGTATTACAGCACTGTGATTTACATTCCTGAATGATGAAATTTATTTTTCTAAATCTTCTGCATTCTGTTGTCCCCCAACCCCCCATCTTGTAACAGATTATATCTTACTAGCAAGATGGGCAATTTTGCCATCTGCTCTACATTTCAGATAGACTTAAAATGAGCAGTTATTTTAAAGTTAAGTCAGATGAAGGACAAAACAAAGGAGAACTTAGATATCAGTCCTTAAACATCATATATTTCATTATGATAAATGTATTTTAAAAATTACTCTTCAGAGATTAACATGAACCAAAAGAGGAATTTCAGTAGTTCACCTGAGCACAAGAGGTACTAGTGTAGACCAAAATATATCTGATGACATATGGGTTTTAACTTGTTCCCCGTCCTGCTACTTTGGATCCTTATCCAGTTGGGTCAGCTGGAAGTGGCTTTGAAATGAAACCCCTCAGATATAAATGCTCAATTTTCCAGTGAGTCTCTGATCTTCTCTATTGTTCCCTACAATAAAAGGGTCTGTACAACCAGTCAGGCAACAAAGATTGGGAAAAGCAGAAATAAGTACTATTGACTGGTTGGATAGAAGACCACTCCAGTCTTTTGATACTTGTTTGTCTGTGTTGCATCCAGACATTCTGGTCACCCACTTTGCACACTCCAAGAGGGAATATTTAACTCTTCAGAGAACTGCCTTAGCAGGCAGTTATAAACCACTTATATAAACTAAACAGGCATAAAAACTGGATTGCAATACTGTTTGTTTTCTGGAACCAGATTCTGGAATAGTTTTGCTGCATGCCTGGCAAAACTGTCAGTCAGTGCTGGGCATGGGTATAGGCCATGGCAGAAGATATTTCCAGTTGGCAAAATGTGTGAAGCTACCCTATTTTAAGAAAGTGATAGTGTTTAATTACACAGTGGGGGAAAACATATTATGCCAAATAACTTGCCCTCAGAGCTAGATGACAAAGACTGGGCCATTTTCTTTATTGGTATAGATTTTATCTGCATGGTTATGTTATTCTACAACATAAAGAAATGAGCTCATGGCCAAGCAACATGGACCATCTTACACAAACATTGCTTTCAATTACTTCCCTCCATGTCAGCATTTTCTTGGGAAGAACATTCTGGAGTGATCCAAAAGCTTCAGGGATACTGAAACAATAGTCAAGTAGTAGGGGGAACAAGTTCCTTACCTTATTTAAAGAAAGAACACTTTATATGAATAGACATACATATAGACAGATATATACATATATAGATAGATATATGATATAGAAAAATATGCATATAGATATAAATAGATAGATATAGACCGTAACACAAGTGAAGAATACCATCTGTATTAAAACTGTCATTAAACCAAGCTAATGAAATTCTACACAAAACTTTTGAGAACTTTGAATTCCACTGACACCCAAAAATAATTTGTAAGGGAAGTGTTATTCACTGTATTAAAACATGGGAGGCTTGACAGAAAATTTATATTCTTCTGGTAAATAACAACTGACAGTCACTTCTCTTTTTTTCCAATACTGCAAAAGGAACTAAACCAGTCAGATTAATTTTCTCCCTTCTCCTCAATGAGATTGCTGGTTTAAGTGTAAGCAAGCAGATCATAAACACTACGCAAAATTACTAGTTGGATTGCTAAGAGTTGCAGCTGCAGGGGAGAACGATCTTTCCCCCCCGAGACGGTTCCTGTTAGTCTACCCTTGGCCCCATTCAAACATCAAGAAACCCATTAGCTAACTGGGCTAGAAATGGGGAAAGCTTTTTGACAGGTGATATTTGTTAGTTTTGTTTGTTGTTTGTTTCTACAGGTTTTTGGCCAACTTTTCATATTCCTCAGTACAAACTGAGAGACTATGTTCATCCCTGATTAGTGTTGCTCTTATCATTGCTCTAGGTACAGATATTGGTAGTATCTTTATATTCTTCTTTAAAGTCCTTTGACCAGCTAAAAGTCCTACTTCTAATGACATAATATAATAAACTTCCCAGGCTGTGGGCTTAATTCAGCATCTGCTAAAACAGATGCACAAACATACACATGGGGCCAGCAGCTAGGCAGTTTGGACCTGAGTCTTATTAAAAGAGATGAAAGCAGACTCCCTTATTTCTCTTTACCATGTTAGTTGCATATTACAGGGGAGAGATTGTGGAAGCGTTTAACTAAATTATATTTAGATGCAAACTGTTTTAAAGCTAGACAAATCCATTATAGTTAGATACTGTCTGCATTCAAGCCTATCCTTAGGGCACAGCAATATGAAAGAACTTTTTGGCTCTTATATAAACTTCTAAGTTTTGTTAATGAATAGCAAAAGATGCCACCTCCTCTAGCCGCCCCAGCCCACGACTGTCCCGTCCCACCTCTGGAGCCCATCACAACCCTGGGGACCCAAGATCTCTGCCCAGCCTGAAGGTTGTGACTTTCACTGTTCCCTTTGCAGGACCCTTTAGGTGTACTAGGATGGACTCTCCACCCACTTGATACCACTGCCCTGATTGAGGACCACCTAACCTCTTGATGGTCCAGTTTGCCAGTGAATCCACCATTGCACCCCACACACACCTGATTTGGGGTAGTTGTGACCCATGGTCCTGATCCAGATGCTGGCACTAAGACCCTCATTTGCCTCACTGACACCCATTTCCACCTGTAGCTGTTTTTTAGGGGCACACACCATTCCCATCCCAGGGGCTGGAGTTCAAATAACCCAATGGTTCCAGCAGCTGACAATGAGACCCCACTGCCTTCAGTGGCTGACACCACAGGCCAATTGCATCCACACCCCCAGTCTAAATCCAGCAACCGCTACCAAAACCTCCTTTCCCCAGTGTCCCATTTGACAAGGTCCTGATCAGATAAACATACTGAAACAAACATCCCCCCTTTCCACATACTCTTATCAATTAGCATGACTGACATGGTGTGGTTGTCCTT
Source organism: Jacana jacana (assembly GCA_013400555.1). Taxonomy (NCBI): domain Eukaryota; kingdom Metazoa; phylum Chordata; class Aves; order Charadriiformes; family Jacanidae; genus Jacana; species Jacana jacana. The sequence goes on along the minus strand of VZTM01000006.1, from coordinate 30,239 downwards.
ACTGTCTCCCTTACCACTTGTTCATCAAGTTTGCACATACATAGATTGTTGTTCATAGCTTCCTTCTTTTCTTATTATACCCTTCTGTCCTGGAAAGGTCCTTGATCAGATACTCCTCAAAAAGTAGATGCTCTCTCCTTCCACATACCCTTTCATATTGTATTTTGAGTCATCCTGCATGTAAAGCTACCTGCAAACTTGTCTATTGCTGAATGATTCTGCTGAAAGGTAATATTCTTGAAGTGTGGTAGAATATATAAATTAACATAACTGTTTTCACAGATTTCACTGTTAGAATTCTAGTGAAAAATGTGTTTTCTGAGGGTTTGGGGGTATTTTTAGATCAGATAGTCTTCTTCTTTTTTAGTATTTGTGTAGAGAATCCAATAAAAATGAGACAATTAAGAATAGCTCTAGACTTAAACTAGTAAACAGGTTAAACAGTAAGAACACTTTTTCTAAATATGAAACTGCTTTCTTTGGTAGCTCAAAGGTAAGAATAGAAGCACTTCAGTCATAGACTATTTAAAATTAGCCTCAATTAAGCTTAATACCAGTGAACAGTGTGCTGCAGCAGCAAAGAAAGCCAAGAGGATGCTGTGTTGCAGCAACAAGGACATTACCAGCAGTGATAAAGAAGACATTATCCCACTCTATTCAGTGCTTGTCAGGCCACACCTGGAATACTCTGCTTACTTTTGGTCCCTGCTATACAAACATGATATGGACAGGCTGCAGACGGTGCAGAGAAGGGACACAAATGTGATCAAAGAACTGGGAAGCCTGACACTGGGAGAATTGTGTTTCTTCAGCTTTGAGACAGGAAGGCTTATCACCATGTTCCAATATTTAAAGGGTGGCTACAAAGAGGACAGAGACTCCCTTATTACAAGGAGACACATGGAAAAGATGAGGTATAGTGGGTACAAGTTACTGCTGGGGATATTCTGATTGGAAACAAGAAAAACATTTTTTCACCATGAGAACAGTAAGCCATTGGAATAATCTCCCCAGGGAAGTGGTGGATTTTCCTTCATTGGATACTTTTCAGATTCAGCTAGACAGGGTGCTGTGCCACCTTGTCTTGATCGTGTTTTTGACAAGAAAGTTTGGACCAGATAATCCTTGATGTCCCTTCCAGGCTGGTGTTCTGTGATTCTATTAATCTGTAGCTCAAAATAATCTGGCAATTATCCCCCGTTCAAGCAAAACTTTCTACATAAAAGATCAGTTCTGTAGATTTTTAATAGCCTGATGATTAGCAGTATCAGTTATTGGTCAACATGGTTGATAGAGCGTGCAAAACTATTAAGTACTATCATGAAAATGAAGCAATGTTGTAAAGGTCCATTGCTCTTGCACTGCCTGCTAATATGTAAAGACCTCTTTGTGCGCTTGCTGAAAAAATATCCTTAGAAGTTATTTTTAATCTAGTAATGGCTTATAATAACACTTCAATACTAGGATAAAATTCTGAGAGGGTGAGATACTGATACTAGCACTCACAGTTGATAACAGTATAAACCTATGTTCACTGCAGAGTAAAATTGTTGCCCAACTTGGAAATTAATTTAAAGACTGACCCCACTGGATTAATTGTCTTTCATCAGTTTTTTTTTTCACCAAAAAAAATTAGTCCTTTTTATTTTTTTTTTGAGAAGTTGGAAGAAGTTAATAGCTATAAAATATTACCTTAGTGTTTATGACTATGTATTCTTCTACAAGCTCTACACAGAGCTTTGAAATCCATGCTGTCAGAGCAGAGGTCCAGGAATTAATTTATAAAATGAAGATGTTTTCACATCATGTTATATGGTTGAAATGTAGTTAATTGACGATGTTGATAGGGACATAGAAAACACTATCAGTAAGTTTGCGGATGACACCAAGTTGGGTGCGAGTGTTGATCTGCTTGAGGGCAGGGATGCTCTACAGAGGGACTTGGATAGACTGGATCGATGGGCCAATGTTAACAGCATGGCCTTCAACGACGCCAAGTGTCAGGTCCTGCACTTGGGCCACAACAACCTCATCCATCGCTACAGGCTTGGGGAAGTGTGGCTGGAGAGCTGCCTGGTTAGTGCTGGTCTCTTCTCACGGGCAATGAGCGATAGAACAAGAGGGAATGGCTGCAAGCTGCAGCAGGGTACGTTTAGGCTAGACATTAGGAAAAAAATTTTCACAGAAAGAGTGGTCAGTCAGTGGAATCAGCTGTCCAGGGAGGTGGTGGAGTCACCATCCCTGACTGTGTTTAAGAGTAGATTGGATGTGTTGTTGAGGGATATGGTGTAGGGGAGAACTTGTAGAGTAGGGCTGATGGTTGGACTTGATGATCCCAAGGGTCTCTTCCAACCAAATTAATGACATTTATTAAATTTCAGAGAATAGATTGGAGCTAATCTAGCCTTGATGGAACCCTCTTTTGAAGAGATAAGATGAATTCAGTCCAATTCTATCCCCTTTCTAAGAAATTTCATCCTGGATGTCTTTCAAGGTTTTTCCTCCCATGTTTCTTAAAAGCTTGTTTTGATGGACTCAGTGCAATGAGACCATTACATGCATACATTCTTATATTTTTATTCAGAGAATATAATGATGGACTGTCTTAATGAACAAAGGTGAGATTTTGTGTACATATTATTTTAGCTCTCTCTACTAAACCCAGGTTTTAATTGAACTTGTTCCTTTTAGATTTTCATATATATCCATCAAATTAGTCAACATTCACCTTGAAATATATATGTGAAAACAGCACACTTGTGTTTAGAAGTGAGCTATCATGAGTTACTTAAAGTTACTGCAGTGTGTCAATATAATTTACATGAAAATAAATTTTTTTCTTGTCTTTATTTTGAAATGTAATACGGGACAAATAATCTTCATACAAACCATAGGGTGAATTCAAACAATTTTAGTCATATTTACTGAGAGTTTTTTAATGCAAAAGAAAAAAAAATTAAAATAGTGTAAAAATAAGTTAAATATATGTCAGGGGGTGTTTTGTCACAATTTAATAGCCTTTCCTTAGTAATAAGAAAAGAAGATACATTTCATGTAAGTTAAAAGGCTGTCATATTTAGTGTGACAACGCCTAATTGGTTTTAGAATCATAGAATCATTCAGGTTGGAAGAGACCCTTGGGATTACCAAGTCCAGCCATCAGCCCTACCGGAAGTTTCACAGTTTCATATTTTCAAGAGAAAACAGTTACTGCAAAGACACTAAGGATAAATATTTTTGCCGGAGTACCAATTAATGCAGGAGAGTTGTAAGACTTGCCATTGTTGATGTAGGTTTTGCTGTAGTGATGGTTCACAATGACCAAAAAGTTCACATGGACTTCCTCATTTAAGGCTGCTGAAAAGAATCTTTATTTGGATGATGCAAAATTTGTAAGCAAAATTTGTAACAGCTTTGGTGACTTGTAAAACTGAAAAGAAAACACAGCTTGGTTTGTGTTAAGGAGGATGCATATTTACCTGAAATTTAAACATTCTGAAATTGTTTGTTTTTTTCTTTTCTTTTCTTTTTTTTTTTCTTTGTGCTTACAGAAAGTGATTACGAATAAAAAATAAACTTTCATATTTTATAATGCTGTAAACATCAGGGTTTTTTTGTTAATCTATTTAGCTTCCAAAGTGTTTTTACAGTGTTTAAATCAGTCTGTGACTTTGGTGCTGTTAAAATTGTCTTGTTGATGGAATTTTTGGTACAAATTTTTTTTTCAAGAGATAATGTGTATGCTAAGTTTATTAAGTCTGCATTCTGAATAATCTGAACAAACATGTATTTATGAAATAGAACTAAAGATTATTTTATTTTGAATGATATGAGAGTAACATTTTCCGTTCTAAGGAGACCTTCTACTTGGTAAGCAAAAGTCCCCAGTGCAATTGGTCTATGTTGCTTGATATGTGAGGAGAAAACCGAGAAAAACAATACTCATTACTTTTCCTTGCACCTCATTCTTATAAATTTCTAAGTAACAGGAATTGGAAAGCTGCTTAAATTTCAAAATGTTTTTTTCAGCTTCATATAACTGAGACCAAACATTGCTTTTATGGTTATTTTTTAAGGGGAAAAAACCCAACAAACAAATAAACAAACAAAACCATCAGACATTTAATGTACACATATTTTACAAAACATTTGCCATCCAGAGCATGTATGTTGTTTATATTGTTTCTTTAATTCTTAGGATTTTAAGTTTGCTTGGGTTTTTTTGAGTTCTTAGAATCATAGAATCATAGAATCATTTAGGTTGGAAGAGACCCCTGGGATCATCAAGTCCAACCATCAGCCCTACTCTACAAGTTCTCCCCTACACTAGATCCCTCAACACCACATCTAATCTGCTCTTAAATCAGTCAGGGAGGGTGACTCCACCACCTCCCTGGGCAGCTGATTCCACTGACTGACCACTCTCTACGTGAAAAATTTTTTCCTAATGTCTAGCCTAAACCTACCTGCCGCGGCCAGGAGCAGTCGAGCCCAACGCCATCAATCAGGAAGCCATCAATCAGGAAGCCATTCCAGCAAGCACCCGAATCAGGAAGCCCACACAGGAAGCACCTCGCTCAGGAAGCACACACAGTCGGGAAGCACCGCCCAGGAAGCACACATCCAATCGTTCTACAGTTACAGGTCCTCATTCGCTAAGCACTACATTTCGGA
>VZTM01000005.1:0-10560 GCA_013400555.1 Jacana jacana | reverse complement strand
AGAGCAGATTAGATGTGGTGTTGAGGGATCTGGTGTAGGGGAGAACTTGTAGAGTAGGGCTGATGGTTGGACTTGATGATCCCAGGGGTCTCTTCCAACCTAAATGATTCTACGATTCTATGATTCTATGATTCTAAGATGCAGTAGTTCTCAAGTCACAGATTTTTCTAGGCCATAAAGAGAAGATAAGAGGGGAAACAAAGGCACAGAGGTGAAAATTACTTTTCCAAGGTTATATTGTTTTCCATATCAGAGCCTGCCTAGACCCCAACTCTCTCAGTCTCTAGTGAGTTATCCCCTGTACCAGAAAACCTCTCCAGGGTGATTTAAAAAGATGTTCAGTAGGGCTGATGGTTGGACTTGATGATCCCAGGGGTCTCTTCCAACCTAAATGATTCTACGATTCTATGATTCTATGATTCTAAGATGCAGTAGTTCTCAAGTCACAGATTTTTCTAGGCCATAAAGAGAAGATAAGAGGGGAAACAAAGGCACAGAGGTGAAAATTACTTTTCCAAGGTTATATTGTTTTCCATATCAGAGCCTGCCTAGACCCCAACTCTCTCAGTCTCTAGTGAGTTATCCCCTGTACCAGAAAACCTCTCCAGGGTGATTTAAAAAGATGTTCAGTAGGGCTGATGGTTGGACTTGATGATCCCAGGGGTCTCTTCCAACCTAAATGATTCTATGATTCTATGTGATTTTAACTAAGCTCAAGGCCTAGTGGTTCAATGAATCTTTTCCCAATGACTGGCATGCACATAATTCATCTAATTTTTCATCTTTTTGTGACTAATACAAGAGCTGCTGTTCACCCTAACCTGTCTGTATGATTCATCTGTGTTTTGTACAGCCTTTGTCACACCAGTCTGAATTCAAACTATCCAGAGCAAGTCATGTCCCTCTCCTTCTTGCTCATACCTCAGTTTCCTGATCTACACAAAATACAAGAGAAATGTATAGATCTGTCTTGTAAAGTTGTCATGAGAGAGAGGAAAAGAAGCATTGCAAGATGAAATTAATGAAAAGTCCCATTGGATTTAATTTACTATTGGCTTTGGGGGAAGTCCAGACTAGTTGCTATATATTTTAGCTTTCAACTCTGGCACGCTTAGAGTTCTTCAACTTGGCTCCTTCCTCTCCCACCATTATGGTCTGATGCCCCTTTTACTGGCAAGAGTAAATGCTACCCTTGGAAGCTGTGTCATTGATTGCCATGCAAAAAACTCGCGTTACTTAGGGTATTGGGAATGAATAAAGATTTCAGGCTGCAGTTAACATGGCTCAGGGAGAGGTGTCTGTTCCCATCTCTCAACCCTGGGCTACCCTGGAGCGTAGGTCTGCATGCTTAGGACTGGTGTCCCTAAGATAAGCCGTTCACTGGAGCTCCCTTGTCCTGCCCATCTCTAGTGGCTGCTGTCCAAAAAGACCTTAAAAAGATCCCAGTGTAACTTTCCCAGGAGAGATGTCATCTCAATGTCTTTTCCAATGTTTCCCTCTCTGTGTAACACAAGTCTCATGTGAGCTGAGTGCATGATAACTTACAGGGTTTAACTATGCAGAGACAGATTGTGTGCTTGGTTTACAGTCTCTGCAGAGATAACTCTTCTCACTGCCACCACTGTCATCAAACACCACTCCATGCAGTGTCTGGGTGGTGATCCATGGGATGAAGCTCACTCTCAGGCCCAGTCTTCTCTAACACTCATTTGCAGATCTGTATTTAAATACTTCAGCACATGGTTTCTTTCCCATAACTTTGATTCAAATTTCCCTTAATCCTCAGATGTGTTAATGCATTTTGTATGTTAGAAGTGCTACATGTGGTTGCCACTCTATTTGATTCTTTCACACAATTGGTTGGTAAATAATTTAGTACCAGTTTGGCCTGGAATGGGACNAGATCTGTCTTGTAAAGTTGTCATGAGAGAGAGGAAAAGAAGCATTGCAAGATGAAATTAATGAAAAGTCCCATTGGATTTAATTTACTATTGGCTTTGGGGGAAGTCCAGACTAGTTGCTATATATTTTAGCTTTCAACTCTGGCACGCTTAGAGTTCTTCAACTTGGCTCCTTCCTCTCCCACCATTATGGTCTGATGCCCCTTTTACTGGCAAGAGTAAATGCTACCCTTGGAAGCTGTGTCATTGATTGCCATGCAAAAAACTCGCGTTACTTAGGGTATTGGGAATGAATAAAGATTTCAGGCTGCAGTTAACATGGCTCAGGGAGAGGTGTCTGTTCCCATCTCTCAACCCTGGGCTACCCTGGAGCGTAGGTCTGCATGCTTAGGACTGGTGTCCCTAAGATAAGCCGTTCACTGGAGCTCCCTTGTCCTGCCCATCTCTAGTGGCTGCTGTCCAAAAAGACCTTAAAAAGATCCCAGTGTAACTTTCCCAGGAGAGATGTCATCTCAATGTCTTTTCCAATGTTTCCCTCTCTGTGTAACACAAGTCTCATGTGAGCTGAGTGCATGATAACTTACAGGGTTTAACTATGCAGAGACAGATTGTGTGCTTGGTTTACAGTCTCTGCAGAGATAACTCTTCTCACTGCCACCACTGTCATCAAACACCACTCCATGCAGTGTCTGGGTGGTGATCCATGGGATGAAGCTCACTCTCAGGCCCAGTCTTCTCTAACACTCATTTGCAGATCTGTATTTAAATTCTTCAGCACATGGTTTCTTTCCCATAACTTTGATTCAAATTTCCCTTAATCCTCAGATGTGTTAATGCATTTTGTATGTTAGAAGTGCTACATGTGGTTGCCACTCTATTTGATTCTTTCACACAATTGGTTGGTAAATAATTTAGTACCAGTTTGGCCTGGAATGGGACCTGAAAACAGCCAGGCTGCTTATAGCTTCTGCTTCCTCCCTGTGTTTTTTCCCCTCGCAAGCACTGGCGGGGGGGGGGGAGGGGTGTTGTTTGTGCAAGCACAGCCTGGCAGAGACTGTAATTTTATATGTCACAGCTTCCTCTTGTCCCTGCTCATCAGAATGTCTCTTAATTTATTTTCTAGAAGAGAGGGGAGGAGTGGGATCAGGCCAGAGAGGTAGATCTTGAACACTACTGACTTGGAGTCTTCAAGCAGTAAGAATTTGCCCCAAATTCTGCCACCAAACCCAGTTTTTCCTTTACATCTGTGCTTTTGCAATAGTGATGTATTCATTTATTTGAAATTCCTGCACTTCTTAAACTCAGTCTAAGCAAGACATGGCAAAGGCAGACAGAAAATGGTAATAACAAAGAAGAAATTTCTGAGTTTGGGAAAAAGTCCTGGATGAGCAAGGAAACAATTCAAGTGAAATGGCTAGGACTATCTGGGATGGGCCAAATTTCAAGTGTTCTGTTTTTTGGGGGGGCACAGCCATAACAGTATCCCTAATAATGTCCATCATCCTCTTTCATTTCTTGCCACAAAGCTTTCTGTTCTTACCCTCCCAAACTGTTGTCAGCTGCTGACCATGATATACCACACTGTCTCCTGTTCCCCATCCTACCTACCGCACCACACCAGACAGCACTCTCCTCATCTGCACAAGACTGCACCAGAGATGTACTGTAGAACAGACTAAGAATCCCTACATCTCAGCATTGCTCCTAGTTCTGATGAGGTTCCACTTGGTCACGAGGTATTTGGTTCATGGGGCATTTTCTAACCCTATGAAATGCTTATAAAAACAGAAGATGACCTCATAGGTGTTTTGTGAGACTCGCATGACTAATATCTATGAATACAGTGTGGAGAACAGAAGAAATCATGGACAAAATCTGATACTGAATATTTTTCTAAAGAGAGGCTTTGGTTTGAACAAGCAGCAAGCAGAAGCTGATGGGTGAAATACTTGTTTGGCATATTCAGGAAATTGAAGTAGATGAAAAATGTCCAGATTCTTGGTTTTCTGGTGACTTAACAGTAAATAGTGTTGAGACCTCTCTCAAACACTTAGGCCAATCAACACAGAGCACCTTGTGTTATCCAAGTCCCTTAGCCACCAAAACAGGATATTCACATGCACACTGCACATTAAGGGTGGTCTCTGGCCCATCTTAATTCCCTAACCATCCAGGGGATTGTTTAGTCAAACACAAGGTAATGTAGACAAAAATAGACCTCATGAGCCATTGTAACATAATAAGCATATGAATTACCATGATCCAGTGGCAATGGAAATTTCTAGTCACTATTTAAGACACTGCAATAGACCAGGACCACTTTGATCTTGAGTCAGGTATTCAGGGTGCTAGACCAATGCATTTGTGTTTGCATAGTCCTCTACTTAACCTGATACATCCCAAAAAAGCAGGCTAGGGGCCATACTCCCCTCCTCAAACACAACCTGTCCTAGCACATTGCATTTTGGTTGGTCTACCAGCTGGTCTGCCTGCCCACTTGCAAATAAACCTGACTGTTAGCCAGACCCCAAGACCAGGCTGTCCATCTTTTCACAAGATGTTTCTTTGGAGTCTCTTTGAACTTCATAACTACATGCAAACCCCCACCTCTACATGCCATCCCCCACACGTGGCTTTCCAAATGCCTATTAGAGGATTCTGCATGGGCATATGAAGATAGCAGGGATTTGTCTGTGAGGTGTTATTTATTAATATGAGGATTTAATTATATAGCACAGCTGCAGAAAAATGAAAGCAGCTTATGCTCTACACTGCCTCAATGCCACATTGACGTGTGTCAGGGCTTTTGCTTGCTTTTATCTGCTTTGACCTCCTGCTTTGCCCCTTTCCCGTTTCCAATTTGTGTCAACCAAGCAGTCTGAAATGTTTTTCAGACATGCTGCTGGAGAGATCCCCATGCTCAGCGAGATGCAATAACCATTTCATAGAAGGGAACACTGAGGCATGAAGAAATTAAGGTCAAAAAGTGCATACTCAGGTGCTTAAACACAGCAACCTTCTTCAGCATTTAGGGACCAGAGTGACTTGCTTGTCAGAGATAGTATCACTGCATGTTTGCAGATCCCATTGGCTCCTGCGAAAGCAATGGTTGCTTAGCAACTTTGAGACGAAGGCCAACTATTTTGATGTCTGAATAAGGATTCAGGCATTTAATTTCAGGGACCCACATTTGAAAACACTGGCATAGGAGAGTAGATGATGGTTGCACACAGAGATGGTGACTGAGCAGTAGGGGCAGAATCAAGTTTGCTCCTCAAAGCTCATTTGAACCAGTAGCACCCACTTGCTCCTTCTCTAGAGACATTTCAGACCTTTGGAGTTAGGAATCACCCTTTCTGTCCTGGCATAGATAAAGTTGGCTCCTGGGAACAGAGTATTTGTGGAAATGCGTCAGGTACTTTCAAGGGTGAGAGTTTGAAATGGCTGTCCACCTTGAGTGCTTGCAGCCGAGGCTGGTTTCCCCACTGATGCCTCTGGTGACATGGACAGCAGAAGGGCTCATGGGCTGGTGGTGGGGCACAGAGCTGCTCATTAGGAGTCTCAAGCTTGACTCCCAGACCCTTCTTGAGGGTCCCTCTTTTGCCCAGTCTCAAAATGGGGATAATGATGCTTCAACCACCTTTGCCAAGAGCTTTGCAAGGCTTGTTTTCCTCCTACAAATGCTACGTGAGGTCTAAATAGCAGTGTTATTTCTGGTGTGTTATCCTGATAGCATGAGAGACAAACAAGTCCCCATGGCTCCTGTTGTTTTTAAAGTCCTATTAAGTTTCTGCACTTCTCCTCAGAGCATTATTTTATTTCTAAATAACCACAGACAACTTCCTGTCAATGTGGCTTCTGCCAGACAAAATAGAGATGGCAGTTTCATTCTTCTGACTATAGTGAGCTCTCATCTGATGTTATATAATGTGAAAAACAACTGTTATATATAGAGTGATTTAAATGCAATAAGGAGGAGAATAATAATAATTTAAAAATAAAAGAAGATGGGATCACCTGGGTTAAGGTGCTCGGACAGCATTTGCCAGTCAGGAAAACATAAGGGACTGGAAGACTCTTTATAATGGGTATAACAACAGAGAATCAACGAGTGTTGACTTGACATCACTTCCAATCTTTCTTTTCCTGACAGGAGATGAAAACATTTTTTGTTTAGTTTGGTAAGGTCTATTTTTGCTTTTCCTCCTCCCTGTCTTTTCCCACCTCCCATTCCCCTCTGTTGCTGAGTTAAACACTCAGAGCCAGGGAGAGTGGCTGAGCCCTGGTCCCCAAGGGAGAGCCCCTCCACCTCAGCTGCTCTTGGCCTTGGCACCCATGATCTCTGAGCTGACATTGGGGACACCAAAATCAACCCTTGATTGACCAGTATCTCAAAAGTAGGATGTTCTCATCATCCAGAAGCATCTCCCCCTTGCAAAGCACTCTGTGTAGGACTTTGTCCCTGTGTCTTGGTAGAGGTGTCTTGCTTAAACAGCTCTGGGTAGAAAAAGGTGAAGTCACTGTGCTAATGTTAGTGCCAGGAGAGCACCATATGAGCAGCTACCTCTGATCTAGCCCCAGACTTCCTCTTGCTCTGCCGGTATATGGATTAGCATAACTCATGCCCATGCATCTAGAAATATTCTTCTCCCTAAACCCAGATGGCACCATCCATTCTCTCAACTGGGAAAGGCCCCTGGCTTTTGCTACCCCCACAGACTGTGCCCAGGTATCACCTGTGAGAATGTTAGCTGGCCAGGGCTGGTACTGTGCCAGCTAGTACTAGGGCTAATACCATCTGTAGACTAGTAGCAAAACAATAGGGGCGATCAGAGCATAACACCTGAGCCCAAGCTCCCTCCTTGGACAATAAGCCAACCATGGTGTTTTGACCGTCCCCAGCTTCTAGAACTACCCCTAGGAATGAACAATAAGCTGCTGGCCACAGCTTCATGCTAACTGCTGCTGAAAAAAATGTAAACAAGGAGAATGATCTCTGTGAACCAGCCAACATCTTACTGCACCAGTTTTGCCACCTGCAGATAACCTGTGATGGTTAGGGAGCCTGCATTCAGTTGCATTCATAAGATTATTCAAGACATGCAGGGACAGGATTGTAAATGGAAGTGATTAAAAGGGGCTGACATGTTTTGGGAGGAAACCACACTACAGTAATGCTGTAGCTCTGTAGTTGAGCACTTGGATATCAGGAAAGGAGGTTAAGGTTGCTTCTGTAATCTTAACTCTGCTGCCTTCTGAATGTGCATCATAATGAGGCTGTCAACCAAACCCTTACTTGGTGGAAGTCTGTGTAACTCCAATGAAGTTTTAAAAAGTGTGAAATTATATTGCATTATATTATCAAAGAAACAACACATTAAACTACTGAGAAAAGAGCCTGACATCAATGGAGCTATGCTGATTGACACCAGATGAATAGCTGCCTTTTCCAGCAATCACAGGCTGTTTTTTTCAGATGGTACAATATCACTTCAGGTGAGTGTTTTTGCAACCGTAGCTGTACCATTGCCATATTTCTACAACCTGTTAGTTTCATTCCAGTCATGCATTATGACCAGTTACTCTCCAGTGCAGCCTCTTCTTTCATTTTTTACTCATGGGGGGCAAATCTAGGTACATAATCGCTTTGGTTTTGTTGGTTTTGTTTTTGAAGTCTGTCTCAATGTCTACACTTGAAGTGTGCAATAGAGAAGGCAAGCCGAGGAAGCATCCCTAGTTCTACAATTGAACCACGGCCGCAGTCTGTAATGGCCATAGTTTCTATGGGAGCTGCTTCTACAGAGCCCTTGAGAAATCTTTGACTGAGCTGCAAGCCTTTGGTGTTTCAGGGCTGACATTGACATTCAGAGCCTCTTATGCTAGCAGGAAGTTGTTCATATGGATCCAGGTGAATATGCAGGATTTTTAGAGAGGCCAAATGCACGGAGGCTTAGGAGCGCAATAATGAGGCTCTTCTCCAGTGCTCCTCAGAAGAGTTGGGGACTTCTGGCCTGAGGGGAGAAGTTCAAAAAAGTTTGTCATTCCACAGGAAGGGATAGCAGAGTGGAGGGGATTTGCAGAATAACTCTGTCTCCACTCCTTGTTCCTCCATCCCAAAGGTGCAGGAATCTATCACAGACACAGAGTGGGCTCAGTAACACTGATTTCGCTCCCTGAAATATACTCACATTCAGTGCTCTCAGCAAGAGCTTCCTCAAATGGCCCAGGTAAGTCTCTTAGGGTGGGGCTCATCTGTTTTAAGTATTGGGAAAGTTTATCTGTGATTGATTTGGTCACCTATGTATCCCTTTAGAGGCAGCAGAAAGGGAAAGGTAATTCCAGACAGCAATTCATCTCCTCCTAAAAAAAAGACAGGGCAATTGACTTCTGGAGGAGCCTGTTTCAACCACAGAGCCATAGGACACCGCCTCTGACTTGAAGGGCTGAATCTCACCTGTGGCCCCATCTTGTGGGACCTGCAAAAAGGAGAGCAAATAACAGAGTCCTCCCTCACACAGGATTAAGGAGGAGAAATCCTTTCCAGAAAGATGGTTTGTGTTCCCATCCTGGGAAGGAGCTGTGGAGGGGAGGAATTGGTGTATTGGTATCCAAGAGAGATGGTGTATACTATGCAGATGGGGTGGGAATGCTGTGATGAGAAGTAGTTGCATGGATCTGTTCCACTGCACAGCGAAATGATGGGTGAGTTCTCAAACAAGCTTCTCCATATGTCAGTGATGTCTCCACACACAATATCCAGTTGTTCCATTTATATAGAGAAGAATAGTCATAGACAGAAGGGGAGAAATGGGGAAGGAAGTAAATCAGTTTGAGCCATTACAATTAAACTGAGACAGTATTTGGCTGTGACGGCAATTAAAAAGGAAGGTCTTTTAGATGTAAGAAAGAAATCCTCACTCATAGAGTCCACAGAGAATGCAGTGTTCAGTAACCAGTGAGGCAGGCATACATTATAAATACATTTTAAACTACTGGGATAGGTGTGAAAATGTAATTAACTGGAAACCTACTGAGTTTAAATGGACTTTTAGTTGTTTCAGAGGTTTTTTTCTTCTCCTTTAGCCCTCCTCCCTCACAAGTTTAGACTTGCGGGTCCTCTAACTCCCACTGGCACAGTGTAATTTAGAAAAGGATGTTCTGGACAAATTTGAAATTAATAATTTCAAATAGGCAAATCAATGATATTTAAAAGCTCTCTCCTGTGTGTTTGTACAATCTGTACANTGCTTCCCGACTGTGAGTGCTTCCTGATTCAGGTGCTTCCTGATTTGGATGGCTTCCTGATTGATTGCGTCGGGCTCGACTGCTCCTGGCCGCGGCATGCAGGATAAGAAACGGTTAAAAATAAGGTTTCTGAGGTTATTGCCTGGTTGGAAAATGAAGGGCTAGGTTTGGTTGACCCAACAGCCATCCAGGAGTATGCCAAAACACAGACTTCCTTCAAATATCCCTGCAAATGCCATGTTAGATCAGCTCCAGCAGTCCTTGTTGTCCTTTGTTGTGATCATAGCACTTTCAAATATCATATACCTCATGAAAAACTTAAGAAAAATTGTGGACTCTACATTTTTCATAAAGGTGTTTCTTTCTAACACCATTAATTTATTTTTAGGATTCGCATGGATCTAAGATATTGTACAACCACTATCCATGTTTGTTCTGTTTAATATAATTTTGAATGGTATTACTATGTGCAAATACTTTTCACTTTTTGATTCCTTGAAGACCTTCACCTGCAATAATTTCTTGCAGCAAGGAGTTCCATAGGTCAGCTCTGCAGAAGGCAAAATAAATTCTATTTCTATGCCAACTCCAATGTATAATTTATTTTCTGTATTAGCATTTTGCCTGTGCTTCTACATGAAAAGATCCCATTCAGCACAGTGCTGTCTTATATTGAGAAGAAAAAACAGCTGACTCTGTTGAAATACTCTTTCAAAGTTCCAAGAAGGAGGAACTCTCATTTGTATTCTCCTTGCAACATCTCTTAATAGTTTAATTTCCATTAGAAGTGTCTGTGTTGTAGTGGGGGAAAGATTTATAGAGATTTCATTCCAGGTTGGGTTTTTGTCTTCCTGTGCTTTTTTGGCATTTATCATGCATGTTTTAATTTGGATCTGAGTCTTTCTACTATCTGGTCATTACTGCAAAGAAATATTCATTTTCTCTGAGTGACATGGGCTTCATTTGTCATAGAACTAGCTGGTTGGACCTCAGGGTTTGTTACCCATTGATGTCTGAAGATACTTAGCAACAGACATAGGAACAGTCAATAAAGTTTGAGAAGTCAGTGGCAGCTGGTGAATGGCCACAGGAAAAATTAAAAGATACTTTTTAGGCCCTGCATGGGAAGTGCAGCATCAGAGGCCAAGGCAGCATTGCAAAGGATGGGAAGTATGATAATGACTCTATTCCCCTTCTACTATACAACTGTGAAGTGCTGTCACCATCAGAGTGAAACTTGGAAGATTTTGCTCTCACCTAAACACAGGAAAACAAAAGGGCGACAATTTGCCCCACAAAGGGAATGTACCTCCAACCAAGACAGCCTCAGAAGCAGTTGGAATTCTTCATGAAGAGGTCTCAAAAGCCATACTTCAAGCTTTTTGGGGGAAAATTACACAGAATCACAGAATAT
>VZTM01000004.1:3475-72977 GCA_013400555.1 Jacana jacana | reverse complement strand
ATCAGCATGCCAGGTATGTTCTAGTCTAAGAAAAGGGTGGGACTTTAACAACCTGTTATTTTTGTTTCACTGCCAGTTTTTCAGAAGTGCAGTCCTTCCCGGTAGCAGACCTATTTGTTTGGGTAGTTTGAAAAAACATTTTCATATGGGGATTTTCCTTGCCAGTGCAATAGTTTTCTGAGAGTGGTGGCATGCTTGGACTACATAACACATACAACACATATTCATATCATTTCCATCTTAGCTAAGGATGTCATCATGTCTTGAAAAGCTGCAAAAGTGTACCTATATTTATTTTATATTTATGTTAATAGAAAATAAGCGTATGGACTTATGGGTATTTCCAATGTGGTGCAACTGATGAAGTAAAGGAGCAAGCATGTGGATTAATTCTGGAGCCAAATGGACAGAATTACACTTATAAAGAACAATGTCTGAGATGATTTCTTATACCTTTTCAAAATGAGTCTTGGAAGGGAGCAGTGTTCAAGACTTCTGCAATTAAGAGCAATAGGAAAAATCATAAATCATAGTGAATGAGGTAGACATGCAATACAATGTTGCTGTGCCAACAGGCACTTTATTCTTGAGAGCGATCCTTTTAGAAGTATGTTAAGGGCAGATTTCCACTTAGTATCACATGTGAAACTAAGATGTCAAAGAACTGGTAAACTGAGAATATCTCCTCTTTTCCACCACGTGGATTCTTTGATGAAAGAACTGCTCAGCTGACATTAAAAGGGGTTAAAATACAGCCAAGTAACTATAAGAAATCAATTCAGTTATACTATGTCATAAACTCTTCATTTTCCTCTCTAGTTCTGTTGATACTGTGCCTTTTGGTAGATGATAAGGCAAAGACTGGTATTCTGAGCAGCTAAAGATTGTACTGTGTTTTCAAGTCATGAACTGGATTCTACTTCTTTAGAAAGGCTGTAGCCTAGTTGAAAGGCATACATTAACTATTCTGCAGAATAAACCTACTATGTGTCCATTTAAGAGTGAAAATCGGCTGAGCAGCCAAATGGAAAATGTACTGCAAACTATTCCTATTAGAATGCTTATAAATATTGGAAAACAGTTTATGAATAAATTTGAGTATCAAAACATTGAGATTTTTCACAACGTAATTATGCAGCTAGGCTTTATTTAAATTTATTGCCTAAGAAACTTCAAACCCATGTACTGTCATTCAAACAGATGAATTCAAACAGATAGTGCCTTAGACGTTTTTTTTAGGTTGTGCATGAGTTGGTACGTGCATGAATCTTTTTAAAATGTTTTGTCTAAAAAAAATTCAACATTTCATTTGCTTCAGAACCAGTGGAGCCTAACAAATCCCAAACAGAGGACAAAAATAGCAAACTGAAAATTGGGATTTCAGTAGTTAAGCATCAAATCCATTCTCATGCAAAGTAAAAACTGTATGATGTTGCCAAATTTCGAGCAGGGAAAGGAAGAGGAGACATGGAAGATCTGGATTTGCTCTTTCATCATCAAACACGCTGTTAAAGACAGAAAAATGAAANGGAAACCTGTGTTGTTACGTCTGCTTTCTCTACATGTAAAAATGAAAGTGAAATTTCAGAGGAGCTTCAATAATTGTTGTCCAGTGCTTTTCTGAAATGTAAACCAAAGGTCCACAAGTCTTTATGATTTGAATTCTGGAATATTTGTCCCAAAATAGCAGAAACATTTATGAAAGGTAAAGGGGTGAAATGTAAAACTTCCAGGTAGTTTGGTGCTTAGTGAGTAAGTTCTAGTTGTTCCTTGAGTGCGTCTGGTTTTATCAGAAACTAAGGATGTAACCACTTTCCACGTGAACTCACATCCTGCTCTATGACTAGCAATAAATATTTATGAATATTTGAGGCATATTGCAAAGCAAGGGTCTCTACAAGACCACTTCTACATACATGGATTTTTGAAGGAGAAAAGCCGAGTAGGCTGGACTGCTTTTTCTTCGTGGAGGGCCATGAAGGTGATCAAAGGGCTGGAGCACCTCTCCTATGAAGACAGGCTGAGATTTGGAGTTGTTCAGCCTGGAGAAGCAAAGGCTCTTGGCAGACTTTATAGCAGCCTTCCAGTATCTGAAGGGAGACCACAGAGGGGGTGGAAAGGGACTCTTTGTCAGGGAATGTAGCAATAGGACGAGGGGTAATGGTTTTAAATCGGAAGAAGGGAGATTTAGATTGGATACTAGAAAGAAATTATTCACTGGGAGAGTGGTGAGGCACTGGAACAGGTTGCCCAAGGAATTTGTGGATACCCCTTTCTCTGGAAGTGTTCAAGGCCAGGCTGGATGGGGCTTTGAGCAACCTGCTCTAGTGGAAGGCTCATGGCAGGGGTGTTGGAACTTGATGATCTTTAAGGTCCCTTCCAACTCTAACCGTGCTATTATTCTAATTAGTTACCAGGTTTAGCTATGTTCTTTGTATATGTTTTTATAAAGTTATATAAACACATGCNTTAAGGGCAGATTTCCACTTAGTATCACATGTGAAACTAAGATGTCAAAGAACTGGTAAACTGAGAATATCTCCTCTTTTCCACCACGTGGATTCTTTGATGAAAGAACTGCTCAGCTGACATTAAAAGGGGTTAAAATACAGCCAAGTAACTATAAGAAATCAATTCAGTTATACTATGTCATAAACTCTTCATTTTCCTCTCTAGTTCTGTTGATACTGTGCCTTTTGGTAGATGATAAGGCAAAGACTGGTATTCTGAGCAGCTAAAGATTGTACTGTGTTTTCAAGTCATGAACTGGATTCTACTTCTTTAGAAAGGCTGTAGCCTAGTTGAAAGGCATACATTAACTATTCTGCAGAATAAACCTACTATGTGTCCATTTAAGAGTGAAAATCGGCTGAGCAGCCAAATGGAAAATGTACTGCAAACTATTCCTATTAGAATGCTTATAAATATTGGAAAACAGTTTATGAATAAATTTGAGTATCAAAACATTGAGATTTTTCACAACGTAATTATGCAGCTAGGCTTTATTTAAATTTATTGCCTAAGAAACTTCAAACCCATGTACTGTCATTCAAACAGATGAATTCAAACAGATAGTGCCTTAGATGGTTTTTTTAGGTTGTGCATGAGTTGGTACGTGCATGAATCTTTTTAAAATGTTTTGTCTAAAAAAAATTCAACATTTCATTTGCTTCAGAACCAGTGGAGCCTAACAAATCCCAAACAGAGGACAAAAATAGCAAACTGAAAATTGGGATTTCAGTAGTTAAGCATCAAATCCATTCTCATGCAAAGTAAAAACTGTATGATGTTGCCAAATTTCGAGCAGGGAAAGGAAGAGGAGACATGGAAGATCTGGATTTGCTCTTTCATCATCAAACACGCTGTTAAAGACAGAAAAATGAAAAGCTTCTCTTAATATTCTATTCTAGTTATCTACTTGTGCCTGCTAGTAGTCTTACAAAAGTGAGTAATTACTTCTGTTTAAAGGCAATTAATATTCCAGTCATTTCCTCATTTGTACAGCAGTGTGGGCTGAACAGCTGATAGATCTTTCTGTCAAGCTTGTCTATTCATCCTAAAACACTATACTGTTATTGGCCAGTCTAATTGCTAGAGAAATTGCCAAGAGGCAGTGTTTCTTAGGAAATCGCTGCCGCAGAGAATGTACACAAAACTGAGNCAAAGGGCTGGAGCACCTCTCCTATGAAGACAGGCTGAGATTTGGAGTTGTTCAGCCTGGAGAAGCAAAGGCTCTTGGCAGACTTTATAGCAGCCTTCCAGTATCTGAAGGGAGACCACAGAGGGGGTGGAAAGGGACTCTTTGTCAGGGAATGTAGCAATAGGACGAGGGGTAATGGTTTTAAATCGGAAGAAGGGAGATTTAGATTGGATACTAGAAAGAAATTATTCACTGGGAGAGTGGTGAGGCACTGGAACAGGTTGCCCAAGGAATTTGTGGATACCCCTTTCTCTGGAAGTGTTCAAGGCCAGGCTGGATGGGGCTTTGAGCAACCTGCTCTAGTGGAAGGCTCATGGCAGGGGTGTTGGAACTTGATGATCTTTAAGGTCCCTTCCAACTCTAACCGTGCTATTATTCTAATTAGTTACCAGGTTTAGCTATGTTCTTTGTATATGTTTTTATAAAGTTATATAAACACATGCATACATATATACACACACGGATATGTTCATTATACATACTGAAGGAAAATACAGCAGGAAATTCTACAATTTTCTATATACACTTCTGTCTATATACCCAATATGCATATCATCCATATGTAAACATATTGTCCATTTTGTCCAAATATGTATTGGATATGTAGAGAGATATGTGCCTGTGCATATATTAAACTGCAGAATTTCCTGCTGTATTTTTCTTCATTTTTGTTTTGGGGTGTTATCTAGCGTCCTTGACAGTTGCTTGTCCATATTTTGTTGTTATAAATATAAATAAACAATCATTGCTCACTGAGCTGTTCTGGTTTTAAGTGCTTTGCTCAGCCACCTGAGTTCTTGAGTCTTGTTAAATCGGAGTCTTCATGGTTTACTTGTATCACTTCAGCTATGACACAGAAATCAATCAGCTATAGAGATTGCAGTGTATTCAAGCACATCTTTACACAAACATCTCTTCAGGTGGTGGCATTTCCGCAGTACAGGTAGTACAGACTGAGTCGTAGAGAAAAAATAAAAATAAAAAAGAGATTTTAAATTGAAAGCCATGTTTAACTCTGTCTGAAATTCCAAAAATTAACATTTCCTCCCTTTTCATTTGTTATTTTGCTAGAAGAACTAGAAAGCACTTGAATTTCTCTTTTCTGCATTATTTGCCAGAAATTAAATTTAAGGTTTCTTAGTTTATTTACTCTATTGGTTTCTGCCAGCATGTATGATTTTTAGTGATCTTTTATAGATATGTTCAAAGGCTTGATCATAGGACAGCTTTTAAAAATGTTATTAGAATTATACAGAATAAATCTAGAAGAAAATTCTGGAAGTAGGCAGTTTTAAAATATTTCTGTGGGAAAAAAAAAGGTAAGAGTTATCTAACTGCAAGAACCTAAGTTACTGAGGAGCACACTATTTCCATTTTGGAGTATTTCAGTAAATACAGCATTTTTGTGCTCATACCACCCCTATTTTATTTTTAATGAGGAATGCATGCTGATAACGACAACAGCAGGCAAGGGAAAGCAGCCAGGCTAGAATCAGTCTGCCTAGTGACTGCTAAGAAATTGCTTTGGGGGAAATTTCAGTGCCTTTTGGTATTGATAACATTGGGTTTTTTTTAAAATCACCAGGTAGCTGTGGCAGGTACACTTGGGATTCTTGTTTCAGAATCTGGTAGTTTAAAATTAGCATGAGAATGTCAATTAATGCATGTGATATATACTTTTTGCATCCTATTGTGACACTTTCAGTCAGATTTTTGAAACAGCCCAGTGAAAATTGTAAGGGAATGTTTTATCAAGATAGGCAAGTTTCTATTGGCATGGTAAAAATGCAGATATGGTGTAAGGTAGCACTCTGCAGTCTTGTAGCACTTGGCTGCTGCTGTTTCCCAGTCCTCAGAAGCTGAGTGTATTGAGATGATTCTGATCACTGTCACGTAGTCCCGCAGCAGCCTGGTATTGTTTCACAAAGGGAATGCTGTCTGAATGACAGCATGAGGGTTTGTATTCAACAGAAGCATTTCAAATATGCTGACAGCAAAGACAAAACTCTTCAGACCTTCTGTCCTGTCTTTTACCTTTTTACAGAACAAAACAGTATAATTGCAAGTAAACATGTCAGAAAGTACAGAAACTGAGTTCCAAATTAATATTAATGGGGAAGAAGACTGGGTTCTTTAGCAATGAAGGAAATGTTTCTAGTACCCAACTTTACTATAATACCTACAGATTTTTAAAAAAGTTGTGAACTTTTCATAGTTGCTTAGAGTGTTTGAAATAAGCCTTGGTGAGCATAGGAATGCCTGCTGAGGGATAATGCAGCAAGAGATGAGACAGAGGGCATTCTTTCCAATTCTGGCACTGGGTGGTGATTTTTGTATACCTGTATAAGTACACATTTGTGGTGAGGGCACTCTTAGTCTTAACCATCATTACTTAAAGATGCTTTAAATGTTTTATCAATTTGAGGCTTCACCATAATTGGACTAAAAAAGGATATTATAAATGCACAGCTTGTGGTGTCCCTGATGGGGGAAGACAGATGTAGTTTCAGAGAGGATGCCTTTATTGGAATGCAGGGCTTCACTCCAAGTGATCTATTCACCCACAGAACGGACCATTCAGCTGGCAACATGGCCTGTAAGAGGCAAACAGCTGGTCCATCAAGGATGCTGTCTTGGTCACATCAGGGCGTACTAAGATCGGGTAAAATTCAGGAAATGCTGCGTGTTCTTTTTTGTCCAAACTAAATTAATGCAGAAAGTCTAGGCTTGTTTATCAGAGCTCTTGTAAATCCTATGTAAATAAAATCTTGTGCAGGTGAAAGTGAAGTGGCATTATTGTCCAAAAATAATAACCTTAGGAAAAAAATGTAAAGAATTGTCCCCTGAAACATGATCTTCCATGTTTAATTTTGTATGCTACAGCTTTCTATTATGCTTCTAGTCAAAATAATATTTTATAAATAACTAAAAAAAAAAAAAAAGTGCCTCTCCTTGTCTTTCTACCCAGTAAATTAAACCATCTCAGAACTTTTCAGAGTAGCAGTTCCTACATCTATTTGTAGATTAAACAATTAAAAAAAATAAAATTTAAATTAAAAATTATAAATAAATTAATAAATAATTATAAGTCCTTTTTTTTCCCGTCTTGCTGTTTGCAGAAATAAAACTAATTAAACTCAAAACTGGCAGTGTCTGCAGTTGGTGAACCCAGAAGAAGTAGGGTCAACAGCTGCCTGAACTCTGGCATTTCAGGAGCCTGTCACCCCAGGGGACTGGAGGACAGGGTAAAGCATGGGCTGGGAACTCAGCAGTGTGATTGCAGGACCTAGATTCAACTGGAGTCTAGCAGTGCCAGTCTGCAGCAACTGCGGGAGACAATTCATGGTCCCTCTTTGGAGGGACCAGGGCACCCAGGAATACTGCTCAGTGCCCCTCTGCTCCCCCAGGCTCACAATGGAGCTGCTACATAACTCTGTATGCAGTGTCCATCCCCTCCATGATATTACCTCATTAATTCTTAGTTGTGGTAACATCTGCCCCTCTTCTCCTTAAAAAAAACCCCAACACAGTCACTTATTTGAGAATTAAGGATCCTTTTAACTTCATGATGAATATAAGGGAAAGACACTCCTTGGGAGCTTCTGGGTGTGTGAGTAAAATCATGGGTGTTATTTCTTACATATTGGGACCACCTAGTTGCTTCAATAAATGCTGAATCTGAGTGTAAGAAGAGTTTGGAGCTTCAGGCAAAGCATGTTTTTGTTTTCCTGCTCTGTTAGCTATTGTCTAATGCTTTCATTATGGCAGTATCTTGTTGAATACTAAGTTCCTGTGAGTCCTAGGATGAGCAGGGAGCTATGCTGTGGATTTGAGCAGGCAGACAGTAAAAGTAAAACATAAGCAGTAGTTCTGTGTTTCCATTGCAGCTTCTGGCTGCTCTGTATTTTTGAGAAAACTATTTTTAGGAGGATGGGTATTCTTCTTTTGCCACATTCAAAGTAAGGGAATATTACAAAAGTAGATATAAAAAATAGGTCTGTACTGTAGACTACTGTAGAGTGAAGACCTACTTTCTGTGAGGCTGCAAGGCTCAAAGTGTTGATCTGTGCAGGCAATTACAGGGTAAAGGGTGGTTCTCCATCATCTGCTGCTTCTGGGTACGATGTGGGAGCAGGGCTTCTGTCTATATTTTCATAGTCCATGCTATGTCACATTGCATCATCAAAAACTGCTTTTGCATTGGTTGATTTTGTAGACTAGAAAGATCCTCTAAAGCTTTTTAGAGTAACAATTTGTACAGACAATTGCCTGACACAGTTCCATGGAAAGCTTTATCTTCTACGTGTTTGTTTGAAAGTTGATATGACTGTTGCTTTTCTGTTTTAGTTTTACCTTGGGACCAGCATTCTTTTGAATCTAAAGTGCAGTGTTTAGGCAGGGCAGACACTTTGTTAGGTGATTAAACCCAAAGGTTTTGTGCTTTTGACTACTAATTGTAATTGGTGTCTGCTGTAGTAGGTTAGAATGGCAGTAAGAAAACAGGCTCTGTGGCTGTAGTAACACAGCACAGTAGTGGTACATTGAATATTTTATCCATAACATGCTGTAGTTAGATACTTCTAACTCAGCATTTTTCCTTAAGTAAAAATATTGAATCTAAAAATTAAACATTTGCTATGCAGTCAGAAGGTCTACTCTGTTTCTTGGCTGTGGGAAAATGTGGGGATTTAAAATTTTATTTTTCCTGTGAAACAAATATCCTGATTTCTGTTTTAACAAGTATCTAGTTCAGTATGAAATTCCCTTTTATTTGTTCTGTGTTAGAAATAAGGCTTAAACAGTTAAAAGTTATAATGGTGTAAAAAGAAATAGCGTTATTGTTTTCCATCCTGGTACAGCTCATCTAAAGAAGAGCTTGCAACCACTTGAAAATGTATTGTACAACGGCTAGAACCATTTATAAAAAATCATTCAATATAGAATTAAGTCTAATTAACTCTTTTTATTACACTTTTAATCCTGATTTAACATAATGTAATTACTTAGAAGAAAGTTAATGTAAAAATATGTTTATGCAACATTAAAGAACTGGACACTTAATTCTCTGCATGTTCTCTGTCATCAATAGTACCACACACTCTCGGAAAAGGAAAAAGCAAGTTTGACCTTCAAAACAGTACTCCAAGAAAAAGCTGAGTTGCTCACCTTAGGGTATATTTAACCATCTCTAAAAACATCTTCACTTAGCAGTTGTACAATACATTTTTGGTTTAACATGTGTCTTTAATTTGCCGATATGCTATTCGAACAATTCTGTCTCTTAAATCTTCTGCTTTCCTTTAATGTTCTTTCCAGGGCCAGCGCCTTTTTGAAAAATTGCTTGAACTGGCTTCCCGAAATATTGAGATAAAACTGGTGAGCGATATACTTCCCGTGGAATCAAAGGTATTAAACGACTTGAAAACAAAGGGTAAGACCGAGGTCTTTATGTTGTTATGCCATTGACTAATGCCTTTTACTTCAAATGCAGACTCAGGTGATGTATAACATGCAAACTGTTGGTTTAGCACCGTTACCTATATTCCTGCATCTTTCTCTGGTTCATAGTGATCAAAAATCTGAAAAGTTGGAGTAGATGCTTGCAGTTTGCAAGTGATCAAAAAGGTGGTGCCAGTGATTAAATAGGTAAACTCATCATAGCCGTTCTAATGGTAGGCAACGTAACCTGAGAGACTGCTTTCATGCCTTGTGGGACAAGATCATTTCCTCTTTTCAGCAATGGGAAAATAATTTAATGAAAAATGTTTATGGTACTGATGATTCTGAAGCACTGGAATACACCAGCAGTCTGATTTAGCCAACAGGTATATGTATATTTCTTAGGTGCTTGCTTTCCTAATCACTGTTTAGAGGTTTACAATCCCTATCCAAACAGGGGTTGTACTGTGGTGCTATGTGACTAAACTTGCTTTATGTAAAACCGTGTGGAAAAATAGCAGAGAGAGTTTAAGATATGCTGAAAGAAATTAGAGTCTTTTTGGAGTTCAACTGATCTCACACACACCTGTCCTGAATAATAATACACTAATTATTGCTATAATCTGATAAAAGAATGATTTTTCAGGGTAGGATACATTTTTAAAGGATGAAAAGAAAGTATATGTTTTCATAGTGATCATTTTTTTGGCACAGATCACTATATGGATCACAAAGGGAATTCTACAAAATTAAATAAGCAAAGCAGTTCCTAACATAGCATGTCTGTTTAGGGTAAAGGATAATGAAAAACCTTTTCAACAGAAATCAATCTTTATTTGTTGAAATTCTTTGTAATCTCCTGACTAGGCAAGTAAAGGAAAATTACTAATGGAAGTCCTGGTCCCTTAAAGAGATAGTCTTTTGCTGAAGACTGACATGTTATTTTAATGTAGTAACTACAGAGGCTTATCATTTCACAACACTGCCTATTTCAGGACTTTGATTATTTCAGTTATTTAACCAAAAGTGATTGGCATCCTTTGATAACCAGTAAGAATACATCATCCTTGTCAGACATCTGTGAAGTAAGGAATTATCTTTTTGTGATTTGTTGAAAAAGAAATAGATGTTTTAATATCAATGGCAGTGAAGCTGTCTTTGAAAACATAGTTTCTTTTCCCTATGATTCTAATGTCCCAAATTCCTACCAGTCAGAGGAGGTGAGAGGTAGGGCCTGTAACCTGGCAATAGATATTTGATCTATTATTTATAAAATACCCAATATCAAAAACTATCCCTTTTCAAAAAACAACAGTCAAAATTTGTATCTGTATAAGGGAGAAATATTTGTCATCAACACTGCCTTCACTTTTTATGGGAATGTCAAACCTGTGAGCTTGTTTGAACAGACAGAACAATTCTACTAGTTTTGGTTTCCCTTATGCCTTGTTATATTTATAACACAGGAAATTTTAGAGTATTCAAATGAAATATATGAGAGGTCTGAATAACAAAATAATCTGAGAAAGCTGCTTTTATATAGTAATTCTTGTGAATTTTGCAGTCATTGTTTTTGAACCTTGTAATTGTCAATATCATTGTGTATCTTGGCCTTCAAAGGTCAATCTTGTAATTTACTATTTTTTCTCACTATGAATGAGGTTCTTTTTCTCATTCTATGATTTGGTTTTATTATTTCTACAAATTCTGATATTTTTATTAGAATGTCTTGATTATTACATTGTGATTGCCAGCTCTGTTGCAAGCCTTCCACCTGCATTTAGGTTTGCTGTTTGTTTTTTATCTCCAGAAAAGCTATGTAATTTAGTTGTCTTAATTTCATGTTGAAATGAGCAGACCTTGTATGTACCTCAATTTCCAATACTATATATATATATATTTATATCCAATACTATATATATAGTANATATTAATCTCTTTGCACAGACAGTGGCCACTTGCATCACTTGCATCATCAGAAGTCAGTCAGAATTGATCCTTGAAACAGAATGGTGCATCATCATTTGGACATGTATATTCTTGAAGATTGCTAATAGTTTTGTTTTTTCCTACAACTGGTCAGATTTGTCTTAGAAAGTATTCCAGGCACGTTTTTTAATATAAATGTTCCTCTTGTGGGAAAGAAAGTGGTAAATACCACCAATAGCTCATCCAAGCTTTGAAGCTTCTCAAGATGGAGAACCAGAATACATTTGGCTGAACAGACCCAAACTTCCACTTGTGCTCTCTGTCTGAATTGGGCAGAGGTTCACCAGCTAATAAACTGAGCTGGTTGTTCCTAAGCAGCAAATATGCTTGGACCCTGAGCCATGGGCAGTAGCTGGAGAGAAAGCACATATATAGCCTTTGGGGCTCTTAGTGTTTCATAGAATCATTTAGGTTGGAAGAGACCCTTGGGATCATCAAGTCCAACCATCAGCCCTACTCTACAAGTTCTCCCCTACACCATATCCCTCAACACCACATCTAATCTACTCTTAAACACAGTCAGGGATGGTGACTCCACCACCTCCCTGAGCAGCTGATTCCACTGACTGACCACTCTCTCTGTGAAAAACTTTTTCCTAATGTCTAGCCTAAACCTACCCTGCTGCAGCTTGTAGCCATTCCCTCTTGTTCATGCCTCCCTGAGCCTGCCTTCACCTTGCTAGGTAAGGTCTTCTTTTCAAGGCAGATTGTATGCAAGAGTCAGACCGTCTCCAGGTGGTGGGGTGTCCTACTAAACGTAAGAGACAGTTACCCTTGCATAGAGAAAGTGGAAGAGCCTTGCCTTTCTCTTCAGAGACTGAGTGATCAGTACCTCTGAGCTGTGTCCCTATGACGTGCAGGCTGGTTTCTGATGTCAGGATGAGGGATAATTTGGGTGTTAGCCCCAGGCTGTACCAGTCAATATACTTCCTGGGAACCTTTAAGGATGCTGCCATTCCTCAGCCCATGGTTATCTGACTCAATGCTGCATCTTTAGGTAGTATTCTCCCTTAAGTAGCCTAGGTAAAGGTCCTTATCTTGACACAGTGACGATGGGTTTATACGTGGCTGCTTGAAGAACTATACTTGGTCATCCTTATTGTCTTAGGAACAATAATATGTTACAGCACTGCTGCGCCTCAACACAGATGTTGNCACCTCAGCACAGATGTTGAGACTTCTTCTGCCAACCAGATTATTCTAGCACGTATTTTATTTTTCTAGACAGGCATGTGTTGGAGCCCTTTCGCCTCTTCACCCCATTTCTGAAGCACAGTAGAGAGCAGATTTGATAGACCTTTTCCAACCAAGGGTGCATCCCTACACATCCTTCCTCTGCAGCAGCTATCCCTGATTAACAGAGGAGACAGCTGAAATCCGTCGACAGTTTATGTGGATGGGAGAGCAGAACTGAACTGTTGTAGAATAAAATAAAATTAATAATTTACAGTTGCAAAGTTAGTAGAGATAGCTGAGCTAGCTGTGAACCGCGGTTAAGCCTGGTTTTTTTGGTCATGTCTTTGCTACACTGGCTCATTTGAGCTAACTGTAGAACAGGGCAGCTTGATTGCAGGAGCTGCAGCGTGAAACATGGATTGATTTACTGTGCTAACACATAACACGCCTAAAGCTGTGGTGCCACGAGCCTCTGAGTGCAGAGATAACATACATTTGGTAATAATTGCTGCACTGTGGGAGTGTTATTTAGTTGCAAAATTAAGCACGTGGAAATGAAGAAATACCAGTCCCTGAACATTTATTTATGATAGACTTTATTTACATTATCAGATTCTATCTTTTGCATAGAATACCTGGCTGATACTTACTATAATCTTCCCACATTAATCACAAGTTTTTCCATTGTATTGAATGGGAATAAGGCAAACATTTAGTGCCTAAGGCTCATTCAGGAGATATTATTTCTGCTGGTAATGGCTAGAATCATTTTTATCTTCATATTTAATGTATGTCTCTAGGCTTTCTTTATTGCACATCTGCCAGATCCTGCACTGAATGCAGAATGATTAATTTCCTCATAGGCTTTTTCGTGCTGCTTCTCACTGTGATATCTGAGTGCTCCACAAATACAGTATTAATGAATTTCTTTTTACAACATGACTGTTAGGTGAGGTTGCTTGCTGTTTCTGTCTCTCAGGGACAACTAGGAATTATTAATGACAGTACAGGCACTAAAAGCCAGATCTGAGCCCAGTCGTAATTAAAAAAAAAAAAAATTAAAAAAAAGAGTGTATTTGTAATTTAAAAAAATCAACCACATATAAATTTTCCCAGCTCATGTTCTCAAATTATTATTAAACAGGCTATGATGTTATTTTTATAGAACCTTTTGTAATATGAAGTCCTAGGGTGGGAAGGCTTTCTTCTCTGCAGTTAATATCAAAGCTGTGTTTCATTCTCACATATTTATACAAATACTAAACATATATGTACATGACTCTCTTTTGCCTGCAGGAAAAAATTGGCTTACTGTGTAAACAAACATGTTCTTCTTTGTCCTCCTCTTTGTGCTGTGACAGTAGCTTATTAATGCTTGTTTTCAAGGTTAACAAGGTTATTGTTTTAGCCTTTTCTCAGCTGTGGTTCAGTCTACTAGATTGAAGCATCTCTTGTAACCCTCCCACTCCTTGCACATAATAATGTACTAGTCTTTGTTCCTCAGTTACATTTGAATAGTATTGTCTCCAATTAGCAGGTTGTTCTATCATTTCTTACGTGTACAGACTCTAAATCCTTTACTAATGGCAATCTTATTTTAGCTGACAATGTTAATTCTTTTTAAGACATGCCAAAAGATTTCCTTTCTTCAATTTGCATTGCTTCATTTCTTTTCTATTTGGTTTTTCCCTCTTTTTTTCTTCCTTTTTACCCCCGTTTCATGAATCATTTTTCATATATTTTCCAGGAATGATTTTTGTTTTGTCAATGCTGACTGAGGCAGATTTGAAAAGAGGAGTCTGTCCATGTCACTATGCAATTTAAAAAAATAAAAATCAGCTAAGC
Source organism: Jacana jacana (assembly GCA_013400555.1). Lineage (NCBI taxonomy): Eukaryota > Metazoa > Chordata > Aves > Charadriiformes > Jacanidae > Jacana > Jacana jacana. The sequence goes on along the minus strand of VZTM01000004.1, from coordinate 58,828 downwards.
CAACTAATGGCTATTGAACATTAGTAATGAAACTGGAGTAGAATAGAAAGTCTTTGTGCTAGGACAGGATCTAACCACTAGATCACACGTGCAGCTCTTATTCACTGAGCAGTTTGTGCACCTTTGCCCAGGATTACCCTCTTTTTTAACCACATACAACAAAATCAGAGAAACAAAAAAGTTCTGTTATTGCAAGGAGACAAATAAATGAATATAGAAAATGGAGCTCTAGAAGATTTTTGTGTGTTTATTTGTGTGCTTTAGATTGCAAACATTAACAGACACCTTTCCATGATAAATAATATGGGTTTATAGCTCAGCAGCTGCATGATACCAGTCTCCTCCTTGCCCTCCCCACCAAATGTTGTCCCTGCCTTCTTCCTTGCATCAGTGATCATGTGGTAAGACAGTTTGGGGAGCTGATTTGGCCACAAACTGCCTCTTTCTGGCTGGCTTAGCTGTCACTTGCATTAGATTTCTGCATTATTCAGTGGGTGATCACACAGGCATAAATACTGGGTACAGCACAGAGAGGAGGAAATGCATAGCTGGGGTCAGCAAGGGAGGTAGGACCATCGGAACCTGGCTTAAATAGGCTTAATCTGCTGTAGTACCAGAAAGTTCAGAGTTTATGTAATGTCTGGAGACTTGTAGTGGGTTTTTATTTTTCCTGTACTGTTGTTGTAATGAAATTGTTGCATGGAGGACAGCAATACCTAATATGATTTATGTATCTGACGAAATGTGTTTGGTCCCATATTCTGTCTACTTCTCTTGACACACTTAATGTACTGCATAGTTTTAGAGCTGTGATGCATGTGGAACATGACTAGTTTTTGCCTTTTGATACAAACATGTTCCTTTTCCCTGTCTATTTGTGAGGGAATAGAAAGATGATGACACATTATGTAAAGCGTGAGTGTCAGGAGGATGGCTCTTCTCAGTGACATTCAATGATAGGACAAGGGGCAATGGATGCAGGCTGGAACATAGGAGGTTCCACGTAAATGAGAAAAAACTTCTTTACGGTGAGGGTGAGGGAACACTGGCAGGGGCTGCCCAGGGAGGTTGTGGAGTCTCCTTCTCTGGAGATATTCAAAACCCGCCTGGATGCGTTCCTCTGTGAAAAAAACTGATCCAGGTGTTCCTGCTCCAGCAGGGGGATTGGACTAGATGATCTTTCAAGGTCCCTTCCAATCCCTGATGTTCTGTGATTCTGTGATTATTAACATTAAAGAAGGACTTTAAAACTTGTATTATGTCATAGAAAAAGTGGAGACTACTTGGGAACATCAGTCCAGTTTGGTGTGGAGAAGGCAAAATTATAGGAGAAAGAGAGAAACTTGATAAGTTTCTCTGGGCCTAGAACATGTTTGGGTTGTGAGGGACTTGGGGTTTTGTGAAAGCCATTGGTAGGGTAAGCCATGATGACATTGATTTACATTCAGCCCAGAGTATTTGGTATCAGTATTAAAGAAAATGTTCCAAATATATGTGGACAGTGGACTAAGCAGATTATGAAAGAACTCCTCACTTATCTACTTTCTTCTTAAAAGAAGTGGCAGTTTTAAGAAGAAAGTAGATAAGTGAGGAGGGGCCTCATAAGTATTCGACTCTGGTGCATGGGAAAGGTCTAGACTGGTTTCAAAGCAGTTTTAATAGTTCCTTATTGATTTGGAAGAACATAAACTTATGTGTTTAATTGCATTCATCTCAACATAGGAAAAGAAAAAGTAATTTATTTACAGTAAGAACAATCAAATTCCTGTTTTCATTCCTTTCAGATTTTAAATATTGGCATTTTTCTAAAACTCTGCCTAAGCCACACCTTAAAATATGAGAGTGTTCAAAAGGCAGTTAGCAAAAATTGTACTGGCAAGGCCTTTGACATCTGATTTTTAGATTAATTTTTATATTTTTATGAGTCAGACCTTATTCCCTCTTTATTATTATATTCCTTGTCTACCCACAACAGAGTAGATGCATGCTTTGATTTAGATTTTATTAGTTGCTGCTGGATAGTGATTCCTGATATCTTCTCAGTAACTTCCAGCCTGTGACAAGCAATCTTAAAGCCAATTTTCCAAGATAAAAGATCTCATTATAGAATCATAGAATTGTCTAGGTTGGAAGGGACCTTTCAGATCACTTAGTCCAACCATCAACTTAACTCTGATAAAAGAACAACCTATCACTAAACCATGTCACTGAGTACTATGTCAATCTATCTTTTAAATACTTCCAGGGATAGCACCTCAGCCACTTTCCTGGGCAGCCCATTCCAATGCTTGATAACCCTTTCTGTGTAAAAAATTTTCCTGATATCCAATATAACCCCCCACCCCTCCCCGGTGCAACCTGAAGCCATTTCCTCTTGTCCTATTGTCTATAACTTGGGAGAAGAGACCAACCCCCACCTCAATGTCTTTTTTGTGGTAAGGGACCCAAAAGTGTACACAGTACATTTGCCAGTGCCGAGTACAGGGGGATGATTACCTCTCGAGTTCTACTCACCATGCTGTTCCTGAAACAGGCCAGGATGCTGTTAGCTTCCTTGGCCACCTGAACACACTGCAGGCTCATGTTCAACCAGCTGTTGATCACCATCCCAGGTCCTTTTCTGCTAGGCAGGTCTCCAGCTACTCTTGACAAGCCTATAGGTTGTTGTGACACAAGTGTAGGACCCAGCACTTGGCCTTATTGAACCTCATCCCAATTGATCCCTCTGCAGCCTGTCCAGATTCCTCTGCAAATGCTTTCTACCCTCAAGCCAGTTTACACTCCCACCTAGATTAGTGTCATCTGTAAATTTACTGAAGGTGCACTCAATTCCTTTGTTCAGGATAAAAATGTTAAAGAGAACTGGCCCCAATACTGAGCCCTGGGGGAATCACTCAGGACCAGTGTCAACTGGATTTAACGCCATTCACCACAACTCTCTGGGCCCAGCCCTCCATACAGTTTTGAACCCAGCAGAGAGCACTCCCATTATGTTCTTTATCTCTTAGGACCTGCATAATACCTTTGACAGAGCTCTGTACAATGAGAAACACCAAGCAGAATTTCCAAAACTAGTTGTACCTCTTCTTAAAAGAAAGAAGCAGGTACCAGTTTTGCATCAGATTCAAGCATTCAGGTGTGTACCTAACATCTAGGCAACACTAACATGCAGCAGCTCCTGCTTGGTTGGCTTTTAGGTAAACATCTGATATATTTTTTAGACACCTACACTCTCCTACCTTAGTTTATCTTGTGAAGTGTGCAAACAACCACTAATGTCTTGATAGCAAGCAAATGTCCAACATGTTTTTTTGCCTAAATCCCATGAGAACTCATATGCAACCTTTCTCACATGTTTCAGTTGGGGAGATAGATCCTGCAATGTAAAGTAAGCCATGTCCAGCCTTATGAAATATGACTGAAAAGGGGTAGCATTTTTATTACATCTTAGACATGCAAACGGATACAGGGAATGTCTTTGGCACAGAGCATCTGTGTGAGTAGCAGAAGATTAGGTTGAAAATTTTCACTGTGAAGGTTTCTAAATTGTCAACTTGAATAAGAGCTGTCTGCCTTACCAGACACCTGGTAGCAAATCATTTAATCTAGTATTGAAAATTTTAAACTTTGTAAAACAGAATTTGCAATCACAAAGGATTGGGAAGAGCAGAGAGTATTCTGTAGCAGCACTCCTTTGGTTCCTCCTATTTGAGATCGATTGATTTGCAGAAAGGCTTCCAATCTCTGTCTGCATTTAAAAATAACTCTATAGTAGCCACACACTCATTTGGGATACTTGAATCTCTTAATAATGTGTGTGTATTCATGGATTTGGCAGAAATGGGTGCTTTCATTTTTCATAAGCTCCAGCTCAAGTATGAGTCCTGGTAATCCACCCATCTTCTGAACAGCCTAATTACTTTTCTCTGGTAGTAACTGGTCAAGCCTAATATAGCAGGTTCACACCACAGGGATCATCTCCAAATCTTTCTTCGTAGTTTACATGCTGGAAGGGATTCTTCCCTTATGGCAGTGGTTGGTTTGAGTCACTGACTCCTTTTAGTACAGAGGAACCAATAACGGATGGCATTAGCAGAAATTAGTTGCGACATTTTTAAAACATATGGATAGCATGCAAGTTCCTACCTACAGTTAATGGAAGTGCTGATAAGATCTGCCAGGACCATCTGAGCCCAGGAAACATTTGTTAGGTCGCTGTGATCCCTTTGCAGAAATTTTGGCACCCCATACTTTCTCTTGTATGCAAAAGCACTAACACTACCTCATCCTGAAAAGAGATGAAGGCTAATGGTCACAGAGGCCTAAAGAAAGCAGGGTAATTTATTGTCGGTGAATTTTGTCTTGGCCATTTATGTGGTTCCCACATTTCATATCCACTTGAAGCCAGAGCGCCTTCCTAGAACTGTACCTTGGTCAGTCACAGCAGTCATGTAGATACAATTTGGTATATTTTGGATTGCTACTGTTTGCAAGCAGGCTTCAGCTTTCCCAGTGATGGTGAGTCTCTCATCTTGTTCAAGCTTTTTATATCATCTAGACTGAAATGCAACTTCAAACCTGGGTAGCTCTGAGAAGATCATCATCTGAAGTGAGGTGACACAGACACCTAGATCTCTAAAGCTGTGTACGTGGTTTAAAGCTGTTTACATGTTTTTACATTTTTCTAGCTTCTTCACTGCTTAGGTCAATCAATATAACACTTCTGCTTCAAACCTACAATTAAAGTATTGTGTGCCCAAAGTTATATAAGAAGTTGTCAAAAGAATCCAAGAGTATTTATAAATGTCCGAACCAAGCTGACACTCTTTGACTGACACCATTTGGTTTTCATTTGATGAACTCTTTGGCAAGGCTACTTACCTGTGCCTTCCTATGGGTTTTTGCATACAGCACAGTTGTTCCATAAAGTAAACCCACATGACCAAACCTAACTGGTTTATACAGCTTTGGTTAACAAGCTTTACCTTTGTAACAAGGAGTTGCCACTGTCATGCAAATACTGATCTTTCTGGCAACCTCCTATACCAGTTTTCAAATAAACCTAAGGCTTCTACCAAACTTTGGTGTGCTATGAAAATCTACACAGCCTAATGTTGGGAAAGTAAATTACATTAAACTTGTTCTAAAGTAATTCAACTGGAAGAAAAGTTCCTAGAATTATACTTCTATATTACTCTCCCAACATTTTCACCTCTTATTGAACATCCTTCAGTTGTCTCTAATGCTTGCACTTGAGGACAGCATCTTTTTTTTTTACTTTGGACAGAAAATTAAATATATATAGTGTGTAAATATTAGTAATTATGTGGTGCAAAAATCAGCAGTTACTTTAAGGCCTCAAAACAAAACAGGTCCCTGTACTTGATGTTTTTAATCTCAGTAGTTATGTTTGCATAAAATGATGGGAAAAATACCAGCAAAAATCTAGAACTACGTAGTATCTATACTAAGGTTCAAAATTATGTCAAAAGAAAATTTTGATGGTTGCAATGTCAACCTTTCAAAAATAACAGTTCATAAGCAAAGGGTCACAGAGCAACTGTTCTAAGCCATAAGACAATGGACACAAACTGAGGGTTGGTCTTCTGCACCACTGACATCAGCAGAACTGCACAGTTATGGAAGGAGTATAACAACTGAAACAACTGATATTCCCCTTACACAGGATATCCCTTGAGTAATTTTTAGGTGAAGAACTGCCTTGTCACAGGGTTCAGCAATCTGTTGTGGTGTTTGGATGATTTTTTTTTTCCCCTTTAATTAGTGCAGTCAATTTTGAATCTATTTGTATATTTGTCTTCCACAAAACACTACACACAGTAGTAGTGTGTTCTGCAGCTTCAGCATCTATATTTCCTCAAAGTCTTTTTGATTCACTTTGTATAGTTTTACGTTTAGCTTGTCTGGGTTTAATTTTGCTTTTCTCTTTTCTTTTTCTGGCTTGGACTCAAATCTGCTTACTGAAGGATACAATTTTAGCTCTGACATTCTACTTCAGCTTCCCTTTTAGCTGTCTTTGCACCATCTCTTGGGAGAGGAGTATTTGGTTTTGGTAACCATACGTTTATGCTGAAATGCTATTAAAATGTTTTCAAGTATTGCTAAGAAACCAGTAAGATTTTTCTCTTTGGCCTTTAATTTTCTCTTGGCATACATCCTTATGTTATGAAGGTCTTCTTTCTGAAATGAAACGCTACCAGAATGGGCTTGTGGGATGCAGATGTTGTTGTCACATAGACAGGAAGCCAGACAGAGAAGAGTGTGGTCATCCTCACAGGGGCTTTTTGATAGTTGCAGCTTGAATAAGTACTATGCATTACTCAATGTAAATCAATAGTAGCTTCTCTGCTTGTACATTCTCTGATTGGTCCATGAAACAATAATTTATAGTGTGTAAAAATATATTCTCTGCATTGTGTCTTTTCATGCCATCAAGCTGTTTGCAGTTATGATCCCAACTTTAGTTGAATACGACATAATCTTCCTACTGGACCCTATCAAATTCAATGCACAGGGATTTTTATGCTGATGTAAGCACATGTAGAATATTTTATTTCACTATCATTTTCATGTGCTTGTCTCTTCTTTCACTTACTGAACACTGATCAAGACCTCACCTGGGGACAAACGTCTTTTATTTTTTGGGTTTTTTTTAATTTCCTGTGCTATTAGCCCTGAAATAAGAATACTTCCTGACTATTCAATAATAAATGTTCATGATGCTCACAGGAAACGGAGGAATAGCTCAGTTCTCATTTTAAGACACGGGTAATAGCCAAGGCATCTACTTATTTTGCTAACGGTTTGTAGTACACACAGTCTGTACTGGTTAGCACTTCATATGTGTCATTGTCATTGTGAATAAGATTAGACCTCAAGGGCTCAAACTAAATCCTCAGAAGATGCCAGCCCAGTCCTGCCCTGCCCTCTCTCATGCAGAGCAACATTGTGCAATATCCACTGTGAGATTCAAATATTCTGAGTAGTTTCAAGCAACTTAAAATACGAGACTATCCTTTTTCTCTTGAATCCAAGCCGTGTTTGCTCCATTCATTTTGCCTTTTGTAATACACGAGAGAGGTCCTACAGCAGCAGTCTTTATGCTAAGTTCCTGATCCACAACCCCCATCAGTAGAAATGTCTCCTGTGCTTCATATGACCCTGTTAATGTCTAGTACTGCTTTCAGTTTGGTCTTTCATTGTTTTCATCCAGGACTTGCCTAGCAATATTCAGCCACGTGGCTTTTTCTTTCTATATTTCAAGTAGGCTGTTTGGATGAAAGTCAATATGTGTTTAAAAGTTGCTAAATGACAAGCTATTGATTTGTATCCCCTATGTATTTCCTCAAAGACAAAGCATTTTTTCTTCATGTGCTTTTTATTTTTCCTCAGTTCACTGAGTGGACTTTTCTGCTTCTGACATTACACCATGACCATTTTGTCTCCATTTTAATGCATGAAGTGTCTGGGTGACCAAACCAGAATGCTGAAGCCCTCAAAAATGCATCTGACAAGCTGGTACAAACAATAGTAAATCAAGCATGAGGCTCTACGGTCTGCTAAAGCAGAGTTTCAGTGTCTGTTCTACGTGCTCACTTTTATTAAAAAAAATGCTTTGTTCTTTTAAGAACCTCAGGCCCTTAGTAAGAAACAAAAACTCAGCTTTAGTTGTTTGGACTAAGAATGCAAGAAGAAACTCCCACAGTCCCAATCTGCAACAAACACCAGAACTTTCTTCTGGTTTGTTTTTTGTTTGATTGGTTGTTTTTTTCTTTTTTTTTTTTTTTTCCCCATCTTGTCTATCATGAGTTAATTCCTGCAGGAGTTCTAACACACAAATAAAAAATAAATAAATAAAAAAAAAGGACCAAACTGGGAAGCCAGTTTCCTTCCCACAAATTTATTTCTACAGGCTTGGAGAATATATCATGCTGCTTTTGTAGTTAGAGAACAAAATATGTTCCCCAAGTAATTGGAGAGTGAGGGAGTGAATAAATAACTGAATGAGTATATGCAATAAATGAAACCGTGAATGAGTGGGCAAGGGCGAGAGTGAAATGATGAACTGAGGATGAAGTGGAAGAGAATGAAGGAGAGGGAGGAAGACAGACGTTTGGGGAAAATACTCAGGGGAATGAAATAAAAGGGAGAAATTAATCAGATGAAAGAGAAGGGCAGACACAGAAAATAGAGTAATTAGTTTTGGAAAACTTCAGACAAGAATGCCAGCAAAAGGTGAAGTATGTTCTTGGTAGGCTTGTGGCAACATAGATGAAAGGAGAGAAAAATAATTGGTATTGAGAGAACAATGATCTGACGAAAAAAAAACTAGAAAATTCAAAAGCTGACTTGGCAGGATACTAGGAGAGGATCAAAGGAAAGAGGTAAGGAAAGATGCTGAGAGGCAAGTGAGAAGTAGTCAAAGGAAACGACTGAGCCACTGGCAGACCCAGCTCAGTTCTGGCTGTGCCTCTGCTTTCCTTGTATGGCCATGTCCAGGTCAGCTGGTGCCTTTGGTAGCCTGGGGATAATGTTCTAGGGCTGCTCAGATAACCAGTCAATGAAAGTGCAGAAAAAAAAATCAATTCCCTTATGAAGGTACAGTAAAAATAAAAAAGTAGTGGCTTAGGACCAAATAATGCCTGCCCCCCTGAGGAGGCATACTCCATCCTCATCTCTTTGCCTGCTCTGCAGTATGCCTTCTCACCTTCCAGTTCTGAGATTTCTCCTTTGCAGGAGGGAAACTGACAGAACCCAAAATGGAGCTCCAGATGTCTGAGGACCACGTTTTGAGAAAGATTGCACAAGCGCTGTTACTGCTGGTCAGAACATTTAGAAGTGACTCTTGCCAATATTGATGGGTTTAGAATATGTAAATATCAGAATGACATCATGTTGATACTTTAAAAAGAAAGATAGGTATAACTACTGCATTTTTTGGTAGGGATTTATCCTTGCTCATTCCTAGAAGGTTGCGATTCTATCAAATTTCTCATGTATTAAGATGAAAAATGTCCCTGAATTCTTGGATGTTTCATCTAGCAAGTATATAAACAAATCTAGTGCTTCATAATGCTAATCTAAGTAAAGAAGAGTCTTTGAATGGGTATGGGGCAAGCAGTTGTGTGAGTTTACTAATCTATTATATTTAAAATAGCTTTCTTTTATAGTAAAAATAGATGCAATTATAATTAGGCAAAGAAAGAAAGCCACAATCCAACTTTAGTATTGCTTTTACTGATGGTATTACGGTCTGTCTTTAAGCAGTAATATGCTTTGTCGCCTGAATTAACTAAGAAAATTACTTTTTCTAATCTCTAAAGCAATCACTTCTATAGCTTCATCTAGTAAATGAGCAGTCTACTCTCCAATAATGAAGGGAAAAAAAATGTGGATTTTTTTTTTAAAACATTCTATCAGAAATTGTAGACTATATTATAGACTCTACTGAATCATCAAAACAGATTTATACTCAGAAAATGCTATTTAGCGAAATGCTGAGTTCTGCTAAGGGAAAAGAATGGAACTGATCATCAGTGCTCTCAGTATTCAAAGTTTTATTCAAAATAATTTACAACTATTGATATGAAATACCTTAAATAGCTCAAGAAGTAAAAATTTGATTGAAAAATCGTGATGTCAGAGTCAAGTCAGTGCAAAATGTGAGTATTTCTCTCCTGCTTGCTGTATGAGGCAGCAAAACCTTTTAAGAGAGTAATGAAATGTCTGTTACTTTCAATAAAATTATGAGAGGGCAAGGAAAAGCTGTTTGGATCTGAGTTACAATAGATTCTTGTGTACAGTCTCAATTTAATTAATTTTTGGGGGGTTGTCTAAAATGAGTCCTAAATTCTGTCCCAAACAGTAAGGTTTTCTATAGCAGATATGTTAGAGGAATCACTGACTTCAGAGGCCAAACCCAGGTGGGAAAGTGTAGAGTTGAAGCACACCTGCTTTCCTGAATTGTTCCATGTAATGAGCTGTAGTGTTGGCTGCCGTGCATTTGTGGGGTGCTTGCTTATCAAATCTCTACTGAGTGGTAGCATGTTCCAAGGACACAGTGACATGAATGTGTCTTTGTTAAGAACAGAATAGTTGTTTTCTGTTTGGAAATGAAGAATGCAAAATTTTACAGTAACAATTAAATATCTTAAATAAAACGTCAAGTACACTCCACAGGCTTTGAGAAAAAGTGGTGAGAAAGGAAAGAACTATTACATTGCAAGTAATAAAATCCCACGGGGTAACAAGGCTAATTTACTTTTAAAATTCATGCAATCATATATTCTGCATTACAGAAAGAGGTATCAGGCTTCAAATCCTGTTTCTAAATACTGAGAGGGGGTGGGAAGTGTGTTTTAACATGGGCTGCACTGCATTTTGTGGTTTTCCTTATGGAATCTCAGTGCTTTATAGATTTGTGGAAGTACTCTGTCTTGTGGGTGAAAATGAAAATGCCATGAGTTTGCTCTGGAAACTGTATTCCCATGTTGGGACTGACCAGAGATCTGTAGTCATATGAGTTTCTTCCTTGTTTGCAGTCTAAAATTCTGTGCGTAGATTAATTAAACATGCACAGACACACACGTGGTTAGTCAGCTGAGGTATCTGCTATTCACAAGGAAGCTCAGGTAGAGTATGCCTGTGCTGTATCTGTTCTGTGGGTAAAGAGGAGTCCTCTCATCCCTGTGTTGTCACATTTGTCATGGTTTGCCCGCTCTGTGTTAAGATGGACGTTTGGCTTTTTGTCAGTGAATCAGAAATTATGTTTAGCTGGGTTGTTAAGTAGTACAAAGAAATATTGTCAGGCTTCTCTTTCATCTCACCGGTGACGGGGGGGTGGGAAGTGTTTTGGTTATATGTCCCTTTTTTCTGCTGAGTAAATCAAAAGGGCCTAGCAAGCAGTGCAAATGCATTCATGTGGGTGAGAGCTCTAACACTTTTATGCTGAACTCTGTGTACGTCAGGGCACTTAACTGAGAAATCGGTATTTTTGTTACTTGGGCTAGGAACAAAGGCCAACATTTGACATCTTGGAAGCTACTGTAAGGGTGTATTTAAATAAATGTTACCTTGACATCCCAAGATGTCATTGAAGTTAAACAATCAGTTGAAAGAAATTAATTCTGACCTTTCCTTTGTTCTCAAGAATCTGCCATCCTGCATCCAGTGAGCAAACTCTGCACACGCGAGGATCCTCTGACGGGTCTTCTCTGGATCTTCTGTGTCACTGTGGACCTCTGTGTAAGAGCGTGGGAAAAGTTATCCCAAGCAAATGCCAGGCATTGCCCTCCAAGCTGCTGTGTTTCCACATGGCAAATGGTTATGCAAGATAAAAGGCAAACAAGTACTGGGACTTGCCACTTTGAATTTCTCCAAGGCCTGATTTTGAGAGGAATGGAGGCTGCCGTTATGTGGGCGTACCTTTAAAGGGCAGCACTGGCATAAGCAGCTCCCACGTCCTGTTGCATCCAGCCACAAACCACTTGTTCCCACACTTGGTCCATGCCTTCAGTGGAGCTGGAAAAATAGTTAACAGGCATGTGATGAGCTGGACAAGTGAATTGTTCTTCATTTGAAATAATAACTTTATTTTTATTCATTTTAAACCTGGATCCACTTTCTGATCCAGTTCCTTCCTTGGACCCAAAAAAAGGTACTTGGGCACAGCTGAAGAGGTGGTGGAGGGAAGGAGAAGAGTTTTGGAAAACAAGATCCATTCATGCCACTATTAATGGGTGTTTTTTGTTGTTCTATCCATGCCAGTTGTAATTCTGTAATACTTTGTTTTCAGATAGAGAACTGGAATTTGTAATGCTCATTTCTTACTATTTATTTTTCTTGTTGCTCTCTCCTGTCCCCATGCCCTGCTCTTTGATTCCTCAGCTGTGTGTATAGAGCAGTTTCTGGGTCTGTGCTGGCTCACAGAACCTATTTTAATTCACTGAATGAGTAAAAAAGAAAGCAAAAAAGCACTGGTGAGTGTAGAGGATATTTTTTCTCCCTGATTGTGCAGGACAGAGCCTAACAACATGTGACATTCAGCTGGGGAGGGAAAGGAACCAGGCAAGAAGCTTGCTTAGCACTTGGAGAGGGGGCTGGGAAGTCGGCTGGCAGAGATGGAGACCTCTCTTCTCACACCCGCAACTCCGCAGGGAGATCCTTGACTGCAGCCTGTCTGCTCAGGGAAGCTCTCTCAAAGCAGCCTTTTCTTCAAGCTCCAGCCAGGCTCTGGACACGTGAGCCGGCTGGGAAGCAGGCCAGCGGAGATGAGCGGTGGTTGTACACAGGAGGCAGAGAGTGTTTCCTGCATGTTTTCCCTGACCCACAGATGCTGCAGCCCTGAGTGCATGAGCCTGGCCATTGCAATCCCAGTGGCTGCTGCAGTCACTCCTATCTCTCCAAACAGTCAGAGAGTCCTTTCTCGTGCACAGATTTCCTCAAGATTATCTTTGTATCACTGACCTCAGGTGGTGTAAAATAAAGCAGTAAACATTACAGTAGTTATTAATGAAAATATCTCCCTGAGAAACAGCCTTATTTTACTACAGGCAGCATTAGCTTTGGGGGTTGATGTTTTGAGAAAGCTGTGTGTGCACATGGTTTATGGCTGATTGTATATTGGGGGTGAGTGGGGATTTCATTCAGAAAGAAGGTATGTTTGAGTGCTAGAGTTTAAGGCAGGCCAAGGTAGTGTGAACAGCAATTGTATTGCAAAGGCTTTCTCAGGAGTGCTTGAGCTTGTACTATAACATAATTTCTTTATGTAGTTTCATTTTTTTGTATGGCTGATGTGTATGGAGATGCTAAAGAAAATACATCAAGGTTTTTAGTGTATACATTTTTACTTTTTTTTTTTTATTTCCCAAACTACTCTGGGCTTCAACTGGTGAATAACATAGAATCCCAGAGTGGATTGCATTCAGTCCTGGGAGGCAGGGGAGGAGCAGAGGGCAATGTAAACAACTGATTTTAAAGTTGAGATTATTATCATCAGAGATTTCCCTAAAAGTCCTTCAGATTTCTCTCTTTAAAATAAGCCTGAATCATTAATCCTTCTGGGGCCAGGCAGACTTTAAATTGCATCTCAAATCCAATATTCCATAAAGAGCACATAAATAGTGAATAGTTTAATTTCTCTTCTAATCATTCAGAGACGTAGTAAAAATAACTGTGTCGTCAAGTCGTGCATTCCTCTGCTTTTGTACTTGTCCTGCTCTGAATTCTGGCAGGTCACGCTAATGGGGCTTTTGGAACAACTCCAGCCGTTTTGCAGTGTCATGAAAAAAGCATGAAAATTCTTGAGGAGATGATCCTCTGCCTGGGTCACTTGGGTCTGGTCAGTATGGGAAAGCTACTCTGCCACTCATGAGCAGGGTATGGAAAACCTCAGATTTTTCTCTCAGTGGAATAAAAATTATTTTTCTTCATAATGTATTTTGTGTTAAGGCTTATAATCAAAAATAAATAAATAAAATGAAAGCACTTATTGCAAAATGTAGGGAAGGAAACATTCACTTTATACATGTATTTGTGGACATATCCATTTCCTGGTAAGTATGTTGTATTTCAAAAAATAAGTTTGGGACCTAGGAGTAATAAAGGATCTATTGTTGGTCTTTCTGAGTTAACTCATGATGATTAACTGCATCTATAGTGATCTAGAAGCTCAGTTTGGAAAGAGTAGAGCAAGTATATAGCACAGTGGCAAGCGCCATGCGCACTGCCTCCCAGCTGAGCAGCAGCCTCCTAGAGAGGACATGCAAGTTGCCATGATGTTTGCTTGAGCACCAGCAGTGCTCACCATGACCTCTAGGATTCATGGTATGGACTAGTCAAGTCTGATCTTGACTCTGGCTTCCACCACCCTCCAAAAGGTATAGATCAAACTGCGTATCTTTGTATGCAGGTGGGCTGAAGCAAAGTGGCCACAACTTACATTCCATGGAGACGAGCTTCAGGGCAGGTCAGACTGGGCTGGGGAAGGGATCTTTAACCTCCCAATTATCTGCTGGGAATATAACACAGCAGATAGGCTGCAGCAGGGTAGGTTTAGGCTGGACATTAGGAAAAATTTCTTCACAGAAAGAGGGGTCAGTCACTGGAATGAGCTGCCCAGGGAAGTGGTGGAGTCACCGTCCCTGACTGTGTTTAAGAGTAGATTGGATGTGGTGTTAAGGGATATAGTGTAGTGGAGAACTTTGTAGAGGAGGGCTGATGGTTGGACTCGATGATCCCAAGGGTCTCTTCCAACCAAAATGATTCTATGATTCCCAGATTCCTTTTTAAGGGTTTCATTACTTGGAGTATCTGCTTGGGAATACACAGAATTAGGAGAGGGAGAAATACAGTGCTGTGAGCAAAGGGTATGGATGTGATGATAAGGATAGTGAGAGGACAGCAAGAATAGCATAAGCGGAGGAGGGCAGTTGTTCCTGCTGTGGCCAGTTTGGTGCTATTGTGGGGAACAGCAGTTGGAAGATGTGTAGCAGATTGGATGTGGTGCAGGAGCATTTGTCAAGTTTAAACTGCAAATCTAGAACAGAGCTGTAAGCAGTGTTGTTTTCACTAGCCAAGCTCACTTTTCATATACCAGCTGTTGCATGTATCCTGCTGTCCCTTATCTTTGCAATCCCTCTACAACCTCCCCACTCCCTCATTCTACCAACAACCCCAATGTGCTCCCCCTTCCACCACCTGCTGTGCTTCTGCAGCCTGCACTTGACAAGCTCTGTTTTCCAAAAATAGGGAAGGAGGGGCATTCAAAAGCACGAGTTCATCTCCTCCACCTTTACAATGCTCTGGCTGCTAGCACAGGGAAGCAGAGCCCAGTCTGGCTCCACGACTCTTTCTCCCAGGGGTCTGCATAATGCACAGTCGCAACATGTGCCATCAAATCATGTATCTCCCTTTCTCTCTACCCTCTTTGCTACTGCAGCACTGTTTTCTACTGTCAGGGCTAATGAGGTCAGGGCTCTTGGTGCTTTTTTCTTTGATGCTCTGCATATTGTGAATAAGCTGTCACTGTTGCTGCAACTTTCCAGATACCTCTGTCTGGCTCTCCTCTCAGTCCTTAAATCCTTCCTATTTCCTATTCTCTCTGGTTTCAAGAACATTATAATGAAATTAAGAAAGTTGTGAAGACAGAAGGCCAATTTTAGCCGTGGTACAAGCAAATGTAACTTCTGTTTCTTGGGCGTTATGTTTGCTAACTCCAGAGTGAGTTTAGCCTGTAACTGGTGCTGTTGAAAACTGTTGGAGGAAGAATTTACATGTTTGCTTTCAAGACAGCTGTGATAATAGCAGCCTAAATAATTGCTCTTTCTGGGACTTCTTCACAAAAATGATTTACCATATCCACCAGAGATGTGATTTGATTCAGTGATATTGCTCCTGTACCAGGACAACCTGGTAGTATTCTAGACTCCTCACAGGCATTGGATCTAAAACTCTCCTGATACACCTTCTCTGGACTGTTGCATAAACCTGGATCTGGAGGCTGAGTGGCAGCCCTGTGAGCCTCACTATCTGCAATCGCCCATGGAGAATAGTCTCCCATTTTGCTTGACCTTGCCTGGTGAACTTGCTTGAGCAGCAGTAAAATCCACAGGTAGCATATGCTGCAACACAGGTGCACCCTGGTGCTTTTCTGGATCGCAAATGATAAAGTGTATCTGTGATGGGCTCTTGATTCAAGTCCTGCTAATGGGTTAGTATTTTGACTCAAATACGTACAAAAGGTCCCACCATTGATCTCCTGTTGTTGAAGTCAAGCTTGCCCTGTAGTCTTCATGGAATTGTTAGGGGAGTATCTGGGAGCAGGCAGCTAGACCAAATAAGATATCGCAAGACTAGAAATGGTAAATGGCACCTGCCTGTGCCATCCTTCTTCTTTGGGATGATTTTGGGAATTGGATTTCTTTTGGAAATGGTTGGAAAGTCTTTTTGCAGTACTACTAATTTCTTCTTCCTCCATTATGAGACAAAGCAAAAGGTTAAGTGGCAGCTTGGCACCTCCCAGGCGGCTGTGTTCCCATCACATGGAGAAGGTCCAGGGTCTCAAGGGCAGGGTCTCCTCTGTACGTCCCAGACTGCACCTCATCTCCCTTACACAATGTGTAAAAACTACCCACGTAGAAGAAAAAGTACTCAGAGAAATGTCTGTTACTTAATCTATGCTTTGATCCCTATGGTGTTCTGTTTTTTTTTCTGTAAAGAGAAGGCAATCTGGCCCAACCTTTAGAATTTTATGGGACAGGCAAATCCACTTGAGTTTTAAGTGGCAGCACTGGTTTTCTTTAAGATCTCACCCTGCAGTTTCATCTTCAGTGAAATAAAATTGTTAGATTTATTTTTTTAGTCTGGCATCTGTATTAGCAATCAAGCCTATAAATTGTGCCTTCTGGTTGAACTCAGTAGTCCACAGCTTTGTGTAATTGAGACTGCAGCATGATAAAGAGTTCTGTTACGGCTTCACATATTGATCACTCCAATTTAATTTTCTCAGGGGACCAGGACCACACTAGGGATGATGGATTGTGCTGAAGGCCTGATAAGCCTATTTTAACAAAACATCTCAAGGGTTTCTGGAACAGAGGCAATTATCAATACTGATGCATGTTTCCTTTCATCAAGACCTGAAAGGCTCATTAGTAGGCTGCACAGCAGCTGCTGTTTGCAACACATGACTTTTTTTTAATTAATGTGGAGATCCCATTTCCTCAAGCCCTATGAGTTGACTGTTTCCAGAAGGGAAAGAAATAGTGTTCCAGGTTTTGATTTTAATGGTATGTGTAACAGCAGTACCTCCTGCACTGCCACATTCACTCTTTTGGTAATTGAAGCCTAGATTATATTTTAGCAATGATTCCATCCCACTGCTTATGCCCATCACCCGCAAATCCTAGTGGTTTACAACTTTTGAATTTTGTGCCAGGTTACTGACGATGTCTGCTCTTTTTAACGTTAGTATTACTGGTTAAATAGTCTCCTGTTGTAACTTTGGAAATCAGCATTTTTGTTTGCCATTGAATGTTTCAAAAATGTTTTTAAGCTGTGTTTATTTTAGGCTCTCGGTGATGAGAAGTAAGTTCATTTGTGTTTATGGCTGTTTTACCTTTCCTGTACAAAAGGTTTAATTTATAACCTATTTGATGTAGGTGTGTTATGGCTGTTAAATTCATAGCGCTAAATAATGTTGCAAATTGGATGTATGGAAAGAAAAGATGATCAAGGCAAACTGCTATGTTGAACTTGATTTTAAACACAATTTTCAGATAAGCAGCTAGAACTTTAGTGCCTTACGGAATTGTTTTCCTTAGCTAGTAGGAGGAGTTGCTTTTGTTTTATTGAAAACAATCTAAACCATTTAACACCTGCTGTACTGTTTTCTGATTTCTCTTCTATTTCACACCCATTACCTCATTAATTAGCACAGCTCTGTTCATTAATGCATGGATTGAAAGTCAGCAGCAACATATTCCAAGGAAAATTGGTAAATACCTTTGTTTCTAAGCATAGATGAATGTGGATGGGTGATACCAAGAAAAAAATGGAAAGGTAACTGGTTTGCAGCTAATGATATTGTATCATGAACCAACTCCTGCCATTTGCTCAGAATCCTATGTTGTACGTTTGATGCTTCACGATAAGTGGCACCTTACCTGATTTTTCTTCTTTTTTTTTTTTTTTTTTTTTTTTTTTTTTTTTTATGTCTGAACTTCCAGACTCCCTCATTCCAGTGAGAATTGCAGTTTTCATAATAACAAAGAAATATTTAGCACTGGTAATTGTGGCTTAAAATTACAAGTCAAGTGTTTCTCAGGAGGTGAGAAATAGGAAATTAGATTAATAGAAAAACATTTTAGTTCTCTCAGTATTGTGGAATTCTTTTGTATCCAACCATTACTGGAATTCATGAAGATCCCATGAATGTTTAACGGAAGATGGCTGGTACTGTCACTGCCCTCCAGGCTGCTCTTTACGGTCGCTTCTCTTCCCCAGTTACTGTCATGAGTAAAATGTGAAGACTAGTGGGTTACTTTAAATTCCTTTCAGCAGTGATTGATTCAGATTAATAACCTAATCTCACAAACACTGGAGCACTGAAAGAACAATAGTGATGTGAGAGATGCCCAAAACTCACCTAATGTCAGGTATACTCTGGATTTAATCCTGCAAACATGCTCAGGGGGCAATTCAGCCTTTCCTATTGATGTGATAGAGCCAACATGCTTTTACCATACAAGTGATTTCAGTGGCCTATGATCCTTACTGAAACTGTGCAGTTCAGAGTGGTTAGGTTGAATGTCACAGATTAGCAGGATTAAGAGCAGTTTCAGAGTAGTTTAGGCCTTTGCTTACTTCCTCACTCCTAAATTCTCCAGCTGTGTTCTCTTGCTGGGGTCTGTTCCATGTGACAGCCCACTGTAGACTCCCAGCTGGAACCATGGCAAAGAGCAGAGGCTGCTTTTCAGGGTGGGGTTGTAACTGGATTTGTATTTTAAAGGGCATTCTTATAATAGGTAGCAAACTTGAGTTACAGTATGAACCTTTAAAAATAAGCTAGTTTTAGAAACATACAGTGCTGGAAAAAAAATATAGCAATTATTTGGTTCTAAAGTGGAAGAAAGTGAATGTTAGTTAAGATCTGAAATAGTGGGACAGTAACACTGTGGACCATTAGTTTTAAACCTTAAGGTATGTTTGGTATGTTTTATTACGTCTCTCACTAGTTTTGGAAGCTGAGGCCCTGAAATGTGAACTTGTTTCCTTTTTTTAATAATGTATGTTATGTTAACCAGTGCTTTTATTTTATCCCTAAATCTCTAGGTGCTGAAGTGTTGTATATGAACATGTCAGCATACAACGAAGGCCGGCTCCAGTCATCTTTCTGGATTGTTGATAAACAGCATGTGTACATTGGAAGTGCCAGCCTAGACTGGAGGTCACTGGGACAGGTAATTTAATTGAAAAAGTCATCCTATACCCTTTGAGGCTATAATGAGGGGGAAAAATTTAATGTTTTGAGGCTAGCAAGTGGAGATGGCTGACTTCCTGAGAGTTTGCTGGCATAAGTGCCAACATCAAAAACTGTACTGCCACGGTTTTAATGACTCTTCTGTGTTGGTAAAAGTGTATTACTATATATTTTTCTTCTTTTCATTGGAATAGTTATGTTCAACAGTTATCGTTTGGGTGAAATTTAAAAAAAAAATTGATTTCCTTTATTGATTTCTGTGATGCTTTTGTAGTTTGAAGATTGTAAATTCTGGTTTTTGAAAAAAAAACAAAAACATGTGGACAAACCTGTTGGAAAACAAACCACTATGGAAACTCCATGGTATTGTTGTGAGCATGACCTAGTCTCTCTCATCTGCCGTTCAAATAAGGAAAAGGAAAATTTGGAAAGACTGAAATACCCACCATCTTTAGGGAGGGAGAGATTTGTGGGTACAGGAAGTCAAATAGCATGATGTTTTTGAGTGTTGTATGTATTGGAGAGAATTGTACATTTTGATTCTTTGTAAACAAGCAAGTTGAAGGATGTACTCTGAGGCGTCTTTGCCAACAACCAGGGCTGAGGACTCTCTACAGTCTGCAGCCATTTTCATGAAGTAATTAATCAGTAAATGCAGCTTATTTGCTTTCTTGTAGGTATTTATAGCTTTCTTCTCTCCACAACCATCTCAGGATTATCAACAGCTGCAATGTTCATTTTTCCTCCATACCACTGACTGTGGGAGGCTGCTGTTGATCATCTCAAGAAAGTGGAACCTGTGCTTTTAGATGTCAGTAACTGAAATGCACGACAGGGGAAAAAGAAGCAGCCCTAGATAGTTAGTTGCAGTAAAAGAAAGCTTATTTTTTAAATATGAGCAGAATCTCAGAGATGTGAATAATTTTGAAGATGCGGTCTAATGATTTTGTAAAGAAGAAGGCCTGTGTTGGTTTTGTTGATGATTTTAAGGGGTTTTTAAGCTAAGAGGCTGAAAGTCCAAATAAAAACAAATTAAACATTTAGTAAAGAAAGAATAAAGTAAATACATTTTTGGTGTTCCTATATGTATTAATTTATGTAAAAGGTAACTTTTTGAATGTTTACAAAAGAAGAATATTTGTACAGAGCAAGAAGAAATCTCTTTGAGTTCCAGTTAAAGAGAATCTGCTTTCAGTTAGTTAAGAAATGTATTCTAGGCTTTCAGAAGAGCCTAAGGAAATTAGAAGCTTGGCTCCTGTTGACATCAGATACGAGTATCCAATTCGCTTACCCTGGAGTTACAGGTTAATAAATCAGGTCAACTGTCAAAGAGATCTGATATGCAGTCCTAAAATAATAATCTGTCTTGAACTTGTCACAGAAGGGGTAAAATAAGCACAGAACTCTACCATTTTATTCTGAGTGCTTTCCTTGAGGAAAATGCTTTGTACACGCACATGAATTAATTTCCCCCAAGCCTTCACTGGGGGAAACACATCACTCACGGTCCTCATTATTGGAGTCCCAGCGTAGCTGCCAATGAGGGATCAGGTCTTCTCCTTGTCTTTCCTCTTTGCTCAAAGCAGCCTAAGAGAGTAAGGACTGAGTGTAACTGGGAAATGGTGAAGCCTGTCCCGAGCCATGCCCTTGCACCCGTGCTGCCTGCAGTAGCAGGGTAGGGCTTCTGCAGTTTTGCAGTGGGAAGGCAGGGAACTCACTGCAGATGCCACTGCATATTTCCTGTTACATCCTGGATTGCCTGCAGGGAAAGGACCATGAAAAGGCAGACGGGGCTCTTGATTAGTCACATATGGTTTCTTTGAATGCTTATCCCACTTTTAGAGTAACACAACTTGTGATTATTGAATCAGCAAACCACTTTGGCCAGTGTTACTAGATCTTGACGGCAAATCACAGAATGGAATGAGTCTCTGCTATTCTAGAAACATATGGTACTTGGGCCTGTCAAGCACAGCAGTTGTCTTCTCACTCAAACAGAACATCCAGTATGAGTCAGTCACCTTGTAGCTAACAATGTCTTGTCATTCAGCAGCACAGTTCCAGTGTAAATTATGCATGTGCATCCAGTTTTTTAATGTAATATCTAAAATGCAATGAAGAGTTTACGATTTTAACTGTGCAGGGATGTTATATCTTCTCAAGTGCCTTCCCCTGTATTTTCTAAGTGGATGTTTATTAGAATCATAGAATCATTTAGGTTGGAAGAGACCCTTGGGATCATCAAGTCAATGTTTTCTCTGTACTGAACCTTTGCATACATCCAGGCCAGTACACTGCATAATTCATATAGGAGCACCTACCTACTTCTCTGATGTGGTGGTTGCTCTAGAGATGCAGCAGGTCTCCACAGTATTTCACCCTGGGCTGTAGTCCCAAAACCTTCCTACCTCTTGCTTGCTAGGGTTCTAAAGATGTAGAAACATTTCTGTGACATAGCAGTACAGAGCATTCAGCATAACAGAGAATATTTATGCAAGGTTATTGTGGAAGATAACTGCATTCTCTTGCTATTCACCCTTCTTTGTGGGAGGATGGGCAGGGTGGGGGGAAACATAATTTAACAGCTCCTTAGAAAAAAATGTCAGGACTTAAATGTCCAAAGGTATTACCTAGGGTTCTTGGGTTTTACTACCTTTGTGGAGAATTATTCTCTACACTTATAAGCTGGACACTGGAAATCAGTCTAATATGAGGCTTACTGAGTTTTATTGCCATTTTCTTGATTTCCCAGCACTGACAAGAAGCAACACTAGTATTTCCTTTAAAAGTAAATTTTTTGCATCAGGGAGAGATTTTTATATACTGTATATATTACTTAGGGAATAACCTTTAAAGTTGCATGTATCCTTGTGCCTTCACTGTCAAAGTTTTAATACTTGCCAGAGTCTCAGCCTTGAAATGATAGGCAAGTCTGACAGCAGACTCTATTACCAAGTTTCATCATTACTTTTCAAGTAGAACTGTGTTTTGGGTGGGTTGCAAGTTTTCCAAAACTCTAATAATTTTGGCTGAAATAATCTGTCAGCTATGTGCTTCAGTCTGAAATCAAACCCCACAGGCAAATGAAAAGCACTGTTTAAACTCCCTGAAAAAAACCCAAGATTTTACAAGGATTTGCTGTTTTTTCATATATAGTGAAATTTTGATCTTTTCTTCCAACAGGTCTAGATTTGTTTCAGGGATGCATTTTTTTTTCTGATGTTATCAATATATGGCAAATACTGCCCAATTACACAGCCTGTTGAAAATTGCAGGTTATGAACAGCCAGGGTTTTACCACTTGCTTAGATAGGAAACACTTTCTTATATATAGTAAGCTGTATAAAATTTCATCAGTTGAAATAATCTTTCTATCAATCTAGTTTCTTTATGATAAGTTTTTGTAAGCTTATACAGTTTTTGTACCATTTTATCAGTAAGTTTATACAGTCTACCAGTTTGATGAAAGACTTCTGGAGAGTTGGTCTCGGTTTTTGTGGTGGCTTTCTGACTATGATTTAGGGGGGTAGGTACTAGTAGAGCAAAATGATGAAGATAAAATTTTAAAATGCACGTTGTACTTTTTATTTCATATAGGAATTCTATGTAATCAGCTAGTAATTAACTTCCATCTTCCACTTTACTGACATGCATTCGGGTAATGGTTGCAATTGATAAAGTATTTTCCCAGAGTTCCCAGACTCACAACTACTAAGAATTTAGTCTTGTTACCATCAAACAGGCCAAGCAATATAATTGGGCTGTTGCTGTGCAACCTGCTTAAATATATATTACAGATAACATGTCTGTTTTTATTCAGCACAGTGCATGCATCTACATTAAAACGTTTGCATGAAAAAGAATTCACTCAAATGTGCCTAAATTTAGGTTCATATACTGATTAATTTTTGGCTGTGGTTTGAACTAGTAACAATTGAGGTGGCTGTGGTGCTATATTCTAATTTCTAGTTTCTTGACCAGGTACCTTATTAATGTACATAAATAAAAGAAACTGTTTATATAACAATTGTTATGACCCATAATATTAACGCAGAACAAAAGCTAACAAAAGTCATGGGATTTGTTCTGTGATTCCCTCCAATAGTTCCAGCAGAGCTTGAAAATGCATCCAGCTCTTTAATTCTTTTAAGAAATGTGAGGTTTGTAGTACAGACAGAAGAATTAATCAGCTCAAGAAACACTTCTGGAGTTCTTCATGCTAACATTTTTAGAAAAGTTTTATTCACACATGAATAATTAAATCCAGTGCAGTGGGTACACAACTGTAACGGATTAGTTAAACCAATTCAGAAAAATACATTTATGTGCAACAAATAATCAGCCCTTGGAAAATTCTCTTTCTGAAAATTATTGAAACAAGTAAAATTAATCCAATTGTCTTCACTGGAAGTAGAATCAAGCTAATATTAATGTAGCAAATAATAATAGCCAAATATCCTGAATGCTAACAGGTAGCAAGCAGTTAGGTGTATCTGGGGGGGCTATTGTCCAAATTCAAATGTTTAAGCTCTCAAGCATGCTGCTTACTCCCAGTAATTTAATTAGAGTCTGACTGTAAATACAAGCCTAAAAGAAAATGCCATATTCAGAGTCCTCCACTTCCTGAAGAGACATGAGCCAGAACCACCAGTGAGAGGCAGCTCACGCCTTGTGCTTTTGCACAGAAACTGGGCTGGGGGAAAAGCGAGTCTTGGTGTGCCAGAAAATAGGGAGTGCTGGAAAGAAGTGGGCTTGGAGAAAAGAAGAATGTGAAGTTCCCAGCTGGAGGAAAAATCCGGGGAATGGGGAAGATCCTGGAGATCAGGGAGATGTTGAGCAGATGGAAGCCAGGAAATGTGCCGGTGACACTATCTGGTGATGCCTGAGACAAGTAACAGTGAGCAGCCACGCAGCAATGACTGACCCAACTTTCTGCCCGGGCATGCTCAGCCAGCAGCCACCTTCCTGCAGGGATGGAAGGTATGGGTGGAAAGTATGAAAGATAATTAAGTAGTTGCCAAAGCTCTCATCTCATTGCTTCTTAAACAAACCCCAGTATTGAGATCCAGTGCAAGTAGCCGTTTACTCCTTCTTGCCTGTGACATCTTAAAAGCATTATCTCAGAAAGTTCTGCTTAAACTTTGGCTCAGATGATGTCCAGGAAATATTCCTAACCAGACCTATGATTTTTTCTTAGTTAGCTGTGTAAGAACTCCTAGTAGAGGATTTTTCTTTTTAAGATGCCTCAAGCACATATATTTTCTGGATTGTTTATTATTCTGATTGTTGTAAATTCAGACCAGTTTAAGTTGAATGGCTGTAAACTGGTTTGTTTTGGTTTGTTTTTCTTTTAAGGGACAAAAACTTAACCATATAAACTTGCTCTCATTTTCCACTTATTTGATGTCTTTGTTGGATTCTTTGTGTGATTTCGGTCACCAGTGCAAAGTAAGACTTCAGAAAGGCATTTGATTGTCTCTTTGTCTTAATAATGCATCAGGAGGAGGACTGGAAAAATAACTGACGTTCACTGATGTATTTATTTATGAAGACATATTAAATCTTGGTAAATTGGGCTTGGTGTTATAAGCAGAACTTTTTGACCTTGCTGCTTTCATGAAATGGGTTCAGGCAGTGTTTCAAATAGCAGAAGTTTATCTAATCACCTCTGTTGCAAAGGATCGATGATTTGTTCTTGCTGACTCTCAACAGTGCCTTGGAGCACTTCTGAAGCTCCAGGTGTGGTGGTTGCATATCTGACAGGACTGCTAAACAGCACTGTTTCCTTTTCAGGCATTTTTCCCTCCGTCCTTCTCTTACTCTCTTCTTGTTATAAGCTAGAAACTGCTGGCTTTATCCACATAATTTAAGGTAATTAGAAAATTAGATAAACAGTCCCAAGTCTGTTTATTGGGTTGGAAAAGGTGACCTGTTTTATCCAAGGAGTTAGGTTTTTGCTTGATACACCTAAGATGCTAAATAAATATACAGGAGGGTGAAAATACTCAAGAAGGTAAGATGTGTGACAGTGCATGAATGAGAAACCCTATATAGACTACTTATTATTATGTAAAATGCATTTAGGAATGACTCCTACGGTACATGAACGTTGTAGCAGTTATGAATTATCAATTACATTTGAAGAATAAGTTGCCCAGTTCATTTACTCTGTTAATAATTGAATTGAATCAACAGCCACATTAGCTGTGAGATATTAAGAGCTATGAATATTCATTATTCAAAGAAGGTTTATTAAACAACGGTAGATACAGTAGATAAGCAAAGTCATGTTTTTTACGATTAACATTAATCATCTGGTGCATACTTACAGTGAAAGTATATTGCATTCTGAATTTTCTGAAATTATGTACTCTATTAGAAAAGAAAAAAAAAAACACGAAATCCCCCAGCCAGTCAAGTAGATACATTTAGAATCATAGAACGGTTAGAGTTGGAAGGGACCTTAAAGATCATCAAGTTCCAACCCCCTGCCATGGGCAGGGACACCTTCCACTAGAGCAAGTTGCTCAAGGCCCCATCCAGCCTGGCCTTGAACACTTGCAGGGAAGGGACATCCCCAACTTCCCTGGGCAAATTGTTCCAGTGCCTCACCACCCTCACAGTAAATAATTTCTTTCTAGTATCTAATCTAAATCTCCCTCTTTCAGTTTAAAGCCATTACCCCTTGTCGTGTCACTACACTTCCTGACAAAGTATCCATCCCCATCATCCCCGTAGGCTCCCTGTTCAGATACTGGAAGGCTGCTATAAGGTCTCCCTGGAGCCTTCTTATCTCCAGCCTGAACAACCCCAACTCTCAGCCTGTCAACACTTTTTATGTGTGTTGATTTTAAGTAAAATGTAATGACCCAATATTTTAGTTGTTTTAGTGTGAATTAGTTTTTTGGATAGAGCTATATGAAGATTTATAGCAGGGTGGTTGCAGGAATCCTTGGAATGTTGCTGCATGTCTTCCCTCTTATCAGCAGAGTCAGGAGAAAACTGGACTGAGAGATCCTGGAGGTTTCAATTTAGTTGTTGAGGCTCTCCTTATAATGCAGGGGAAAAAAACAACAACAACAAAACAAACAAACAAACAAACAAACAAAAACCCCAAACAAACCAAAAGAAGCAGTTATATCAGCAGTTATAATTCTTCTCTGCCAACTTCTCCTCCTCTTGTCTTCTGAGACATAGATTGATAACCTTTTTTTCTCCCTACTCTGAGATGACAAGAATTGGGAGATGAATATGTTATCTCAGCTACTGAGAGCTATGTCTAAAAGAGAGTTTGGGGGCAATTTTAGATTGTGGGAATATTGGAGGAGCAACCCTTTGATTGCTTGTGGTGGGAGGTAGAATCAGTTGAAAGAAATCCATGTGGTTCTTTACTCAAAAGTCTCATCCCAGTTATATTGAGGAGACTCATGCGGAGGAGTCACAACTTGAAAGCAGCACTTAGGGAGTGACAAAATTTATTCTGGGATTACTGCATCTTCTTTTGGACTCCATTTCTGGGGGTTCAGATCCAAATCAAAATTCAGGAAGCTCTGGGATACCACCAGGAGCAAATGCAACCCACGCTTCTTTTTATGTATCTCTCTCAGGAAAAGGGGAACGATCAAAGAATATCCTTGAAAACTGTATTTATTTGTGTGATCAAAAATTGTCCTCCCATATAATAAATGCTGGACTTCTATATGCTTCAAACTACTGTATCATCATAATCTCTTGTTTCTAGTCTCCCCAAAATCTTGCTATCATGGAGCCACTTCTCCAAACTGATCACTGAGACAGGATCTGCACTTTTGCAATTTCTGTTAATGGCAGTTGTACCCTATCTTTGCAGAACTGTATAGAACAAAAAGCATGCTATAATCACTCAGTCATTTATTTGAACTTCTATCTAAATGAGTCTTTTGAAGTTATGTAATGGTGCATCTGGTCCTTTTGAGATAAGATGCTTTATCTGACAGCTAGTGGAATTATATCTTTTCACTCAAGCAGAAGTTATATTGAGAGATTCTATTTGATATAATGGTCTTCTACTATGAACTACAGTTATGTCCCTGATGTACACTTTAGACCATTGCCAATCCTTACCATCTTCTTCTAATAATTTCCTTAATTTTCTTACAGTCCCAGTGGTGCTCAGTATCATTTTGCTATTAGTAAATTGAGCACAAACTCAAGTGTCCTATAACATTAAAAAAGGTTCTTTCAACTTCATCATCCACCAAGGTTCAATCAAGCTCAGATGGTGAAATGTTAGCTCGAAAATCCATGCAATGATACCCGTATATTCTATCTAAATCAATATTTCTGTGGTAAATAATATCTCTTATATATGACAGAGACTGTCTGCTTCTCAATAGTTGTGATATATTGTTTGCCCTTTGATCCACTCCTTTAAAAATCTCATGCTGTTAATCTGGTTTATTTCACTGGGATTATTTCTAGAACGAGCTAATGTCATAAAGGTGACATAAAAATGCAGCCCAGATATTCAAGCAGAGGTGAAGGATTCAAGAGATTAGGAAAACAATAATATCTAAGTAGATATTACAGAACTATATTAAGGGTTCAATACCGGTTTTGTGTATTTATTTCTTGCTGCATAGTAAACTAGTTGGATTGTCAAAACTCTGCTGTGATGCTATTACAGTTTATCCTTCAAAAGACAGACTGGAAATGTATTTATTATTTCCACTCAGTGCTTTTGGGCAGGGTCTCCATCTTTAACCAAATTTAGAGCAGTCTGATGCCTGGTACCATTCTCCAAGACAGCAGATTTTCTTTCTTTCTGTACTGGGTTTTTTTTTTGTTTTTGTTTCTTACCAGCAGGGAGGGAAGGTATGCTGCTCTTGGAAATGTGCACAACTCACAGCATGCATTTACCATGGTGTAAAGTTTGTATTTTTGGAATTCTGATGTTTTGTTTTATTTTTTAACTGAGACAGGCCACTTTTTCTGTTACATCCAGTAAATCAGTACAGTCAGCACTTCCTGTTCCTGTTTGAAATTTATTATCTGACCATGCATTATTTACAAATGAATCTCAGTGAAGAAATGGGATGTTTGGCCAGTTAAAGCCAAACAAGAACGTGGTTCATTTGGTGGCTACGCTTGTGTTCTGCATGTACTTCTGTTAGTGCCTGATAGTGCTGTTGGTTCCTCCTTGCTCCTGCAGGCTTCTGTTTTTGTGATCTAGTGAGTGGGAGCAGCATGGGGCTCTATATTCACCTTGCACTTGCAGCCAAAAAGACTCTTCATGCTTCCCCAGCTTGGCTGGTTTCTCTAGATGCAGAGCTGATTCCCAGCTGTGAGGTGACAGGAAGCTATTCCTGTTTATCATACTTCTTCCACTGTTGTGCTCCATTTCACATGCATTATCCACATTATGTGTTTGTATTCAGAGTAAGAGAGGGCAAAATACAGCTTGCTGTGTATTTTTATTTGATTTCTGTGGACTGTAGGAGTATGGTCATCACTCTGTCTCTGACCTCTGAAATTACTGATCTGTTTTCTTCTGTATATTTTTTTTTACTTGCTGTGAAAGTTCTGTAGAACAGGTTTACCTACTATTGGAGTAACTAATAAGAAATTGTAAATCAATAAATAATGCACCTGCAGAGCAATATGATGGAATATCCACTTTGAGCAGAGAAACTCCCTTCTTTCCAAAACAGCGTGGGACATTCAGGTAGTTGGATCTCCACAATGCAAAGGAAATAAGAAAGTTCTTTCTCCAGTAAAAATAACATTGTAATAACTTGCTTGCTCTTCAGTACTTGCCATACCATCGCTACATCTTAAAATAAACAAGAGTATAGAAGATGTTAGAAAGAGAGAGTGTATGGTTCTGGTTCTGGTTTGAGTGATCCCTCAGATACTTGACAACAGCACATTAGGATTAGCAGATGAGAGTTTTGGATGGGTTCTATAATTGTTGAGGGAACTGGATGCATGCAGGAATTTTGTAGCAGAACACACACAGTACACAAGCACATGGAAGATAGCAAATCATCCATGCAAGTGTGTACAAGACTACAGGTAGCCTTAAAGACCGGTGCTGCGATCTTGAAGCAAACAGGCAGGCAGTGTGGTAAACAGCACTGGTGGCATGTGCTTCCATGATTCAGTGGCCTAGAGAGAAGCCTCAGCAGCCTAAGAATTAAGCTATTCAAATTTAAGAAAATAAAAAAAAAATTAAAAAATATTTGGGAGGATCTCCCCAAAACTGCAGCAGAAATAGTGCACTGAGAAGTTTACTTGCCTTAAAAATAAATAGATAAATGCCATTGGTCACAGTGATGAGAATGGTTTCCAGGCCTCTGTAAGGTCTGCTGCAGCAATCAGTAAGACAGAAGAGCTTGATTTGAATTCACAGATCTTCCAACCAAGTGCACTCACAAGTTTCAGTCCTGCAGTTTCATTTGTGTTGTGTTAATTGAGAAACCCTGAAACAGTAAGACGTGCTGAGATGGCAATGTATATTAATGCAGGTGCTGCATTAGAATGGTTTTATGGTTTCTTTTCTGGAGGTGGCTTGCAGACAGCCTGTACACGGAAGCAGCAGAATCTGACCTGTTTGCACTGGTCTGTCCTGCCCACTGCTATTCTCAAGGCCAAGCTGGATTGCAGGGACAGGGCAAAAACATTTGTGCTGCAGTTTTGTGCCAGAGCTGGCTCGTGGAAAACTACTGCTGGAGTTCAGCAGCTGAGGGGTAGAGATGCCTGTGGAGTCAGAACTCTTAAGACCAATGGTCTTTTACAGTCATTTTGTTTGTCCTAGATAACAATACAGGTCATATACTCTGATCCAGGGGTTCCAGCATCTGTCTCACCAGCTGGTGGTAGAGTCTTAAATAATCAGTATACTGACATGGATATAAGAAAAAAATTGCAGTCGACACACCACTTTCCCAAAAACGTGATTTATGTTGCGCTGAAAGAGAACTTGTTCATTAAAAGCCAGCTGAATCTCTGAGGGGGAGCTTATGCACCACGGTCTGTTCTGTCATCTCCCACAAGAACTTGCTGGCAACTAATCTTGGTCAGTGATGTTAATGAATGGAGGCAGATTCCTCTCAGAGGGATTTAGTTATTAGCATACCCCATCAGATCAGTCTTGCTCAACTAAACAATTAAAATAACAACATTAAAATGATCATGGAAGTGTATTCCAAATATGTGGTTCCACCCACGCACACGCACTTTGATATTGCGTGGAGGATAGTTCCCATCTAGATTAGTATTTTAATTCAGAACTGCCTTAACTCCAAAGGTTCCCAAATTCCAGTTGCCTCCAGTTTAAGAGTGCAATCCTTTCGTGGAAAACTGGGTTTGTTATTGTCCTCTGAAAAAGGCACACAGTAAATCAGGCTGAAACACAGTGTAATAAATCTCTATGAGTCAGGGCAAGGAAGGACAATAATTTCAGTCATTCTATGAAAAGAATAATGGTTCTGCAGTTCAGTGTAAAATCTCATCTTTCTAAAACCGTAAGTCATCAAGCAGAACAAAACAGATTCTGAAAAAGCATTCCTTCCATATGAATGTGCAAAATTAATGGCACAATTAATTAAACCTCCTCAGATTTTGATATAGTTGTCACAAGCATCAGGACCTAGTTTGGAAGTCATCATACAGTCACTTTTCTTTACTTTGCTATGTAAATGGTAGTCACCAAAACAATGACATCATTGGTGTTTGTGTGGAACTGCTTAACTACTAATCGCTGTTTGAGGGAGGTGCATTGGGCAGGCAGCACTCACAACGGGAAATGTGAGGTGTACCTTCA
The DNA here is from genome assembly GCA_013400555.1 of Jacana jacana. Classification (NCBI taxonomy): domain Eukaryota; kingdom Metazoa; phylum Chordata; class Aves; order Charadriiformes; family Jacanidae; genus Jacana; species Jacana jacana. The sequence goes on along the minus strand of VZTM01000004.1, from coordinate 28,025 downwards.
GAAAGTTGCAGAAGTCATGAGAATTCCTCTATCAGACAGTCAGATTTTTGCAATCAATACAATGATTTATCAGGCATTTTTTTTTAAATGTAATGGTAGATACAGTAGATTTCTGTGAAGGGGTACAGTAGGTTGTGTAAATGGGTCTGCTGCACAGGCACAGAACCTACTTGTCGTGGTTTTGACCAATCGGACAGATGATGACCCCTCCTCCCCCCCCCAAGGAAAAGAGAGGAGAGGAAAGGATTAAGAGATTCAGGAGTTTAGATAAAAACTAAACTACTTTAATGAAATATCAATAACAATAATATAATAAACAATAAAAAGAAAAATTAAAAAATATAAAAGAAAGGATACAGGAAAAAAGTATACAGTCTATACAAAACCGTATCAGGCTCCCAGGATGATGATCATGTCACCAGCAGCACCAGTGAACGTCCCAGGCTGGACTCGGTGACCGGCAGGAGCTGGATTCCAGATCAGTATCAAAGGCAGACGAACAGACAGGGTCCTCCTCAGACGTCAGCCATTGAAGGAAGAAAAAACTAATACCCCCTTGATCCCTCAGCTTTTTTTACTGAGCATGATGCGGATGGGATGGAATACCCTAATTGGCCAGTTTTAGGTCACCTGACAAAATTCCCTGACCTTGGTTGTTCTAGCAGTAAGTATAAGCAAGGACCTCTCTGCATACCATCCCTTGGCATAATCAGGTCTTATCACTATGAGACGAAGCACTCTCTGAACAATGTGCTGTTAATTTCAGACTTTAGTTAGTTAGAAGAGGCCCAGCTAAAAAAGTAAAACTACTGAACAGAAAATTGGTTTGTTTTACCTCAAACCAGAACATTACTTATACCACAAGTATACACCATGAACATATACTACAGTTTCACAATGTGTGTTCTGCCTATTAAGGTAATGTATTCAAAACTTTGTAACTTACATTTTATTACCTTCAACTCTGCACGTGCTGTAACAAAGAACACAGTTTAAACAGAAATTATGAAATAAATTTGATCTTCCGGTTTTATGACTGGAAGTTAGTGTGAATGCTGAATTGGAATAACATGTTTTCAGGTATTTTTCAGGTATTTCTTTGATTTTCCTATAAGGTGGTTATTACCTCGTATTGCTGAGGGAAATGCCATCAAACCTAAAGTTGTCTCACACTTGATTTATGTGGCTTTTTTTCCTCTTCATTCTGTTCAACGTTAACTTATGTAAGAGCTATGTTGACTTTTATTAGTGTATTAAATCTCTGACATCTTTGGCACGCGGTACTTCTGTTACTTGCAGAAGGAATGTTAAACATTATTTAGAAGTAAACAAGTTTTACCTCCACAGGGGCAGCATCTACCATGATTTGAGGTAGAAGGCCGTGTCATGACCTTATGCAATGAACAGATTAATATTCTTCTTTCTCATGATGATAAAGCCATAGCGTGCATTACTACTATTTGCTCATGTACTAGCAGCCAGCTGACATTTCTGCTGAATTCACTACTTCATCAAGTACAAAGAGGATTTCAGATGACCCAAATGACCTTTACCTGCTTGTGCAACACAGTGGTTTTGCAGAAAGAGGGAATTAAGGAAGCTTGAGTCAGTAAGACCCTATTGTTAGGGTCAGGAGGCACAAACATGATGTATTAATTTAATTTAAATTTTTCTTTATAGAATATGCAGGGATCATATTTTTACAGGAGGCATTGCCTACATGTTGAAGCAGCCAGAAACCCCACAAATATCTAAGGTGGCTACTCAGAAGAATAGGACAAAGAGCAAGTATGGATTTCTGAAATATCTTTTTATATAGGCTAACCGTTGTCCTGGGGCTGCCTGTTCTGCTAAATTACTTTACCTGTCTGAAGCAGTTGGATTCCTAGCTTACCTCAAGGTCCCACACACTGAATTTAATCAAGTTTCAGTCAAAAATTAATTAGATTCTTTGGCCCTCTGCTTTTATCATGAGAAGAGGTTTCTCATTCTGATCAGGTAGCCTGGCAAGGCTCAAAAGTTACAGCAATAATTCATATGCAATGTCATTGTCCCAGTTCACGTGCACAGCATGCCTGCCACCCACCCCTATCCGGTTTGCAAGAGGAAAACCCACTGTGTGTGTCAGTAATGTTATAAATAATGCATCCAATTAGTCAACTACGTGCTGTTGCAGTTCCCTGAAGCCCATGAATCTGAAAGCCCCAAAGAAACTGCACTTTAGGAGAAATGGTTAGACATAAATACTGCCCTTATTGAGAGGTCAGGCCTTTGCCCTCTCCTCTGTGTTGTACAGCAGCAGACGTAGGCAGGTTGCCCCTTGCAGCGTTACATGGGATGAGAATAAATACTAAGAGCTTGTGCTGTGATTTCCAGCTGCGTGAGGGAGATGCAAGATAAGGGCTGACAGGCCAGGCTCCAATGCAGGGAAGATGCAAAGAGGCAGTGGGATGTATGTGTGTGTGTGTTCGCATGGTAAAGGAGAGCCCAGGCCTTTCCAGAAGCTGGCTGGATCTTGCACTTCACCTATTAATTTTTTTATGGTTCCACTGAGGCAGTGAATTCTCTAATGTCATATGAATGACACCAGTACTGAAATGTGATGCAGCTTGCCAGCAGTGAGATGGAGGCCAGCACAACGTGGTCCCTTTCTTCCCAGCCTGCCCTTTTCTTTGATACAGGGAACAAAAACTGTGTTTCAAAAGAGAAACAGAATTAAATTAGAATTCACATTAATTAGATTTCCTGCAGTAAAACAAGAAATAAATCAAACATGATCCTGGAAAAACAGTTTCTTGCAGTTGCAAGCTTGCTTTTCCCCTAAAGAGACACTTATGCTTGCTTTGAGGGGGTAATGAAACTGTAAACTGAGAAGTCATTTGAAAATGATAAATTAGGCCGTGATTATGCCAAGTGATATTAATTATTCTGATAAACTCTATAGCGAGGAATTTTTAACGGGTTCAGTTCCGCCTTCTGGCTTGCTCTGACGAGCAGCAATGTGTCAGGCTTGGTTTGTTAGTGAACTTCATCAACAGCGGGAAGAAAGCCCAAACTTGCAATCTTGGTTCTGTGCTAGGTTCTACAGGAACATCATCACAGAGTGGTCCAGGATTTAAACAAATCATATTTGTATTATTATTATTATTTGTACAAACAATTATTTTTGCTGAGTTTTCCATATCAAAAGAGCAGATGGCTAAAAAGGAAAAATCAGGATGGGTTTTTGCCTAATCTCACAGGATTTCTGTTTTTCTGCTCTGAAGCTGCATTGCTTCCACTTCCTCAGAAAGTTCTGAGAAAGTAAACCACACTATATTAAAACTTCTGCCTGGGTTTCTAGCCCGCTTTGCCTCTCAGTAGCAGCACCTTTCAGCAGAAATGAAACGCTGAACCTATTGTGGTTTTCATAAGATCAGGGTACTATGCAAAATAATGGTAGGACTATCTGCTCAATGTAAGGTGAAGTGGAAATTAGTAGAGCATGACTGTGCGGTTTTGTGTTCTTGACCTTTGGACCAGTAGAAAAAGGAATGAGGCACAAAAATGATGAGCTCCTAAAAATATCTCCCCTGTTTTATCGTGGCAGCTTTTTGCCATTAGGTAAATAATGTAAAAATAAGTTGAAGCATGAAGTTGTAACTTCCCTGGGAATTTTATTCTGCAAGAACAACAGACCCAAATCTAGTAACTGGACGTTCTGAAGCTGAGAATTAAAGACCAGTGAACTGCTAGTGACTGCCAACTTAAATGTGCTTTATCAGCTCCAGTGGGGTACAGTGAGTCCACTTATGTCCCTTCCTTTGTTTTAGTGAGAGCCTGCCATGGCTTTACAGCAACATTCAGTGCCAATGCTGGGCACACTCTGTGGAATGCATCGCCTCTTCTTGGTCACACGCTCAGATTTATTACCAGCACAGTGCCTTGAGTGACAGTTTTCCATTTTCAGTGATGGGATCAAGTTCCCAGCTCAGGTTGAGACTGCATTCTTATGTCAAGCTCACTGGAGAATGGTAAAAAATGAAGCTAGGAATTTCAAAATACCATTTATTCAATAAAAGAGTCTATAGAAAATAGGAACAATAGTTATAATGAAACAGTTAATCTCAAAATTTAACCTGTTTAAATTCTTTAAGTCATCTTCCAAGGCAATTTGCCATTTTTAAAATAACAGGGAATTAATGTAAGAACATTTATTGTGCTGTAGATTATTTCTGACATCCAAAGATACTGTTCATTTAAATTTTGCATTTATTCACTCTCAGTTTAATCCAGACAGTTTTGCTAACTTTCTGAGAATACAGTGCTTTACCACCAATATTAATCTTTTCTATTTAGTATTTCCCAACAGTAGCATAGCTCACGTGTTCTTACCAACAAGGGAGAAAAGAGTGGAACTCGGAGCACCGGTTCTTAGGTCTCTCCCTCTCCATTACTGATGGTCAGTCCTATCAGAATGCCCCTCCCTTCCTGCACCACCTCCACAGGCCACTGCTCAGCTGTTACCTGTGCCTGGCGTGGGACTGGCACACAGATCTGCTCAGCGGGTTTTGGTTGAGAGGTAAAGAATAGCTGCACAGAAGGCAGCATAGATGATGCTACATGTGATTGGAAAAGATTCACTGAACATTAAATGATACTAGATGAAAACATAAGGGAGATTTTGCAGTAGGGATCAGGCAAAACTGATAACCAAATGAAAAGGAACCGTATGTTTGGAGTGCAGGCAAGCCAAATAATTGGAAAACATTTTATTAAAAAATAATGAGTTTATGAGTTATATATTTTAATGTGTAAATATCTGCAGTTGGCTCTAAGGTGGTAGGTAATACATTTGCAAATTAATTTTCTTTAGAAGCTACTAAAAAATCTTTGGTCCTTTTATGCCTTATTAATTGATTTATCAATATAGCATGGGTTTTATTATTCTGTCATTCTACCCTGCTGTGATTCTGGTTTTGCTCAGTCATTCATTTGGAAATTGGTCATTAAAAAAATCACAGGTTTGAAAGTGTAATAAAATCCATTTTCAAACACAGATAAATGGCAGGTGTACACACAGTCCTGTATATAAAAAACTTGGTGAATTTAGTGCACAGTAGACTTCCTGTAGTTAATCCAGTTTCTCTAGCATAGACAACAGATGCCTGGCACCTGTTGGTGTCCAGGGCTCTTGGGCTAATGGCAGTTTATGCCCAAGGAGAGCTGCCCATCATTTGCAGGATCAGGCTTGAATGTGAGCAATTACTAAAAACTTCTACTTTAAGTGAAAATAACCAGGAGTTTTCTAAAGCCTCCTACTAGGGTTGCCACAATTGAGATATTGCAAGCTGTGAACCAGATTGTGCCACTCTTATCTAGGTCAAATAGTACCTTGCCTACACAGTGGGGTTGTCTCTTAAGAGCGTAGCTCAAAGTAAATGTATAAGACGCTGTCTAGTCTGCACAGTGCAGGATAAGGACACATCGTACACCCCTCGTCTAACCCATGATCCAAATATATTTGAAAAGTCTTGCTGAGACTGTTTCTCAGTTGAGGAAGCTTTCATGTTATTGGTCCACAACCTGTACTGTTCTTTCCCCGTGTTCTTTTAATCTTGCATATGACGCCTACAAACGTACAAGGGAAAAGAATAAGCAGAAATTCCTGTTTGTGAAATCCTGCTCTTTGTCCAGTCTACTAAGGAATTCCTCCTTTTGTCATAGACATCAGTATTTTTTCTAGTTAGGCCATAGTTATTACTTTTTGCACCTGATTTCTATAGTTAGAGCATCACTGTACAGTTGTGTATGAGCCTCCATTTCTTGAGTCTTGTTTAACTTTTCACTCCTCTGGTGCTTGAAGAAAGCCCTTATTGGCAAGAAAGAAAAATGGCGGTTTGGTAGCCATTAGTAATTGCTCTGCAGAAATGTAAATGGCATGGGGAACAAGGAAAAAAAGCTCCTGTGTTTTACCTTCTTTGAGAAGAGCACTTGTGGTGGCTCTGAACAGAGAGGGAAAGAAACACATGAGACGAAACAAAATTCTCTATCTGAAAACCATTGCTGTCCTCTGACCCCAGCACCTGCTCTGACAATATCACTCACAAACAACTCTACGACTTTAACATCCAAATATTTCAGTTTTGAGACAATCAAATTCAAGACTACTCATTTTCATTCCAGATTTATCTTCCTTAGTGTTATAAAGGATTTCTTGAGATCATCCTTGCTTTAATTTTTCAGTGATGATTTCATTACTGGGTGAGGTGCTTTTAAGAACTCAGGATGAAGAAATCCTTCCCTTGCCTTAAGAGCACTTGCCCTAAGGATTTTACCTTACGAGATATCTCAGATGATGCTTACCTGCAAGTTTCAGGCACTGTGAATCAGGGAGCAACACTCCGATTTTGCTTCTTTCAATATAAATGTTTTTTTCTACTTCTCCTCTGAGACTATTAAAAAAAGAGAAGTCTATAATAACAGAAGCTCTCAAACTGAAGAGAAAGTCTCTTCCCTTATCTAGACGACATGCCACTTCATAATGAATCTGTCACTAGCACATCCTTGCTGCCCACTCTCTGCTGCAATGCCTGCAGGATGACAGGCTTTGTGATTAACTGGAAAAAGAGCAGTCTCTCCTCACCTCAGAGAATGGGAGTGAAAATAGGCTCAGTGTGGAAGACGCTTCCGAAACAGAGTATTTTTTGGTCTCCAAACATACTAGGGCTGTTCTACAAGAAACGAGACAGTTGGGGTTGTGCTGCGTACATGTGGGCACTCTTTGTATTGTCTTTTCAAGATGATGTAACATATGTAAATCAAGATGATCATGAGGTAACCGGTTGACATCAAACTGACTTTCCTAAGAAAATGAGATCTTCACATTAAGCATTGGGATTTCTGTCTGCCCTCTTCCAGTAACTTTGAATCTATTTTTCAGGTTCAGTGAAATTTGAACTTAAGTTCATAAAAGCTTAATGAAAACGGGCAGCTGGGTAAAGAGGAAAACTGTTTTCCCAGTAAAGGAAAGGAGAAGCCCAGTCTGTGCCGTGTACCAGGGAATCCACATAGGGGAAAGCTCTTATCACAGCTTCAGAAGCAGGAAAAGCTTTGATCAGTGCTTGCCTCTAGAGAAGCCAACTGCAAAACACCAACACCAAGGGAAGCCAGGGTTCAGCGCTGCACCGTAAACACAACTCTTGAAATAGCATGGTTCCAGTTGGTGATTTGAGTATAATTGCTGTGAATGGCTGAGTGCCAGGGCCTCGGGCATCTTGGGCAACCTTGGCTCCTGTGGACGCCTGCTCCCACCGAAGGGTGAGGTCCCTGTGCAAAACCTGTTGGTCCCTCTGTGTGTCTGCTCATGGGGAGAGGCTGGCAGTAAAGCACGGCAATGCTTCATTTTGCAGTCAGGCTAGGTGTCCATCTGTGAAAACTGCACTTCAAAAACCCCATTAGTGCCCCAGGCATCCTCCCTGTCTCTGCACATGAAGAAGCACTTAGGCAGAAGGGCAGTCCTTTAACTCACAGAGAGGGACAGGACACATTGCAAGCATGCCTGCTCCAAGAAGAGCGGCTCACACAAATGCAATCCTGGCAGTTTCTGGTGTGCCATGAGGACATTGTTTCATCTTTACTTTTAATGCAAAGGATAAAGTGGAATAGTAATAACGGGACTGATAAATGAAAGGAAAACTGTAACCACATAATTATGTCAGAATCAACTAACAGCCGTGAAAAGCCGATTAAACCACATTATGCAGACACATGTAACAGAATACTATTAGTAAGTCCTTTGCAGTGGCATGCCTAGCAATTAAGAGAACAGTATTGGCAGCACACAGTGAAAACAGTGATAATGTATAGTTAAAAATGTTTGGACACAAACAGAGTATAGCGGACAAGGGACAGCCTAGAAGCGAATACAGGAGCATCCTCAAAGATACCAGCACCCAGGGGAAAAACCAAAGGTGTTATTCCAAATAAGCTTTTTTTGATTAGGATGTTGGACGTAGCTTGGAATAATTTCTGTTTATCATCAAAATGAATTTGTGGGCTTATCCATAAATGAGGGCTGCAGTGCAGCAAGTAGTCTGTATTTTCCAACTCTTCACAAGTTTCAGGTTGTGCAGGCTAATGGAGGAATCCCACATTTGCAATTAATTAAAGAAGCTCGCAGAAATATTCTGATTTGGGCAGTAAGAACATTAGGTAATGTTTCTCTGGTTGCACCTATTCAGTAAGTATTTGGGAATGAGATCTCTCAACATTGTATGTTCTCCTGTATGTGGTATTTCCAGGTCAGGGACCTGAGGAAGGTGTCACCCATCGGTTTCTTTCTCGTTGGAATATTGGGATTTGTTGTTTTCTCTTACCCACCATAGAAAGAGCTGAAGGTTCAGTTCGATCCTTCACTTCCTTTTCTCTGCCTACTCTTGCAGGGTGGTTCTCATATGCAGTCGGGGAGTACTTTGCAGGAGCAAGCTCTGAGATAACATTTAGTGTGGGGTTCAGAGTTCCCACAGGCATTACAGAAAGATATGCTTCTGCCAGAAACTACTCCATGTAGTTGTGGAGAGCTCATCTAATGGAGTAAAACCATCAGGGATCTTTTGGTGACACAAGATGAGCATTCTGTAGAGTTCATACTCCCCTTATTTTCCTCCCTGTGCCAGACAGACTTATGAGATGCTACCAAGCGAGTTTGCTTGGTGAAAACCAGCATGTTTCCTTTAAATATATATTCTAGGTATTGTTTTCAAACATCTACATGCAGGTTTTCTTCTTGCTTTATTTTTGGAGATAGCTGAACTCGTGTTAAATGCAGATAATGAGAGGTCAATAGCATTTGGGCCCACAGCAGTGCTTTCCTGAGCTGTTATAAAGCAAAGGAAGGGAGAGACTGTGTGTGGTTACACTTTGATTACAGAAGCCAAGCAATATATTTATAAATGAACTTCTGTCAATGGCTTAAGTACTAGGGATCTGCAATTAATGAAATCTCTGCCAAACCAAGATTTATGATGACCAGGAGACATGTCTCTACAAGTAAAGAGTGAGACTGCATCCATAGAAAGTTAAAGTATTTAATAGTACTACAATGTCTGTATTTATTTGGGCTATTTTCCTCATACTTCGTATTTGAGAATGTTGATGGTTACAGAGTACTCTTCAAGAGAGAAGAGTAACATTATCTCCATTTTCACATGAGAAGAAACTGACAGAAATTTGGAGTTCCCTAGGTGAGGTACCATACCATAGCTATGGGGGAATTAAGAACCCAACCTTGTGTTGTCCTAATTGGGTATACCATATATTGAATCATGCTGGATTTAATAGCACAGTAAATTTGGCTACTGATTAATCACCTGTTTCTTCATCCTTTTCTTTGAAGCTGGAGCATCATATTCCTTCTCCAGCAAAGAAATAATTTAAGCCAGTTACTTTCACCTTTTCCAGAACTGACAGAAAACAAATTGTTTTTGAAGTATGAAACTGTCACTGGTAGCAGATTGTGCTCCTGCATCATCCAGCACAAAGGATGCTTTTCCTGTAAACAAAATAATATAGAAATAATAAATAAATAAAATCCTCACTGTAGGCAAAGTAGTAAACTTTGGGCAGTGCCTATAACAAAAATGGTGCTTATGACAAATGGGTATCACTCCTAAGTTGTGTCTGTCCATAAAGTGTGTTGTATTCTATCAGGACATGCACTGAATGCACAAACCCTGCTACAGCTGTAAGGATTTAGCTTATGTGCTTGCCTTTAAAAGAGCATTGTTAGGAACGTTTTTGTAGCTGACAGTACCATTGCTGAACTCAAGGCACGCTTCTGGAAGATGCCCCTCAGACACTCTTACATTCTTGCTGCATTCCGCAGAACCATCAGCCAAAATATCACTAATGGTACAAACTTTTAATTTCACAGATGAAGGAACTTGGCGTCATCGTATACAACTGTAGCTGCCTGGTGCTGGATTTACAAAGGATATTTGCCCTGTATAGCTCATTAAGATACAAGAATAAAATACCCCCAAGTTGGTCTAAGAGACTATACGGAGTGTACGATACTCAAAATAAACTGACGTTACAGCTGAACGAGACAAAATCTGAAGCTTTTGTGTCGGTAAGTTCTGAAAAAGAGGTACAGAGAGGGATGGAAGGGAAGAAACTTACTTAACCCACCACATTTTTGGAAAACCTGGAAATTTAACATCTGCTTAATTGCCTAATATTGTCCTTTATGAACTACAGAGTAGTGAGACCAGCTTAGGTAGATGTTTGTAGCACCTGTGACAATAATCGCAAGTGTCTTTTTGCTGATACGGAGTTCACAGCTCCCTGCAGTAAGTCCATCATAATGCCATCTTCTCCCTGACAGATACCACCAGGGAGAAATTACTATGGAAGGTAAAAACCATGCAAAGGAACTTATATGGTGTAAATTAAACCTATGTTTCAGTATTTCTCTAAATTGGCCCTAACAGAAGAAGACGCACATTACTATGTCCTTAACCAAAAGCATCTAGTAAAACTGAGGCTCATGTGAGTGACTGGAAACTCAAGTATACAGATAAGACCTTCACAAGACAGAACTTGATTGATAGTCTCATAATTCTGTAAAGCAAAATCATTCTCTTCTCTGAGAAAAGGGTTATTCCAATAGGTATACTTTTGTGGAGAAGTCTGTAGTTGAAACGTTTTTTAAAAGTTATTTGGCTTTTCCTATGGTGCAGAGGAGAAAAATAGCAATTTATTTTTTCTTCATCCTCATTTCTGTGACATTGTTCTTACATACAATTTGCCAGGACTGAAGGTAGTGCAGAATTTCGTTTGAGCATTATTCTCTTTCCCTTTCTCTGTATTGTTAGCATGTTTCCTCTCGTGCTTAAACAATAGGGAGGCTCCTAAAATTGTGTTATTTATTTACACTTGTTAGAAAGCAAATGACTTGAGACTGTTAATCAGACTTCTAAAATGATAGAGACTAGGCTTGATATCAGAGCGTGCATTTTTAACAACATAATTTATAAGGATTAATCCTCTTCACCCTGTCCCACAGAAAGCATTCATACTTCTGTAGATCGTTATCTATTTTAGCTTTATTTTAAAATGACATTTTAAAACTTCCAAAATTCAAGCAGCAACCATCATCACTGTCTGGGAAGCACTGTCTGTGTGTGTACTTTTGATGGGATGCAATGGAGCAGTCCTCCATCTCATCAGCAATGTAGCAAACAGGGAAAAAGAGCAATAGAGATGATGGAAGACATCTCCCATTTTGGAGGCACTTACATGAGTAAAGCCCAAGCATTAACATTGCTGTCTGTTCCTGATCCAGCGGTAAGTAAAGAAGAAAGTCTCCATAAGCCAGGCAGCTCACTCAGGGCCTCTGCTGGGCAGTGGGAGTGCTGCTGCTCTTGCCCAGAACTGCTCTGCTCCTTCTCCGAGCCAAGTGTTACCCCTTTTTGTCTGGGACAGCACAACCCCTGTACAGGGGCAAGGCAAAGGTCCTGTTGCCCACTGAGAGTAAGGGCTTGTTTCTGCCCAGTGAAGAGAATTATCAAATGGGCATTTGATCAGAACAGCAAGTACTATACAATCAATGCTGAAGAAAGCACTGACATACTCTGTGACCACAGTGGGGGTCACAGGGTAACAAGTGGAAGGCCCAAGCATTAAGTGCTACCTTGGGAGCTTTAACAAGTTTTTCTTCTAATTATCTTCTAAATGTCCTTCACTTTCTGTTCCTTATATTGAGCACATATGAAAAAGACAATGGATAACATTCTTTAGCTGTTCTGGAACTTAAAACTTCTATTCAAGAAAATAGTAAAATGTGAGAATAAAAGCTTAGTGCAACAGCTTCCTAAATGTTTCAGGTAGTAGACATAAATTGTATCTAACAAAATCACGTTACACATTTGCTTGAATCAATACTCATTCTTTGAAAACATATTTCACTTTCAATGTTTGCTCTACATAAAACAACAAGCATAACATGCAGTCATTGATTAGGTTTTTTTATACTCAGATACCATGGCTTTAATGTTGCTTAGCAACAAGATAGTCTTCCAGTCTGATAAAACCTAAGATGTTTTAGTTGTGTTTCTTAGTGTTCAGGAATGGATCTGGAATATTAGCCTTGAAATCTTGCTATGGTTAATTTTCTGTCATTTTCTGAACTTAGTTGCAATAAATCCTTAAGAACACCAGTCAATGGTTAATGAACCACTGTGAATAGAGACAGTATTGAAAGAAAAAAGACTAATCAAAACCCCAGGAACTGTCCTTAAAGAAAACACACTAATCTAGATGTCAGCTGCAACTCAAGCAAATAACAAAGGTCAGAAGGTAATAAGCAGCAGGAAGGCAGTGGTGTGGCAGGGCCAGCTATTAAGAAAAAGACAAGTGGCACTCTACAAAGTGCCTTTAAGAACCTCTCCTCCCCAGAACTGTGCTGTTGTCTGTGAGCAACTTGGCAGCTCACTCCACACCTCTGTCCCTGCTCAGGCAGAAGAGCAGAAACAGACAGGCCATTCCTGCCACCTTCGCTTTGCTGGCACATTTGACAGCCCTAGACACAAAGCAGAAAACATGAAATCTGGACTTACCACTTACAGGCTCAGCATCAGGCAAAGAGTTAATTTGTATCTGAAGCTAGGTATCAAAGGTAAATTTCTGACAAAACCACAGCATCTGCCTGTGACAGTGACTGAGTAAATGATCACTCTGTGTGGAACTTTAAACAGAACTGACGTGTTAAACCTTAATTCCCAGTCACAAGTGATGGATCAGGCTCATGTGGCAAGAGCACAGATTTACTCTAACAGTGACCAGTCCTAGGACTTCTTGGAACAATATTCTCTGAAATGTAACTTCAACTAGAGCTTCTTTGATGACAGTGGATGTTCTGAAGTTTGTGTCATCTTCATTTTACCCACAGTTATATCTAAATGGTGAGGCTTTCAAGGGGAAATTAAGTAAATATCTCTCCTTGGTACCTTTGAGTATTCTAGCAGGGCAGTTGCAGTTATCAGTTAATACTCTCTGCTATAATAAAGGGTACTACTTGCCATCTCAAGAAGGATGGGGAGAAAAAATAAGTCGCATTTTAAATTACTAATTTGAACTTTTCCTTTCACAGAATTCACCTAAACTCTTCTGCCCAAAGGACAGAGTCCTGGATATTGAAGCTATATACAGTGTAATTGATGATGCAAAACAGTTTGTATACATTGCTGTCATGGACTACTTGCCGATCGTCATTGACACCAACGCTAAACGGTGAGTGTCTGTATCCAGGACTAGCACATTATCATAATGCCAATAAGAAAATGAACCCACAGGAGAGTAGTTACTACTGTGGACCAATTTCTTGGGGCCCAATTCTGCTCTTATTGAAATCAGTGAGAGTTCTGCCATTGACTTAAATGGGAGCAGAATTGGGACCTAAGAAGACATTTCCAGTTCTAGGTCCTAAGCTTTGGATCTGCCTATCGAAGGAGATCAGAAATTATCTAGTCTGACCATCTGCAAGTGACTGGCACCCAGGAATACAGGAACCTGCTTATACATGAATCCTATTTCTTACACTATTGTATTCACTATCTCAATACCACAGCTACTGGCATTTTATCAGTATCATACAGATATTCAACATGAGAGAGAGTGTGTGTGTGTGGTACATTAAGAGAGAAGTAACGTCATGAATTCTTGTATACTATGAGGGTGGTGAGGCGCTGGAAAAGGTTGCCCAGAGAATAGGCATGTGGATGCCCCAAGAACTTGGAATTGCTCAATGATCTTTATGGTTTCTCCCAACTCCAACCATTCTATGATTCCATATACATGAAAATTACAAATTCAGCACAGATCACATTTAAGTTCATATCACCTTTTGGTTAATGGAGTTGCTAAAAGCAAGCATACCCAAGTAATTTTTAAACACACTGTATGGACCACTGAAAAGCACTCATAATCCAAAACTGGAGCCATAATGTAGTAAAACCATCCAGCTCAGAATGTGAATATCCAGTGGTCCCTCCTAAACTCCATAACAATGGATTGAACATCTAGTAATGCTCACCGTTCCATCCAGGCACTTTATCTGACCACAGTTGAGCCAAACTAAACATGTTATGTGCTTTTTTCCAGTTTTGCATAATTAAAGATGTTTTGTTCAAAGTTTTAAAAAAAAACCAATCATTTGACTGGTATCAAGCATAAACTGTTTCAAATCCACAAGAGGTTGGTTTTTTTTTTTTTTTCAATAAACTCATTATGTATAGCCTCTGTTGCAGTGAAAGAATCCTGGGTAGTGCTGTAGGAACCTCAGTTTCATGATGTGCATCCCTCACATTTCTTCTTTGTGTTGGAAAGGAACTCAGTACATAGAACTGTTACAGTGCTGCGGTTGTTACTTTCTCCTGTACTCTTTACTTTGTTCTCGTGCCTGAAGAATTACAAAATCTGTTGGATTAGGGAGATCCAGGGAAGCCACCTGTGTGAAGTCTTTTCTTACATCATGGCTTTGTGTTTGAGGCTCTGCCACAGCTTCACTATCTTGCCAACTCCCAGTTCTCACTTGCAAGTTATTTTCTGGCCTTGTAGGGCCCAGACTTCATGAGGTCGAATGGTCGAATGCATTGAGGCTGCTGGAATAAATGCATTTTGTTTGTCTAATTCTCCCTGTCTTGACCTGGTTCCACAACACTAACTAGCACTTGATTGTGAAACTAGCACCATGGAAGCCACCATCCCATTCATGAGAGAATTTCTGCAATTCTCATCAGGGATAAAAGGTAGCATCCTCCTTAAATGACCAATAGTCTTCTGCTACTGAAGGCTGCAGACAACCTGCATAGCAGCAGATCTTCTTTTACCAAGCAAGGAATTAAAGAAGGCATTCTAGTCCCCAGACCGTATGGTCCTAGTACAGAGGGGAAAAATGATGGCATTCAGAGAGGGATCCAGTGTTCCCTTGTATAACCAGCAGAAAACCCTTCCTGTCCCTCTGTCTGGGCTGGGTAAGCAGCACCCTCTAGCTGTAGATCCTTCTACTGGGAGCTCCACTGTGCTCACCATAGGCAGTGGTGACACAAGAGTAACTCTCCCAGCTATGGACAGACAAGGTACCTGTACTCTCTCCAAGTGTTTTGGCAGCTCTCCATGCACCTACATGCATCGAAGATGTGTTCAACTACCCACAAACTTACTGCCCCCACAGTGACAGTTTTGGTGCGGGGTGGCATTCCTTCAATGGATAGAAAATTAAATTCACACATCTTCAGTTTTCTCTATGATGTTTGGACTTTGCTGCATAAAAATCCAGATCTTGTTTTTTTAAACTCTCTGACTATATTGTGTTCTTTCTCCACAGGTACTGGCCATATTTAGATGGGAAGATAAGAGAAGCATTAGTTTTACGAAGTATTAAAGTACGACTTCTCATAAGTTTCTCAAGAGACACAGATCCCCTTACTTTTAACTTTGTTTCATCTCTGAAAGCTATTTGCACGGAAGTTCCAAGCTGTAGTTTGAAAGTTGTAAGTATAATCCATATGGCTTTAAAATATAAGATATTTCCCACTCAAAAAGAATCAAGAAAACTTTGTAACCGGTAAGTGTTTTGTTAGTATCAAAGCCTTTACATTTCCTTAAATAACACAGGAAATGTACTATAATGAACAAGAGTTTATTCCTAGTAGTAACAAGAAAAAAAAATTAAGACCAAAAAAATAGAATGATGCCAAAAGGCAGTCTGTGTGGTAGACAGCCTGTGTGAAACACTACATCTGGTCTCTCATAGCAAAAGTAACAGAGTAAACCCTAACTATATGTCTGGTTTATACTGGCTGATCAGAGCAGGTGTGAGAGCACAAAAGCGTGGTTTAGTCTAGGTTCATCTAAGCTTACTGTTCAGCTGCATTAGCATCCACTTTTCCTTTAGTCAAATATAAAGTACAGGAAAAATAATGAAGATTTTACATTAAATTCAGGCTGCAAATTCAGCAGTGTGAAGACCAGAACGGCCATTATGTGACCACATTAGACATGCAATACAGGAAAGTGAGAACTACCATATACGTTACATTTGTACTAGAGAACGCAGTGTATGGTAAGTACTACTTTCAATTTGATACAGACTTTTTTTACAAAATTAAGGCATGCTGGAAATCAGCTCTAATGGATCAATTCTCATCGGATCAATTTCTTTTTATTTGCACATAACTGCCTTAATCTGCCGTCTATTCTAACTTTAAATTGATAACCTCCTAAATAATTTTGGCTGTTTAAAACTGACAGCAAGTGTAAAAAACAAATACTATTTGTGTTATACGCAATAAGTGGTATTTATGCATATCTAGAAATAGGGATTTTTGTTACAATATACACCATTATTATAAGTTTCCTAGGTAAGAAGCAGCACAAAGGTGTTTTGAAGTTAAAAGCCCATTCATGGCTGACACTGGTTAAGCCACTTCACAGAGTAACTTCTAGCCTAAACCATTTCAATTTTGAGTAACTTCTCGCTTGTTCCATACTTATCATCAAAATTCTACTTATGTATTCAAAATTATTATTCATTTAAGTGGTACTGAATGCTCTACATCCTCATATGCATCTAGTTACAGTAGGTAAAATTTTTAGTACAGAACTTATCTTGTCAAGAGCTAAATGATAAAAGGAAAAAAAAAAATAATATTTCTAAACTTCTATTCTAAGGTGGCAGTCTAGCTAGAATATCTATGCTTAGAAATTACAAATACAATAAATAAATTAGCCTGCCCCAGATGTAAATAGTTGCAGAGATCCAACACAGCTCAGTCACCTCTTTGCTGTGCATCACACGTTCCACACACTTTGAAAGTCACTGCCTTAAATAAGCCTTGGTAAGACGAAGAGCCCAAGGCTCAGAGTTTACTGCCATCTATTTGATTTTGGCTGAAACTGTGGCACAGGCTTTGCCAAAGGACACTCCTTTACAAAGACAAAACATGCCAGATGAGCACTGGTTTTTGTTTTTTGTTTTTTGTGGGTTTTTTTGTTGTGTTTTTTGGGTTTTTTTTTTAAACTGCATTTTATTTGTATTAATCTGTTCTAGACAGGATCACAGTGAAACAAAACTATGTGTGTGTATGGGGGAGAAGGAATAGCTAATAAGGCAAAAAACGATACTTAAGTCTTTTGAATTACTGGAAAAATCTGCTTTTCCCTTCTGGTTCTACTCTGGCTACAAGGAGACATAAAGTCAAACTAAACTGTATGGAAAATTCCATCATGCAGACACCTTAACTTACTGTGTGTGTTTATATACAAGAACATTGATGTTTTAAGAGAATCTGAAGTTACAAGTTCCAATTTAAATTATACTTAAATTGCTAAGCTGTCCCAGTAGCCCAATATTTTTCTGAGAGAAACAGTACCTCTGTTCTCTTGTGGGTATAACGTACTTGAGACCACCATGGGTATATTCACTAACTTTCTTCTTTCATTTACCTTTTGACCTGTGAAGTCATACCTGTGATAAGCCTTGTCATGACTGTTGACTGTTTTTTTAAGCCCAAGGAAAGGCCAGTTTGTCTAGGAAGTTTCCAAGTGTGCTTCAGCTACAGGGTATGCCGTTGCCCATGGCAGCAGCCTGAAGGTACAGGCTCATCCTAGAGAAGGCTGAGCAGATGTACTTCCTCTGCTCAGTGGGACTCTCCTGATTTCCTCTGGTCTTTGAGCAGGCTAGTGGAAATTGTGCTACTGCCTACCTGCAAGAATATAGTTAGGAACAGGGTGCTGCAAAAACCATTATGCCTGGCAGTGCCTTGAGTAAAAACAGCTGTCAACTGCTGTGCATCTAATTCTTCAGTCTGGTGGTGAGGTGAGGAAGGCAGGGTCTGCAAGGCATCATTCCCTAGTTGCAAATGCTGCACTGTAACAATGTGCTCTATCTAGAAAAATGGGGGGAGGAAGGGGGGAGTGTGTCCCCCTTTTAGCTACAAAACTTCGACCATACTGGGCAATTAGCATTATCCATGTAGCTAGAAAATGATTAATCCCTAATTATGAGTTCTTCAGCATCTCACTCCGAGTCCAGTTCACATAAGTGTTGATTATTATCGGCTTCAACTGCATTTGTATTGAGTGTGAACTCAATACAAGTACATGGGCAAAAATGATCACTGGGTAGAACTCACGAGGAAAACGCTTTGTTTGAGGAATGAATAAATGCTATAAGGACACAGCCAAATGCCAAGGGGTAAACTGCATACAAGCCTGCTGCTCATTCGAGGAGCTCTCTCCTATGCACTGAACCGCACGTGGTCATGAAATTAAAGCTTCAATCATAAAGGGTAAACTCAAGGTGAAGAGCTCACTATCATGCCTCTTGGGACCTAAATTCCAGTATTCCTTAAGTTTTGTGGGCCTGACCTTGTAAATACATGTTATGTGCAAAAGTGCTTGATCTGACTCTGGAAAGAGCAGTGTGAAGGGGCCAGCTTTGCTGGGTGCAGCCTGAACAGAGAAAGGCAGATGTTTTAGAAGGGACACAGAAAGCAGGAAACTATAACTAATAGTAACAACTGGAGACCCGGAAGGCACAGCAGGGAAAGGACATACCTAGCCACAGCACAATTTGCTCTTGAGCCTCCACATCAATTTATTCCTGAGTGGTACAGAGGTATTCCTGCTAAGGTAAAAGGAAGGAAAAGCTAAACCTTTCCATGATTCTCAGGAAGCCTGAAATGCCCTAGGAGTAAATAGTGTTATGAATTAACTATGAAAGCTTTGCTCCTAAGCACCGATTTAATTTTAAAGCTCTAAACTCCTAAAATAAGGATGGACAAGATGAATGAAATTTCAGCAGAGGATGGTGTATTATTCACATAGTACTGCTGCTGCAGGCACGTGTTGGAGAATGTTGGGCTGTGCTGCTCAATGCCAGCGCTGGGTCACTCGCTCAGCTCAGCTACATTTGTACATTCTGTTTGTGACAGCAGAAGGGTTTCCCCATTGGGACCTGTATGGTCAAGGGGGCAACTACTGCTCTCTGCTGTTGCACTACATTTTCAAGTTTTCTATCTTTTCCTGCCTGACTTCGGTATTTTTTTTCTTACAAAGTTATTAAACACATTTTTCAATTCAGCACATCTGCTGAAACTAGCTTGGTTTGCCAACTCTAATCTTCTATGGTCATTGTGCTTGACTACTTCTACATTGAATNATTGAGGGCTCCAGACCTGCACACAGTACTCCAGGTGAGGTCTCACCAGAGCAAAGTGGCAGAATCACCTGTCTGGATCTGCTGGAAACGCACCTTTTATTGCAGCCCAGGATGTCACTGGCCTTCTGGGCTGCAAGTGCACACTGCCTGCGCACGTCCAGCTGCTCACCCATCATCAAGGATACATCAAGGACATCAAGAGATATATCCAGGATGTAACTTTTTGCCACAGCTTGTAACGGTGGAAAGAAGTCAGCTCGGTACGTTTTGTTTTCTGGCAGTGACTACTTTACCCATTTGCTAGTTCAGACTATTACCTACAGTATTAGTCACACAGTACCTTACATGTCCTTGTGAAGAGGAAAGGCTGAGGAAGCTGGGTCTCTTTAGCTTGGAGAAGAGGAGACTGAGGTGCAACCTTATTAAAGTTTATAAATATGTAAAGGGTGAGTGTCAGGAGGATGGAGCCAGGCTCTTCTCAGTAACATCCAATGATAGGACAAGAGGTAATGGATGCAAGCTGGAACACAGGTGATTCCAGTTAAATATGAGGAAAAATTTCTTCACGGTGAGAGTGACTGAACACTGGCAGGGGCTGCCCAGGGAGGTTGTGGAGTCTCCTTCTCTGGAGACATTCAAAACTCACCTGGATGTGTTCCTGTGTGACTTGATCTAGGTGTTCCTGCTCCGGCAGGGGGATTGGACTAGATGATCGTTCAAGGTCCCTTCCAATCCCTGATATTCTGTGATTCTGTGAAGAGTTACTGTGAGTACTTTTGATGGACAACCACCTCGTGGCGGCTGCCCCATTCCTGTTTTGTTGTGCCAGGAAAAACATGGGTATTTCCTTCTAGCTTTAGCAAAAAAATTCAAGACCCTCTTCATTAATACTCAGATCCATAAGTACCCACTTTCTGCAGTGGGTGCATGGTTGTAGAACAGTTCCCCAGGCACACAAACCCTAATGTCGAGTAAACTTTCCTTTACAGCTGTTAAGATGTAAAAAACATTGTTCCAATGTTTTTTAAAAGTGCAACTGTTAGATTTTTAATGTGACTGATTAAAGGTATGATTTCTCTATGCATCTAAGTTAGACATGAATATACAATATAAATGTCATTTAAAGGATTGATACTACAGTTTATATAGAATTAATCTTTTTTAATGCCCTTTAGAAAGCAATTGTTCTCATAGTTTGGATTGTGCTTGTTTATAAATTCAAAAAACTATCTTTGGAATTATGCTAGTATTTGAACTCATTACAAAAATGAAGTTGTGGAAAGTAACAATGTGGGTACAGGTAGGTAAGCACATGAAGGCATATGAAATTCAGCGACTATTTAAGACAACAACTTTGTGATAGTTATCAACTGTAAAACTGCACCACAGTACCATCCAGTATTGGGGCGCTGAAAAAACACAATTGCTTTGAATTTTATTTCTAATGCACTAAAAACTTGCTTCGGCCTTAAACAACTTCCATATTTGAGAGGGAGTGGGGTCAGCCCAAGGACAGAGACTCTCCCTGCCACTGGCATTGGCCGCTCTCTGAACTAACCTTGGTATTTTACACAAGAGTTCTTCCAAGCAATTTCTGACAACATAAAATTTACCCCAATATGTTTTCCAATGGCGAAGAGAATTGTTCTGACAGAGTCTGCAGCATAAAGTGTCAGACAAACCACAGCCTCTTGGCTACTTTACCTTTTGTCTGCAACCAATGCATTTTAATTAGGCTTGGTAATATTACTCGCAGATAGGCCTTTTCAGAAGTTATGAGTTGAGTTTTCTGATGAAAACCAAACTGTAATGATCATGACTGAGAAGAAAGATTATGGGCTTTTTAAGTGAGTATTTATATGCAGTTCTGAAGCACCCACTGGTATGAAAGCTAAAGCTGGTGTTCCTGATAATCAGTCAGAAAGTTATATTTGCAATGGCCGAGCAGTTTACTGCAAACCAGCTTGAACCATGCCTACACCAGCAGCTGGGTGAAGAAGACTTTATAGAGCTGCCTGCCTGCGTGCTACGTGCACACCCTTACTTGATTTAATCATGCTGCTGAGGTAGGCTACCACAGAGATCATTACCTTCTGCTAATGAAGTTAGCATTTTACAGTTGGGTTTTCAAAGCAGTGTGTTATTTGGAACAACATCTCCATAACTTAAAAGGATTCATTCAAGGTTTGTATCAAAAAGAGCACTGGTTCAAGAGATGAGTTTTGCATTACAGAAAACAGACCCCCAAGGAATAATTAAGGAGTTTTGGGGTGGGGTTTTTTATTACTATTTTTCAACGTTTTAAGTGGGTGCAATGTATAGCCAGTTACTTTCATCAGTAATATATAGCGAATTACCTTTGTTCTGAGGATATACACCATCACCCCAAATCAAAACTTCCCAGTCATGCAGTACATCCTAATTTATCCTTTATCGTGTATTCTCCACTTCTGGTTTTGGAATCTGTGCCTAGCTATTAGTTTTCTTGAGGAAACAAACAATACTTAAGATTTGTACTCAAAAATCTCATTTTTGTCTGGCACTGATGCAGGCAAGGAGTGCACAGAACTCAAAAAAGAAAAAAACAATCTCAAACTTCACCCTTTAGGGTAAAACAGATGCATTTTCCTCATCTGCTAAATTTAAATTTGATCTCTCAATATCAGATTTAATCCTGAGAATTCTCTGAAAACAGCAAATTTCCTGTTGGAAACTATGCAATGTGTAACATAAAGGTATTAATTTCAGCTTGTTGGTGTGCCTGCTCATCTGGATCCTGCAGCAGGCTTCAAAACCCCATGTGGCTTGAAGAATAAGGAAATAAGATAAGGAAAAGTTCCTGGCTCTTACCACGCAGAACACAAAGACGGGGATTTTTTTGTTCATTTTATAGCCTTTACTACCTGGCACTGTATTGGTTTTAGTATACAGTAGCCATGTATTTTGTGTAGTTCAGGATGCCAGCGCATAACGAGTATCACAAACTATGAAAATTTAGAAACACTATGTGCAGTTTTTTATTAAAATTAATGTGTGGCTCTAAAATCTCAAGCTGTTCTATAGTACTAACTCATTTTCAATAAAGATTAGTGAACAGACCATATTTTTTCTGTTCATTATAAAACGGTTCTCATTAACCCCCACTCCATTCTATTTTATGGCAGAAATTCTTTGACCTTGAGGAAGAGAGTGGATGCTTTCTTAAAGAACAGAAGAACACTTCCCTTCCCAAATTAAATCGTAACAAATACATGGTAACTGACGGAGCTGCATACATTGGTAAGTAACCACATCCCTAAAAATTCTATTTTGTGACCAAAAGCCAGAAATAACACCCATATATAAGTGAGGAATCTACAGCTGAACTGCTGGTTAGTTTAAAATAGTCTCATTTCTTTGGGAACCTGGATGAAGATGAGCTTTGAGCCTCTTTTAATTTAAAGTCTTTTTTTTCTCTCTATGAATCAGTTCTTTAAAACCAACATTCTGCTTTCGGTATTTAAAAACAGACTGAAAACACACATTCAACATACTCACAAAGTAGGAATAAACTATATTTATTATTAGAATAATTAGAAATAATTATTAACATATTCTATGTTTCTCGAATCCAGCGAAGATGAGCTGCTCTCCATTTCCCATGTTATTACTAAAGCTATGGTCAATCCTGGTAACTACTCTACAAATGCCTTTCAACCTCAACTTCTGAAGTCTTATTCCATTTACTGTGATGCCATTTCAGATGCACTCTTTTTATTAACATTAGGTACATAACTAATTGGTATTCCGAGTTAAATGTGCATTTAAGTAAAGTTGCCATATGGCACCTAGCAAAAATTCATTGTAGTCAAATGCTCATTGAATGTAGGCTAAAGCCCACCTTTTCAAACCAATCCAACTGCTTGAGCTGTGCATGAGCTGCAGGATCAGAAAACTGCTGCTGAATTAAAAAAGTAACTAATGAAATTTTATGAAGTCAAGAGAGAAAACATGCATTCTAATATGCTGCAGCTTCATGTTTCAGTTGCTCACTTCCTCACCTGACTTACTACAAAGAGCTTAAAAGACAGCGATGGCAGAGGCAGGGAGGAAAGTCAAAGGCTGTAGCCCCAAAGCAGCCCAGGCACCCATGAAGAAGGGAGAATCCCAGTAGCACAGAGATACAACCGAGAACTATTCTGAAGAGCTCACCTAGATGGGCTCTGAACACACACACACACACACACACACACACCCACCCCTCTCAACCCATCCAAATCTTATTTTTCACTTCAAATACTTCAGTTTATTCCTCTTTCATTTCCCAAATGTTTTATGAACACCCCACCCCCAAATAACATTTTTTACTCCATTTTAAATTCCTTCCAATAGCCAGACCAAATTTCAGTACCTTAGCACTTGTCTACACAGCTAGATTTTTAGCTGAGGTATTTTTTAATTTTCCATTGTCCTTCCATCCTTACCTATATATAAACAAAATAAAGACATATTCAAAGCTGTGTGAAAAGTAATACAAATGCTTGATATACCTTTTACTTGAAAGCATAGGAAGTAGTTTCTCTTATGATGAGGCTTCACTTTACCATCCTTGAGTACTTTAGAATTCTTACCGTTTCCTGCTGAAGTAGCTGAAATGACCTGAAAGGGTATACATTTCCCAAGAGACCTTCATGTTTTATGTATCTTCAGACACTGTTTTAAAAGACGACCTCTAATAACAGCATTTTTTTTTCTCCAACAATACTGCATCTGTTATAGATGTAGAACTTAAATAGTTACAGTTTTAGTGAAATAAGAATAAATAATTGGCTTACATGTTTTCCATTAATCCAATTATCCTCTTGGCTTTGCAATGACTAAGATTTGAAACGCTCAATTGTTACCTTAAATTTCTGGCATAAAAGAGTAAGCCCCACTTTTCTTTCCTGATATAATATCTATCAATAGAAAAATCTGTAAAAGCTCTATTGGTTTGGCTCAGTGTGATGGAGCAACCACTGCTCATCCTCCCTACTTTGAATTGTTTATATGGCAAAAAAATACTTTCATTATTGGCACTGAAAAGGCCAGTGAAGAAAGTAAACGGAGTAATAACAGAATATGTGCAAAAGGAAGTGCAAGTTAGCTTTGGATAAATTAAAGAACCCATTTTTGCTTAAGAAGGATTAGAGCTGTTAAACTTCCAGAAGTAATTTGCACTACACACTGGTATGTAATGGCATTTTTTTCTTTCCTGCTGTAATAGAAAACTTATTTCTGTCTCTGCTTAGGTAGGTGCTGGGGGAATGATACTGTGTCGTGTTGAGTTGTTGGATTGCCTTCACGGAGATTGCCTGGGTTTTTTCC
>VZTM01000003.1:0-12718 GCA_013400555.1 Jacana jacana | reverse complement strand
GCTTCCAACTCCTATTTGTTGCCCATGCTGTGTGCATTCGTGTAGAGGCTCTTCAACTGGGCTTCTTAGGGGAACACCTCTTGAGGTGTCTCATAGATGTTTCCCTGTTGACTTTAAATATGTCAGGAGCCACTGGCTCATCTCCATAAGACTTTGACTGCAGTGCAGTGTCCCCAGCAGGCCCCAGGGCAACAGGTTGAAGGCCCTTACTAGCACCCTGATCCTCTAACCCTGATGTGATACCTCACAGCTTGTCACAGACAAGTATGATACTATTATCNCCCTTGTTGAATTTCATGAGGCTCCTCTTTGCCCAACTCTCCAGTCTATCCAGGTCTTGCTGTCTGGTGGTACAACCTGGTGTGTCAGCCACCTCTCCCAGTTTTGTGTCACCAGTAAACTTGCTGAGGGTACACTCCATCCCTTTGTCCAGGTCACTGAATATATTAAAGAGGACTGGACCAGTACTGACCCCTGGGGAACACTGCTTGTTATGGACCTCCAACTAGATGCTGTGCCACTAATCACGACCCTGTGAGCTCTGTCTTTCAGCCAGTTCTCAATACACCTCACTGTCCATTCACCTAACCCATACTTCCTAAGCTTACCTGTGAGGATGCAGTGAGAGACTGTGTCAAAAGTCTTGCTGAAGTCAAGGTAGACAACATCCACCACCCTCCCCTCATCACCTATCCATCTGGTCATACCATCGCAGAAGGCTATCAGGTTAGTCAGACATGATTTCCCCTTGGTGAATCCGTGTTGACTACCTCTGATAGCTTTCTTTTCCTTTTTTATACCCAGAATGAGCCATTCCTTCATTGTTCCAGGAAAGGAAGCGAGGCTGACCAGCCTGTAGTTTCCTGGACCCTCCTTCCTGACCTTTTTGAAGACTGGAGTGACACTGGCTTTCCTCCAGTCCTTGGGCACCTTGCCTGTTCAAAGATGATGGAGAGTGGCCCAGCAATGACTTCTCCCAGCTCCCTCAGCACTCATGGGCACATCCCATCAGGACCTATGAACTTGCAAATATCCCGTTTACTTAACTGATCTCTAACTTGATCTTCCTCAAGCAAGAGGAAGTCTTCCTTCATCCAGACTTTCTCTCTTACCTCCAAAGTCTGCAAATCCTGAGGGCTGGCCTAAGCAGTAAAGACTGGAGGCACTCAGCAACTCCATCTTCTCTGCATCCTCTGTCACCATGGCACCCGTCTGATTCAACAATGGGCACACATTTTCTCTAGTTTGCCTTTTGCCTCCAATATACTTGAAAAAATCCTTCTTGTTGACTTTGACATCCCTTGCCAAGTTTAATTCCAAGGAGACCTTGGCTTTCCTTATTTCCTCCCTGCATACTCTAACAGCATTCTTGTAATATTCCCAAGTGGTCACTACCTTCTTCCACCCAGTGTGAGCTTTTTTCTTCCACTTGAACTTTTTCAGAAGCTCCCTGCTCAACCACGCAGGTCTCCTGCTTCCTTTGCCTGATTTTTTTATGCACTGCACATCAGGGATGCACTGATCCTAAGCTTGGAGAAGGTGATATCTGAGCTCTCTTGAGCCCCCTCCAGCCTTCCAGGGCCCTATCCCATGGTATTTCTCGAAAGTTTCTTGAAGAGGTTGAAGTTAGCCCTCCTGAAATCCAAGGTTTCAATCCTACTTGCTTTACACATACTACCCATGCCCCCAACCTTAATATCCTCCCCCAGTCCCTCTTTGTTTGTCAGTATGAGGTCCAGTAGTACACCTTTCCTTGCTGGCTTCTCCACCACCTGAGTCAAGAAGTTATCAATACACTGGAGGAACATCCTGGACTGTATGTGCTTGGCTATGGAGCCTTCCCAGCAGATACCAGGGTGATTGAAGTCCCTCATGAAAACCAAGCCCTGTGATTGCAAGGCTACTTACAGCTGACTGTAAAAGGCCTCCTCAACTTCCCCATCCTGATCAGGTGGCCTGTAATAAACTCCCACAACACTGTCCCTCATATTGTCCTACCCCTTAATCCTCACCCACAAGCTTTCAACTCTTTCTTCATCTGACCCCAGGAAAAACCTTAGGGACATCTCATCACACTCTATCTATTCCTTACATAGAGGGCAAAACCTCCACCCCTCCTTCCTTGCCTGTCCCTTCTGAACAGCTTGTAGCCCTCAATAGCCACACCCCAGTTGTAAGATTTGTCCTACCAGGTTTCAGTAATTGCCACTATGTCATAGCTTTCCAGCAGCACGACAGCTTCCAACTCCTATTTGTTGCCCATGCTGTGTGCATTCGTGTAGAGGCTCTTCAACTGGGCTTCTTAGGGGAACACCTCTTGAGGTGTCTCATAGATGTTTCCCTGTTGACTTTAAATATGTCAGGAGCCACTGGCTCATCTCCATAAGACTTTGACTGCAGTGCAGTGTCCCCAGCAGGCCCCAGGGCAACAGGTTGAAGGCCCTTACTAGCACCCTGATCCTCTAACCCTGATGTGATACCTCACAGCTTGTCACAGACAAGTATGATACTATTATCCCCCCCACCACCTTGGTTTTGCATGTGGAGTCTGCTGAATCACCTGATCTTTCTTCCTGCACCAGCCTTTTATTTCTTTGTGCTTACCACCTAAAAGTTAAAAATAAGAGGGTGAGGGAAGGAGTCCAGAGCAGTGGTGCTTCTCTGTGGAAGTAAGGCGCAGGGACTATTATTTTTTAGAGGTTAATAAGGACTGAGTACCCAAATCTTACTGAAACTCCATAGTAGCTACATGCATCATCCCCTCTGCCTTCTTTGAAAACTGAAAATGTAGTAGATGAGACAGGTTTCCTGGAACACCAAACTGTCCGGTAGAACTTGGACTAATGTTTTACTGAGAACAAAACCTCAGTGTATTACCACCAAAGGTACAGAAGTTACCACCTTAGCCTAACAGTATGGGCTGGAATTTGAACCCTAAGCTTTCCACCAGCCTTGGTGGCAGATCTGAGCAGTGTTTTGCAAATATTCCTTACATTAATCTTGGTAGGAGGATATTTGAAAATAAATTTAAATTAATTGTCTGGAAAAAACAGTAATATGAAACATGCCTTATTTTCCCATAAACTCGGTTCATCTCTCTCCCCATTTTTTTTCACAACAATGAAGTACAAGTTATACATGATAAAGTTTCTGAATAAGATCCATCCTGTTGACAAGCCATGCAGGAAAAAAAGGCTGAGAAGGCTGAAATACACTGTTCCTGATGCACTGTATATGAAGGGCAGAACTGAGCTGAAAACAATAGTGTCCTAAACAAGACAAAACCACAACTACTCAAAATTTCCATAACAGAAAAGGATTGTGACAAAAGGATTTTTCCCCCATGTAACTCATGCTTCTTATTCATATTTCCAAACTGTTACTTATTTCCTAGCATGCTGTGGTTAATGCCACGTGTATTTTCAATAATGTAGTTCAGAGAAATCAATTTTTTTCTGTATGTGCTTTGCTATGAAGCCTTCCCAGCAGATACCACGGTGATTGAAGTCCCCCATGAGAACCAAGAACCAACAACATTGGTTCTTCTTGACAACCAGAACATCACAAAAGTGCAAATGCAGGTTTTGATCAGGCTAGTTTTCATTTCCAAATATGCAGCTTCCTCTAATGAATACAATATTTAGAGAATGCCTCAAAGGAAATGACTCAAACTCACATGATCTAAAAGACTTTGCAAAATTACTGTATGCTGCATACTTTGTATTTCTCTAATTTGGAAGTCTAATTATTAAGGCATGTGCTGTAGTAAGATTCACAAAGGCTGCAGCATTAGAAGCAAACCAAAACTTATCTGTTGGAGAAGGACCTTTACAGGCTTTGTAGATCTATTGCTCCTAACACCTGAACTCCCTTCTCTGGACTGTTTATACTTGTACAAGTAAAGAAGCAAGCAGGAATTCTTTCAGCAGCTAAAGCTCTTCCTAACTTCTGCAATATCAAAACCCTGTAATTTAAGAGAGAAATAATGAGAAATAAAAACTAAAGGAAGATAGAAAGAGGGTGAATCAGTTGGAGAAATGGACAAACTATGGAACATAAAATGTACTTAGTTTGTACAGCAATGATCCAACCAGATTGGCAGCTACTCTAAGGGTACTAAAGTGTATTTCCCAGATGAGGAAATGCAGATTTACAGATGCAGGTTGTGCATGACAACAGACCAAAAGTAGATAGAATAATGAAAATGCAACCAAAGTCAAACCATTTCTTAAGTAGCCACACAAAGCTAGACAAATTCCCAGTGACTAATAGTTTTTGTTCTTTCCACATTTATGAACAAATAAAAGCTGTAAGTAGAAAATACAATCAGGATTTGTCACACTCCCTGGAGGACTTTGGGTCCATAAAGCTAGTAAATGCAGAAGTAACTAGCAGATAAAAAATGGCAATTTAGCTTGTTTTTTACAACTTCACACTTCCTGGATGAACAATATAGGCATGTTTTACAACCCCATTCAGAGACAATAACTAGAAGTGGAAATTCCTTATCCTACAGGCCAGCAGGATTCATTTGAGGTTCATTACGCATTATGCTGAAGTGAGATTGTGCAAACACTCTAAGCTTTGGTGACAATGTGTCTGAGTCACGCTAGGAGCTCTAACAGCAGCACACAGGTGAACTACAAGAAACCCAGGCATGTTTGTGATTTGGCCCTGCTGAACTCAACTACAAAATAACAAAGTAATCCAGCTACATATGCTCTTCTTGCTTCAATAAAGACAAGTATCAAAAGCTCAGATTTCAGAAAATCTACTCATCATGGAAAACTAGTTGACTGAGGACCCAGCAGTAAGCTATGTAATGACATCACCTTCTTTACCAGGGTTTTACATTTCCTTCAAGTACTGAATAAATTTTAGACACTTGAAAATGCTATGTACAGTGTATTATGTTACCTTTACACAACAATAACAACTTGTTAATGCAGAAATCCAGAGATGATCTGGATGACGATTATTTACCAAGACAGACTATTCTAATAATTGATTTTTAGTATATTTCACAGCACCTCATCAGATACTGAGCACGTGAACAAAATACATCTTAAATTACCATCAGGTGTGATCTATCAAGCTCCAACATTTTCAAATAGTCAGACTCTCAGATCAATGTGTAAAAAGCGTAAGATCTACCCTGCACTTAATGCTAAATAAGCAGATTCTAGAAGTAGCCAAAAGCTTCAGTACTAAGGAAAATTCTACAGTACAAAAAAGAGATTAACTCAGAGTTTCTAAGGACAACAGATGAGGGGGGTGGTTTATTTTTTTTTAAACTAGTAAAGTAGCAAATGCTGAATAAAGAAATTGCTGAAGATCTCTCATTTGTTCTGCCCCACACCATACAAAAAGGTAAGAATACTATTGTATAAAGATACAAACAAATATAAAACACATACATTACAAACTACACGCCCTACCTCCCCCCAGTCTTTTCTGCCTAATGTATATAATTCAAAAATACCTGCAGAATTGCTGTATGTTGAAATATCTGTGCATATATAATCTCTTAATTCCCAATAGGCCTGAGTGTTTTTTTTTTACAGCCCTAAGGTAGCAGTTTATTGGTATGAATCACTGTTGGGCAGTAATATCAACCTATAAATAAGCACAATTTCTGTAGTTTAAGCATGTTCTAATCTACAAAACCACGAGTGAAAACTCATCAGTATGCATATTTATTTCATAATGCTATAATTAATTTAAAAGTAAGTAGCTAATAAAAAAATGGCCTATATCATTATGGTGATATGTGAAAAATGCTGTTCTTCTCAGTCAAAAATTAGGGTTTTTTTCCCTCTTCCTGAAGCAAGGCCAGAAATATGAAACTAGAACAGGCTGCCCAGGGAGGTTGTGGAGTCTCCTTCTCTGGAGACATTCAAAACCCGCCTGGACACGTTCCTGTGTGACCTGCGCTAGGTGTTCCTGCTCCAGTAGGGGGATTGGACTACATGATCTTTCAAGGTCCCTTCCAATTTCTGATATTCTGTGATTCTGTAAATCTGGTCCTGATACAAACCTGAAATCAAATCTGATTTAGAAAAATGTGCACAGTATTTATATTCCTTTTAAATATGTCGAGTAATTGCAGATCTAGCCATAATAAGATTCTTTTTTGCTGGGATATACTTTTCAGTTATGTTGCAACTTAGAAATTTTACCTGGGGCTATTGAGGTGTTTACACGTCCATGCCAGTAAACATACCACTTCACCCTGAATTTGCAAAGATCACTGTTATAACAACAAACAGAACTTCTTTCCACTCTCCAATATCTTACTTGCAAATAGGAGGGAAAAAATCTGTCAATGAGATAAATATAGAGACACATTATGCTATTTTTACAGTCATAATACCACTATCCTTTACATTTCTAGGGTGAAACTGGTAGTATTATTGTCAAAATTCTACAGTGAAAAAGAATAAACAGTATCACAGCTGGTAAAGGTTAATCATTATAGTAATTTATTTAGAAAAATATATACCTCATTATATAGCCAGTTTAACAATCCTATGAAAGGAACTCACAGAAAGACATTTGGCATTGTGCTTCTTGGATGTTATCAATTTCAAGTCAGTTTAAGGGCTTGATTTTTTGAAATGTCATTTAATGGAAACTTAATTTTAGTCTGTCAAAATGTATGAGCCTACAGCTAAAGATAAGAGGGCAAGAACTCAGCCATGAAAACACTGATGAAGCAACGACGATTCAGCGTTCTCTTTACATGCTTCCTCTCTTGCGACACTTTATCTCCAATAAGGTTGTAGCAGGAAGAAAAGCAGAAAGTAATCACCGTGGCAAGCCTTAAGGTGTCTCTCCTATGTTCTGTGCATGATGACAAGTCACCTAATACACTTTTGACAGTGTTGTCATCCCATGATAGGGTGTAGTGAGTAGAACAGGACTTTGTTCCACTGACACACACGACTGCAATGTATTTGGTTGTTGTCTTTGCCTCGGAGTACCGCTGCAAATCTGAGTGCAGATAGCAAACAGTGTCACTTTGACCCTCTCCCTTTTTTTTTTTTTTTTCTTCAAAACAGTTTTCTCGTACCCAGGATCTTTCACAGTGAAGGTTCTAGTTCAAGTGAAGCTTCTAGTCAGCAGTCAGAGGAAAGCTGAGAGTGCCATTATTTTTATTCTGAGTCCTTAATCTTCATCACTTGAAGGACAATGAGCTGCATAATCAAGACCAGGGAAACAGATGGGCAGTTCTCCCCATTTCTTAAAAATGTGCTTTGTTGTTTTCTTGTCTTCAAACACAACCACAAAATTTCTAATCTTTAGACAAGGCAGGTCAAGACCTCGGTGAACCATCATATTTCCCCAGGCCTGGAAATATCAAAGAAATTACATTTCAGATAAAATGGAAAAGATCATTGTACAGAAATAAATACAGATAATAACATGAAAGTATGAAAATAAGTTGTTCCTCACTTGTCCACAATCTTTACATATAATTTCTCCATTTGTCTGATAATCGGCATGCTTGTCTTGCAGTGTCTTATTTTCTCTTGTATGGTAAAGACTTCTGAAAAACAGTCAGAAAGCGTGCATCAGAATACATTGGTCATTCAGTGCTACCTATAGCCTTACACACACAGTGACTACAATCTCTGAAGTCAGATATGAAACCTAAAAAAAAAGTTGTAAACTGTCTGACTGTTGTGCACATTCAGGA
Source organism: Jacana jacana (assembly GCA_013400555.1). Taxonomy (NCBI): domain Eukaryota; kingdom Metazoa; phylum Chordata; class Aves; order Charadriiformes; family Jacanidae; genus Jacana; species Jacana jacana. The sequence continues at coordinate 5,019 of VZTM01000003.1, read as the reverse complement.
ATTGGAGAAAATGCAAGGTTGTATTTCGGACCCCTACGTAATGATGAAATATGGCTGGACTCCTTCCCTCTTTTTGTAGCATTTCAGGGGCTGCATCCACCCTCACACCTAACGTGGGAGTGGCAGGCTCTCTGTTATCATAGGGGATAGATCCAGCTTGCTTTTTTTCAGGTGCCATGGAGCTGTCAAAGAAATGATACCTGGAAGTCAGAGGTTTTCTTTCTATTCCCTGTAGCACAACCTTATCCCTTAACACAATCATTTGGCTCTGACCATCCAGAGCTGCAGCGTATGTGTACAGTCTTAGATCCTTTAGTTTAGGGAGCACTTGATCTTGAAGGCTACTATTAGTCTGTGCTGAGGGGTTATAAGAATTACCCTGTAGTTGGAATTGACTGATAACATTATGCTGACAATTTCACCGTAAAACCTGTTTAATGTTTAGGGCTACATGTCAATTTTCAATTTTTCAGCATATTTCTCATTAGCTCTTCAAAAAGTCTTTACAAATTATATCACATATACTATATGTTTCAAAGAAATGAGAACTTTGGAGGACAGTAACTTGGTTGGATAATGTCTGCTGTATAATTAGCAAGTCATGACTGATGCGTAATGTGCAATAACCATTACAAATATACTGTACTAGAATTAAATTAAAACATGTTTTTGGTCTCTTAATTTCAATTTTGAGTGGGAAGAGAAAGTCAGCTCCTGCCATAATAGCACCGACAAACACAGTTTAACATAAATGTTTACCAAACTAGATGGCATCTCTTGCAATGGAGGTAAGAAGGAGCAAGAACACTGCAAGAACTAAAAGGGCTGTATCACCAGTATGAACATTCTCTAAATATAAGATTGTCAATGCACAGCTCATGACCCATATATTGTTTGAGTCAAACTTTTATCCAGGGTTTGCTACCAGTCTAAGTATGTGGGTAACTGGTATTTGTCTTTGGTTACAGTTACACTGTACACTGGTGTTAATATACCATATTATATAATAAGTGACCTATTTAATATTATCACAGGACCTTTACCTTTTTTCAAAGTGTCACACTCTGGTCACCTCAAAATCAGGAGTAAGAACAAACATTTCCTTCCAACTCATTAGCTGCAAACTCCACAGAGCCTAGGACTTGACAATATTGGAATAATCTTTTGTTTTCCTTCCCTCACATGGCCTGGGGGTTACAAGCCATGTACAGCCCTGCTGAAAAGAAAATCAGTTTTTGCCTGAAAAAGGTAAAGTAGTTTATAGCCACTTACTGGAAGTCTTTTTTCACACTGACATGATGCATGTTTTCAATAACTTGTATGTCTTCCCCAGAACATACCAGCTTGTGGCAATTTTTGCATAGGAATGTTACTAATGAAGGATTTTTCTTGTATGTCTTGTGTTGATCTCTCTTGGCCTTCATTTGTTTTTCCACTATACTTTGCAACTGCAAATTCTCAATCTAGAAATAGATCAATAAGAGCACAGTAACATTCTGGCGGAACAATAGTAATAGTTTCCTTTTTCAGTTATTTTGCCGAGCGCACAGACAACACGACTTCTAGTCAGTTTTGCCTTCTTGTGTGTTTCCTCCCCTTACCAAAAGGAAAGCAGACTTTTCTAAGAGCTCAGAAAACATAGATTGTAAAACAAATACTGGAAGAATTCAAAGCCATACGTAGTAGCTAGTATTATTTTAAGTTTTCCTTCCCTAGGCAGATTTCACATAGGAAGTATTCCTCACATTATAAATCAGTCTTCCTTAAAGGGAAAGTGTTAAGTTGCAGTAAATACCTTATTTAAATAATCTTCCTGTGGCATGTTCTGGACACGCTGAATGGCCTTATACATCATTTTCTCACGGAAAATATTAACATCTTCACGTTCAACAGCTCCCGAGGCACTCGAAGCCACAAGTGCATAGGTGCTCTCATCAGATCGAGCTCGACCGCGAGCCTACAATTTGCAAGGAATACAACATAAACAGCACAATGTTCTCTATAACGCTGCACAACCTCTGTTCCTGGTTTTGCAAGGGAGGACATGTCCTGTTCCTTATGCAGTGTCCCCACTGAGCATTTTTTCCCACTTAACTCAGGCAGATAAAGAATCAGTGAATACCACACACTGTTTCTGCATTACCATTAAAGATACCTGTGAAATAGTATTCAGGACATGCGTGACTAACAAACAGGTTACAATGCAGAAAACTTATTTTGTCAACAAAAATAAGCATGCATTTAAATACTAAACATACTGATATTTGTGTTCACTAATTAAGTGAGAACATGGACAGACTAGTATTCTGATATGCAATTCCCTTTCTTTAGCTGTTGGTGGTACAAATGTCTTTTATACAAACCAGTCTGCTGATCATATTCTTACACTTTTTCTATAAGAGAGCTTCCTGTTTGTGTAGAGCTTTAAATCCATGGTACACCATTACACACGGAGGCAGATGTTGTATTACATGCAAACTGAGGATGGCAACTGGAAAGGAACCTCATTGCAAGAACATTTTCTCTTTTAGTTTTCAAGTATTTCAAAATTATTTCCAAAGCCCAGGTATATGATTCACTACTCGCATATTCCAGACAGAAAAAAATCCCTTTTCAAAATAAAATGTATGCAGTAAACTCATACCTGCAGCATAGCGATTTCATTGGTGACAAGGCCATAGCGAATAACGATGTTACACTCCTTGATGTCTAGGCCTTCCTCAGCTACAGTAGTAGCAATAAGTAAATTTACACTTCCACCTCGGAATTTATCAATGACCTCCCTCTGCTCATTCTGTAAACAAATAAATAAATAAATACAAATTTAAAAAAAAAAATATCAGTATATTACCATTCAGTATTAGTTCCTGTCATCAGTTTACTCTAATTAAGAGGTTTAAGGAATTATAGTCCAATCATTTCAGAGTGGATTGTCAAACATCAGTGGCTTCAACAATTGCATTTAGGCATCTTTAAGGTTACAAAGAAGGGGTTCCTATTGAATATAATAGATGTTCATCACCTTTTTTGAGGGAGGAGGGAGCAGAAGCCGGCCTTTTAAGGTAACCGATCTCAGTTTTTAAAACTGTATTATCAAAACTTTATAGCCCATGTCATAGATGCAGTTGTGATAATATAGGGGAGTTTGATCTATCATTTTCAAATTCTTTAAGTAGTTATTCACAGGGTCTGGGTTTCTACCACTTCAGTAATTTCAGCTGTAAGTACAAACTTCAGCACTTCCAAGTCAAATTCCAAAGGACTTAAAGTTCTCAATAATACATGGGGACCATAACTTTGGTGGTCTGAGGAGCACCAAAAAACACATCAATGATACACTTAAATGAAAGCATTCAAAACATGGACTTTGAATTGGCTGAGTATTTCAGACAAGCTTGAGCAGAGGGACAGAAACTCCTTATTTGCTATATTCAGCTTCACAATGTAGAGGCTATTGTTTTGTTTGCGCGATGCGGCGTACAGATGAAATACCATATTTTCATGGCAAACAAGCAACTTTCTGAGTAAATAATTCCTAACTTTTTTTTTTGAAACTGAGAGCAGCTGAAGGAAATGGTTTCTACCCAGCAGTAAACCACACCATTTTTGCTGAAATGCTGAAGTGACAATTTTACAGGGAGTAAAAAGCAGAATAGAAGAGAAGCTTTAAGGACACTGAGGTATTTAGTTTTGAAAATGTTGGTATAAATCATCAGAGACATGTTCTATGTGAAGTCAACACAACAGTACGAGACGGACCGTTGAGTGATCAATTGTGAAATTTTCGCTGCAAATTTTGGCAAATTCTCTTTCAATGATTATGCGTCAGTGTGAAGCACGCATATAAATTGGTATCACAATGATACCACATAAAGAGAGGCCTAATCAACAGAGTAATTATTTTTCAATTCAGCAACTAAAAGATAATTTGAATTACTGTTGTCCTAATAAATATAAACTCAATTTAACTATCACATTTTTGCTATTCCCATTTTTTTCACTTTTTCTTCCTATGCTCCACTACAATTTATGTCCCTTTTGACCATATACTCCTCTAGGAACTGGCTGACATTGTTATTCACCTGTTCTGGATCTTATGATAGTAAATTGCTGGTGGGTATGAAACCAGAATGCTGGGCTCCAAACTTCAGTGCGTTGTTCTAGTACTAAACCAAGCTGTTTTCTCAAATTCTGTACAAGAGTTGAATGCTGTAGTGTGTAGTTCTGTACCTGAGTCATGGGTTTCATTTCACTGTTATGTCCAGCACCAATAAGATAATGGGCCTTAATTCCCACTTCTTCAAATTTTGGGTTATCCTTAATCCACTGGAAAAGGGCAAAGGCACTTAGCCGAGTCTTTGTGAAAATAATTCCTCTAGGTTCTCCCGTCTTTGTGAACTCCTCCATTAAAGTGTTTCGCAACTGTATTAGCTTCTCATTTTCATATTCTGGCTTTTTAGCCAACTCTTTCAGCTGTTTCTTTTTTGCTTTAAAAATAGAAGACAGAAATTAAGAAAAAATAGCAATGTAAAATTACAGGTTTAGAAAAAACAAAGCAAAGAGCAGCTTTCTATATAACTTACCCAGCATGGCTAATTCACATCCAGTTTGAAGAGCTGTGGCATATCAATTTATTTTTCAAGTGACTTCACATTCATTAAAAACACACTAATCCATCAAAATAAATCACCATTAACTTTTTAACATAGGCTTTGCCTGTATTTCATGGTGAGAATAAGCAAAAGAAAAAACACTGTCTACGTACCAGAAGTGGTACAGTTATTAAAGAGCGAAATCACAGCTTACAGTATTTGCAGAACAGTTTTAAAATAACTGAAAGACGTGGAGAAACAGATTAATCATCCTTCAGTGCTGACCTGTTTTTTATTAATTTACATGTGAATTGTCCTTGGGACATTCATTACAGCAGGAATCGTCACTAGAAACATGCAATGTAACTGACACCAGGATGGGCACCTTGTTATCAGTGTCGCAGCTTTTAAAGACATTTCAGTACGC